>OX030951.1:129504951-129967451 GCA_943735915.1 Pherbina coryleti | reverse complement strand
ATTTCATAAAAGAAAAATGTGTTTCGACAGTAATTTTTTATTTTAATATTAATAATTTTTATTTAAATAATTCGACAGAAATAATTATTTCGAATGTAATTAATTCAAAAGTATGTAAATGAGACTAAAAACTTCATACTCTTATTACTTTATTTTAAAAAATTCTTGAAAGTAGATACTTTTTCCAAACAGAAAGTAGCTTATTCAAAGCAAACAATAAAAATTTTGTTCGCTCCAACAATTGTAATTGATGCACTATGTAGAAGTTATAGTACAGGCCACCTTTATTTTGTGTATGATTGTACGGAAAAGTTTGCAATGCCCTTTCATCGAATAAATCATCATAAACTTGCTACATTTGTCGCGTTACACCTAAAATGATGAATCAAGCAAGTGAATATTTTCAAAAATTGGAAGATGAGGCAATGCTTTCCTTTGGTCTTTCACCATTACATGCCTGGATTTGATTCATGGAATCATAGGCGTCCGAAAGAATTTTTCGAGGGGGGAGGGGGAGAAAGGTATGCTTTGGTGTGGACTTATATGATAATGATGCTATGAAAATGTAACATATGCACATAGAATATAAAAATACATTCAATTTTTCTAAACCGGGTGGTGCAAGTGCCCCCTCCCCCCTCCCCCCCCCGTCACAGTTCCAAAGCGGTTGTCGGTTGACGTATTCGCTATGCAACAAAATACTATACGTCTGGCGTATCTCTCTTTGAGTGGAGTAAGTGTTGCCATATTTTAACCAACAATTGGCTATACTATTTTGTTAGTTTTTATCATGAGCTGACGTTTTGTTTTATGTGTGTGTGTGTGTTGCATCCCACCCAGCGGGAAAATAAAAAGCGCTCCTAGAAACACCGTATCTTATGCGCAGTTTTGATATGCTTTGAGGTTGAGCTCTTCAGAGTTTAGAGTTATGGAGCTCATATTTTTATCTACATTTTGTTCAGAAATAATCAAGCAAGTAAATAGCAGAGCGTTAAGACATTTAACTGTAATGCCAGCAGTCCGAGTTCCGTCCCCGCATGTGACAAAAAGTAAGATTTAAGTCGACACTTAAATGTCGTTTACGAAGTTAACTGCATCCTTAGAGCTTCCCAAAGATGCAATCAAAATGCGCATGCTTCTGCGGACACCTAAAACAAAAAAGCAAATGAAGCTTCATCAAAAAAGATGCGCTACTTGCTTCAAAAACAGCGCATCATCATTAGTGTTTCCGCGCTATTTTTACCCGCTGGGATTCCATGAGCTGCGTTTCGTTTTGTGTGTGTGTGTTGCATATGTACCATTCACACTCCGAAAAGCAACGCCGATCCGACAACCGTTCCTATTCTGGACGTGTACTCAAGAATAAAACAAACAAGATTACGCGTTCCGCAAATGAGAGGGAGAGAGCATTACGTCACAAGTGATATCGTCAGACTTTGGAATAGTTTTACTTTGGGACCCACGCCTAAATTTTTTTTTCCTTATCTTTATAATATGTATGTATGTGAACCTCCTAAACCTATAGGTACAATAAAATTTAGTCGGTCTCGAATAGTTTAGGAGAAAAATATCTTGAAAGTTTAAAAATTCATATTTTTCGTATACGAAAATATTCATATTTTTATACAGAAGAGTAGATATTTTTACTTTACTTTTCCGAAACAATTTATTTCAATTTCGTCAATTTGCCTAAACGATCGCACATTTGCATATGTTTTTGCCAAGTAAAAGTACTGTGTGACGTCATGCACTCAGTTGAGAAAGAGAGCATTAGATAGCGGGACTGCGGAACGCGTAATCTTGTTTCTATCATTCTTGACGTGTACTCAGTGGATTTCTCCAAGAGAAGACCGCCGGCCGACAGCCGCTTTGGGTCTTTTCAGGCTCTGACGGTGAACAAATGTTGCTAGAATTTGTTGATACACTCTAAAACAGTGATGTTCACACGCATACTACTACAATTTTCGACTTTTGAGCTTGTGTTTGTAGCTCTCTGCACTGACAGAAATTATTGTGAAGGTATTTAGCAAGCATTGTGTTATAATTATCATTGTCATCATCATTATCTTTATTAGTATCATTATCACTATCAATATCAGTACCATTGTCAATATCATTATTACTAGATTTAATTATTGTTCTGCCTCAACATATGCCTCAAACATTTCGGGCAGTGCAAAACACACGACCAAAAGGCGCGAAT
Source organism: Pherbina coryleti (assembly GCA_943735915.1). Taxonomy (NCBI): domain Eukaryota; kingdom Metazoa; phylum Arthropoda; class Insecta; order Diptera; family Sciomyzidae; genus Pherbina; species Pherbina coryleti. The sequence continues at coordinate 129,965,248 of OX030951.1, read as the reverse complement.
CTTCTTGCTTGAAGTTTCAGCGCCAATTGATTGAGAGAGCTTCGTGCATTCGATCGTGTACGCGTTTCGATTCTCGAATAAAGCTTTCGAGTCTCGTGTTAGTAGGTTTTCATATGCCTCAAGCTTTTTGTGCAGTGCAAAACACACAACCACGCGGCGTATACCACTCAACTTGAAGTTTCAGCGCCAACTGATTGAGAGAACTTCGTGCGTTTGATTGTGTACATCAGTGGTGTTCACACGCATACTGCTTCAATTTTCAACTTTTGTACTTGTGTTGGTAGCTCTTTCACTCTCTGCACTGACAAAAGTTGTTATTCAGGTATTAAGCAAGAATTGGAATTGTGTTATAATTATCATTGTCATTAGCATTATCATTATCAGTATCATTATCATTATCATTTTCATTATTATTGTCACTATCATCATCATTATTATTATTATAATTCTGCAAATAACGCATTTTGATATGCCTCAAACATTTCGTGCAGTGCAAAACACACGACCAAGTGGAACAAACCTACCGGCTTGAAGTTTCAGCGCCAACTGATTGAGAGGACTTCGAGCATTCGATCGTGTGCGTGTTTCGATTCTCGAATAAAGCTTTAGAATCTCACCACGCGTGGTACTACGTGAACATCACTGGTGTAGATGTTTCGATTCTCGAATGAAATCTTCGAGTCTCACCACGTGTGGTACTACGTGAACATCACTGCTCAAAAATTTTTGGGACTCACTTCATAAAAGGTCCTATCGCCCCATTTTTTATACTGTCATTGCAAATTTCTTATTAACCAACATAATAAAATTCATCCACTTAGTATAGATGTCTGTATCGATTACCATATTGTGCAGATAGAGACCAGTCCTTATGGACGAATAATCTACCACAAAATGTATGCTTCATACAGAGCTGTTGAGATAATTTTAAAATTTCATAGTTAATATAATTAATTTTAATATCTAATTCCTAATTTCATTCCAATTGGCTTTAATTTAAAAATGGCGACACATGCCCTTATTAACCAATTAAGTTATAATTTTTGCGACACAAATTCTGCTTAACGCTTCGCTTCCGCTACTGGCTTACTTTCTAAAGTAAATAAAGTGAGCAAAGTGAAAAGTTTATTCAACTTGTAGCTTATTAGTTTTTGCTGTTTGTTGTCGGGTTAATTAAGTTATGATAAGTCTAATTTTTGTAAAAAAAAAACAACAACAACAAAAAATTATGGTTACCCTCGCGCGCGCACAATCACTTCAAAATAGTTAATTTCATGAAATACTGAATAATTGCGCTGAATACCACAACGTGTTGCTCTGCATCAGGCTGCGGTGAATGTCGGGCTGATTTGTCTGCATGTATTAGTGTTGTTGTTAGTGATTTAAAAGTTGATCTTTAACTACCTGTTTGTTGATAAGTGTTGCGTTTCTGGTTTATTTTTTCGTTAAAATTTTTATGGTGTTATTTATTTATTTTATTTTTTAATGCCCAAGCGTAATTTTTTGCGCGCCTAACAATACTTTTGAATATAGGATAAAAATGCACACGTCATGTCACACTTGAATGTGACGAGCGTTACTTTCAATGTAAACCTGATGATTGGTGGTGGTGCTGGTGGTGAAGACAGAGCCAGCCGGTAAATGTGAGCTCAAGAGAAAAAGAAAAAATACTGCAATATCATCAAATTAAAGGTTCGCTTGGTGTTAAACATACCAAAAAGTCAGACCAATTACGACGCTACACTGCATGCCACTTGAGAGCATTATCAGTGCCGTATGCAGCCAGAAAATTATAACTGCTTACCACGTGATACAGCACGGAAGAGCTAGTGGAAAAAAAATTTTTAAAAACGTTTGAAACCCAAATTTGTTTTCGTTCAAGCAGCTGATGCTAATTTTTTGGGAGTGCATCCTTATTAAGTTATTAGGAAAATTTATTGAATCAGTTTTTAAGAAAATCGACGTAAATAGCAATAGAAATGGTATCTCAGAAAGCATCGAAACAATAATCGAAATGGTAATAGTTATCATTGTATGAAATCCACCATGTTCCACCATCAATGATATAATTTTTTAAAAGAATATAGTTTCAAAAAGTCGTTTGTCAGTTCCATACGAAGAAACCTCGAGATATGATGTTTATAGTACAAAGAAAATTGAATAATTATATATCTGTGGTCACAAAATAACAGCATAACTCAAAATATCGTAAATACGGGACGTTTTATTTACCTTACCTCGTCTGTTTCCTGGAAGTTAATGGAACAATCAAACATAGAACTTGTAGATATGTACATGAATATCCTTTCATTTTGCACAAATACCAGATTGCTTTTATTACCGTTAAACAAACGAGGTAGAGAAAATAAAACATCCCATATTTATGATATTTTGAGTAATGCTCTTATTCCTTGTGACCACAGATAAAATAGACTATATCTATATCGAAAATATGACTCTCCGGTACCAAAATGAAATAATTTATAAAAAATCCTTTCGATTGGTTTCCTTTTTTTTTATTTACATGAAAATCTCTGTCAAATCTCGTTAGACTATGTGTCAAATGGGATAGAATTTGCAGTTCTAAGTTTTTATATCCAAGGAATTTATGGATAAGTTTGATTTTCTTATTAAATCAACCATTAGTGGGTCTCTAGTACAAAAATTGCTCAAAAATGCACAAAAATGCAATTCGGGGGAAAATATACAAATACATGTATATACAAATATACAAAATATACCAATAGAAAGGATTTTTAACATCCTATTTAGGTTTTGGACCTGTATTGGGAGTCAGATTTTCCCCATACAAGTCGATGCACTCTAATATATTAACACTCATTCGGCATCTAAAATGCAAAGCCGATATCGATAGTTAAATTTAACATATCGTCGGCCTACAAGGAAAACTGAACAACTGAAAAAATACAATTCGTATGAAAAAGGAAAACAAGTTTTTATTGTTATAAAAGTCCTTGTGTTTCATTTTAAATTTGGTCTCTAAAAGAACCAAAGTGACATTTTGGGCCGTGGAAAATGTGCCCATCTGTTTATAATTGATATAGATTAAGAACTGCAAGAAATGCTTCAGTTCGATTCATTAGAATGTCTGAAGTACAATTTTACTCGTTGAAATTAAATGGTTCACTTCTCCCAAAGTTGCTGTTTAGGATTTTAAAATCAATAGCCATTGGTGAGAAGCGTTCTAATTAATATAAGTATAATGTTGACCCAGATATGGTAAATGAAGTCATTCTTTCTAACTCCGAAACTACTTCAAGTAACAGCTCTGATTTTTTTAATCACTTTGAAATTGAAAATGAAGATTTCTCCACAGTAAATGATGTCAGAAAGTCAATTCTAAAAATTAAGCCTAATGCAATAGGATAGAATTTCTTTGAAATTCTTAAAGCTTATTCGCATACATTTCCTTAGTCTCCTTACAAACATCTTAAATTACACTGAACAACAAAATCAATTTTTTTCCAAAATAACAAGGTTCTGACAATGGGTTCTGGTAGAGGGGACAAAAAAGCAATACACGTGTGTCGGCGTTTAGGTACACTAAGGGAAAAAAATATTAAATTTATCCAAAAACTTTTTTAATTTATCCAAAAAGCGAGTCATTTTTGCACCAATAACGCATTTACTTAAATCGACCACGTAAATGTTTAAAATTTATTTAAATACTTTTTTAATTAAATAAAATATTAAAATATTTAAACAGAATTTAATAAAAAATATATTAAAATTATGCACGAATATATATAAATATTTTTCAAATATTTACTATTTGAAAATAAAACTATCGCATTTAAGGAAAATTTATATAAAAATATTGAAATTGAAAAACAATTTATTTGAATATTTTCCACGAGCTGTCTCCATCGAATGCCATTTGGTGGTATATTTTATTTCCCTTTTTACTTTTTTCGTTCTATAATTTTTACTATTTTTGACAGTTGGTGCAATAATATGGCATCAAATGTCAAAAATAGTATAAACTATAAACAAAAAAAGTAAGCTAGAGAATAAGAAGGAAATTATGCAGGTAAATGACAACCGGTTCAAGAACTTCTTGAGAAAATACCGAGTTGTCACTCCACCCTACATGATTTCATCATGCATCGCACTCGCAAATTATATTTGCCAAACTTACAGGTTATATTACTCTTGCAACATTAACTAAATGAGAACTATAAGACCTCCATTTGCAAGAAATATACTGCAGGAACATAGTGCGATGCTGTTGCTGCTTGTCGGAATATGTGTGTACGTTTGTGGTATAAATAAAAATATAACACTAAGGGAAATAATGCATATAAACATTATCCACGCCTGAGTATCAATTTTATTTAAATATTTACGTGGATAAATCAAATATTTTCCTTACAACTCGTTTTTTTCCCGTATTTGAATTTTATTTATACCACACACGTACACACATATTCCAACAAGCAAGCAGCAACAGCATCGCACACGTACACACATACTCCGACAAGCAGCAACAGCAACACACTCTGTTCCTGCAGTTTATTTCTTGCATTTGCAGTTCTTATAGTTCTCATTTAGTTATTGTTGCCAGAGTAATATAGTATGCATGTTTGGCAATGAAATTAAATGATGTAGGGTGGAGTGACAACTTGATATTAACTCACAAATATCTTGTACCGGTTGTCATTTACCTACATATTTTGCTTATAATTTTCTGTTACTTTTTTTTCTTCTAGTTTATGCTATTTTTGACTTTTGGTGCCCTAATATTTTACCAACTGTCAAAAATAGTATAACCGTGAAATATAGAATTGTGAAACAGAATAAATAACACAGGCAAATGACATTTGATGGACGCAATATGAAGAAAATAATGCTATAAAACTATTAATAACATATTCAATTTAAATATTTTTTTTTAAATTCAATATTTTTATTTAAATTTTCTTTAAATTATTTTCAAATAGTAAATATTTGAAAGATATTTTAAAAAATTCGTGCATAATTTTAATATATTTTTTTATTAATTCTGTTTAAATATTTAATTTAATTAAAAAAGTATTCAAATAAATTTTAAATATTTACGTAGTCGATTTATTCAAATGCGTTATTGGTGCAAAAATGACTCGCTTTTTGGATAAATTAAAAAAGTTTTTGGATAAATTTAATATTTTTTTCCCTTAGTGTATGAGTCTTATTTTAGGAAGGATTTAATTTTCGCCCTTATTGAACATTCTTATAGTGAATCGGCATAGGCATATTTTGGGTATAGGTTGTCTTCTGAGGATTTGTGAAAAATACTACGAGAAATATTTTTGTGAAATATTTTAACCCCCTAACTCCTCAATTTATGGGTCTTTTTTGAGCTTTTTTGGATAAAAGGCAAAAAGGACCCATAAAACAAGGATATAATGGGTTAAAATGCCCCACAAAAAAATTTATCACAAAATTCTACTATAAGACTTTAAATACACCAAAGCTGAAAATTCAACTTAAATGCCAGAAATAAAACAAAACTTAAAAAGTGTTAAAGGGTTAATTTCGTACTTATTCAGAATTGATGATAAAATTGATGATTCTTTTTAAAAACGCCAAAAATTATATCCCCCCCCCCTAAAATAAGAATCATACGTAAACTTTCAAAACACCGATACACGTGTTTTGTTTTTTTGTCCCCTCTTTTAGAATCCGTTGTCAGAACCTTGTAATTTTTTTCGTGTTGAACAGTGTTATTTTATTTCTATATTACTATATGTCTTCGTTTGCTTCTTCTTGGAAAATTACTCTTGTTATAACCTCTATCAATATTCTATCCTATCTAGCGAAAGTGTTTGAGGCGTTTATGACATATCAAATGGTAAATTCTCTAAATGAAACAATATATTATCCCCTATACAATCTGACTCTAGGGCTTTTTACAATTGTATCACGGCTACTGTCAAAATATTAGTTGATATAAGATCATCATATGATGAAGGTCATGTAACACTTCTTGGATTGTTTGATTTCTCGAAAGCATTTGTTACAGTGTCGCTGTGTTACGCTCTACTGTGTCGGAAACTTAAGTCTATGTAGAGGTTCAGTGAGAGTGCTTTACGTCCCTTTAAGAGTTACTTGTCATATCGGGTTCAACGAGTCAAAGTTTGTAATAAATATTCTGTGTACAAAATTCTAACAAAGCCAATAAAATTATCTTTCTAATATAGCCAATTTTCAGTTGGATACTCAGCAATCTCAGGTTTTTTATCTCATTTCAAATTGCTTCGCCTTCAAAAAAACACCCTATAGTAGTCATAGTTAAACGTTTATATTTTTAGAAATAAAGTTGAGGAAAAATTTATTTGAAGTTAGACGGTCAAGATACAAACAGGCGGGGGCATAGAAATAAAACTTTCCAACCAATTTAATAGCGACAATTACGAATAATAGCTGTAGTAACCAAATAATACACTGTGACACCAAAAAATAACTGAAAAGATCTCAATGGTTAACAGTGGTCTAATAAGCTCAAAAAAGTAATTCCTTGAGGTCAAATTTTATGACAGCTTCTCTCATATATTTTCTTTTAACTCCTTAATAAAGCACAGTTTTATATAAAAGCCTTCAGCAAATTTTTGTGCAAAATGGATCAATAGTGTTGCTTGCATTAATTATCCTAATTTAGTTTAGAAACTCCAAAAAGTACAAAAATTAATTATATACAGAGTTAAAAAAATGAGAACACAAACAAATTTTTTACTGTCTTATCTATCACAACATCTTTTAAGAATTCTCGTTAGATTTAATCTTCTAAATGTTTGACTTTTTCCTTTTGAACATCTCCATCGAGGTTGTTAAGTAATTCATCTACCTGGGATCCAGTATTTACTCCTCTAATATATTAGCATTGAGATCAATCCAAGAATAACTCTAACAATATCAGGTTCCAGCTTGGACTTTAAAGGCCGTTTGAGAAGCAGATCCCTCTCTTGATGACCAAAACTCACAAAACCCTCTTTTAGTCATATTTCATAGCTGTCCTGGGTATGTCATAATGTGTATGCAGAACAAATCTAGACATTGAACAGTTCTAATGAAAAAAACTTTGGGTGCCTTCGAGAGAAAAGTCCTGCACAAGATCTCTGATCTACCACGGGCTCATCTACCGTAAACGGTGAGCCCCTGAAATATATGAGTTCTATATTAAAAAGAAATAGATAGAGAAGACGAAATTCCAATGAATAAAATATTTAATTCTGTACTCGGCGGCAGCTATCTTAGAAGTGGAGTCCAAATCTCCGTTGGAAGGACCAATTGGCATTTACAATTTGCACTGAATCACATCAAAATTAAAAAAAAAAGCTATACATATAACATCAAAAGAGTTCCACTCAAATTCTTAAATGGTCCAAAAGTGCCCAAAATGCGGCTATCTAACTAATTGCGTAAGTATCAAAATAGCAAATTATGATTGACTATTTCTCATTCACATCATCTAAGCCAAAATTGATTATTTTGTTGCAAAGTTTCACACTTTTTGGCCAGAATCAAAATAAAAACTAGTAAATATGGCTCACCTTTCTCCACTTCAAAGAACACACCTGTCAAAGTGGCTTTTCTAAAAACTACTTTGGCTCTAGTCCGCTAAGTACCAACTCAGTATTGTGTATATCTATCGTTATTGTTTTATTTTTACACAAAAAAAAGGAAAAAACTTAAAATCATTTTAATAATAAATTCATTATTATTCACTTCAAGTTGTCGACTCGAACTGACCACTTTTTTGACATTTGATAAGTTAATGAGTGATAATTTGCCGCAACCATTATTGTTGCAGTTGTTTTTGTAATTTCATGCTTGTCTATATGACGGATGATGTTGTTGTTATGGCTGTTTTTTTTTTTTTTTTTATTATTTCATGGTGTTAAGCAAAACGATTACCAATTAATGTGTCACTCCTACCGAAATAGACAGAAAAGCAAAGTAGACTGGAGCTGGACGAGGAGGGCACTAGCTGTATTTCAGAGGCAGTGTTTTAAAGGTGTAGTTGGAAATGAGTATGAGAAGAGGAGTTTATACTCCTCTTTTGTGAGGAACAAAGCAAAGGCAGAGTGGCTAAGACGCACTAAGAGTGACTGTGTTTTAGTGTTTTAGATGACATAATTTATATAATGTATGTTGATGTATCGAAGAATCCCAAATTTTATTCGATAATGGAACCTCCCTTTTTTCTTCTTTACTAAGGAAAATAAAGGAAATAAGAGATAAAATTAATATAACGTGAAGGAGTGATATGAGAGACTTAAGGGATATATGAGCAGGTATACGAAGATCATTACATATATTTCAGGATTAAATATGAAGACACAAAGTATATAAGAGATAAGGGATAAAGGATAGGGGATAAGGGATAAGGTAAAAGTGATAAGGGATAAGGGATAAGAAATATTCCGTGATATGAGTAAAACAAAAGCCCGCCCTCGACTACGGTAGTGAAGTAAGAAACGTGCTCGACTGCCACCCCAGAGGTCCCGCTTTAACCTTTTGCATTTGCAATTTTCTATCCTCATTTATAATCGACTGAAATTGAAAACTCATCAATATTTACGACTCATTTTACTTGATTACTCATTTCGAACCAAGGCAGACTTGACTGAAAAGGTATTATACTTGGAATCCTTGGTTCAAGGCCTTAAGACATCGGATTAATGGGTTTTCTGCCGTACACTCCTGATTTGGCACCTAACTACTTTTTTTTCCTGCACATCAAGGGAAAACTACGTGGAAAACGGTTTTACACGCCAGAAGAAGCCGTTTATGCATTCAAAAATTATGTTTTGGAGATGTCTCAAGCGAAATGGGATAAATGATGACAAATGGTTTGAACGCATGCAAAAATATGGAACATTATAGTAGATGAATCACAGGAAAAATCGGCTAAAACTGGATTATGTTGACGACATAAATAGTAATTATCTGCAAGGGGGAATTCGAAGAGACTCAGGGCGATAGAATTGAAATGGGCCTAATGATGACAAATATTTCGTGCAATAAGGTAGGGCTAAACATAAATCCGAAAAAAACCACCATTGTGCCATTTATAAGGAAATATAAACTTGAACACCATTAGCTATTAAAGCTAGATGGAAAAGAGATAGAATTCCAACGGGAAGCTAAATTCTTGGTTGTATTTATAGACCAAAAACTACTTTCGAAAACACATTTGAGTGAAATATCGATCTGCAGATCCATCGCAGGAGGGTCAAAGAAGGCTGTTAGAACGTTTATTATCTGCAGGTGCATTGCAAGAAAAAGCTAGAGGTGCACTCCAAAAATACTTCGATGGATATATATAATGATCGTATGTCGTCGCATGATTGCGCATGATAGTCATTGCTACGCTTAACCAGCTACAGAGATTGACCCGCATGTGTATCACTAAAGCCATGCGAGCATGTCCAACAGCATCCATGGAAGTTTTACTAGAACTAATACCTTATCACATTTACATTCAAAACCAGGCGAAAGGGGTTATTCTTAGGATGACTAACAAAGGATAAGGGATTGCGTAACTCGAAAAAAAGTTTGATATTCTATGGAGGCAATATCCTGAAATAAAAATACCAAGGGACAGCATGCATCCAAAATTCAGTTTCACTAAAAGATTTCAAACTGTACTTATGAGTAGTAAAAAGAAATAAGAAGATTTATTTGAAACTTATAAGATAAACCAGTGCATGATTACATGGCATACTGACGGCTCTCTAACTGAAGAAGTGGCCGCCACTGGAGTCTATGGGCCATTGATCAAATACATCGAGCCCATGGGCAAGAACAGTAGCATATTCCCAGCGGAAATATATGCAAAAGAGAAGTGCGTATTCTTTAACCTAAAGTGTAAATACCGGAACCAAAATATAGACATCCTTTCTGAAAGTCAAGCGGCCATCAAGACAAGGAAATCTCATCAGGTAACCTCAAAACTGGCGATGGAGTGTTTTGACAAATTAATGCGCTTGGGTTTCAAAACCGGATCTGGATCCAAGGTTAGGTTGGGTTAGGTTTCAATGGCTGAGACGGCGGACGACTCGTACACTTATGCGAGTGCAGGCCCGTTGTGATACCACATAATCTCTATTGAACCTCTCAGAGATTTCCCTCCTTAACAAACCAGGGAAGGGATGATGAATTTTATTATATGCTTGATTTCCAGGCATGAGTCTTCGATTAGTCCATTTAAGAAGGGATGGCCCAGAGTTGCCAATCTACTTTTACTTAGCTCCGGGCATTCGCAGAGGAAGTGCTGGACATTTTTTACCTCTACTTCACATTTGAAGCTTCTGCAAAAATCATTTAGTGTAAGTCCTAATCGAATAGCATGTGTTCCGATCAGACAGTGACCCGTAAGGTCTCCAGCTATTTTTGAAAGGTTTACCCTGCTTAATTTATGTAGTGAGTTAGTGCGTTTTAAGTCGTAACGAGGCCACGTTAGCTTAGCTACCCTACATGTGACAAGGTGTTCCAAGTGTACTTGTACAAGAGTTTATAGGAGGACATGGGTATAACAATAAAGTCCTCATTTAAGAGGGTGTTCGAGGTCGTACCCTTCCTTGCCAATTCGTGGATCCTATGGGTACCAGGACACAAAGGTATAGAATGGGAGGAAATTGCGGACGAATTTGCAAATAAAGGAGCACAAATTCCTCTTTTTGGTCGGGAACCATTCTGTGCGATGGACAAAGGAATCCTCACTCTTTAAATAAAAAAAATGGAAGAAAAATAAAGAGTAAAAAACTGCGAAAACCTACCAGAGCTAAAGTATACTTTACCATGAACCGTAAATACCGGAACCAAAACATAGCTATTCTTTCTGACCGTCAGGTGGCCATAAAGGCACTGAAATCTCATCAGTTAACCTCTAAAGTGATGATGGAGTGTCTTGACAAAGACACTTGGGCTACAAGACCGATTCTGGACTACCACAAGACTACTCTTAGAGGCATCCGAACTAAAGATATTTCAAGAATGCATGAAGCTAACAAAGAATAATCTAAGAATCCTCACAGGACTGCTAAAAGGTCACAGTAGGTTGAACTATCACCTTACAAAACTTAGAATTCTTGGTGATGCCGCATGTAAGTTTTGCATGGAGGACAAAGAATCTGCGAATTACTTCCTAGGACAGTGCCCCGAACATTTTTAAACTCGACAGAAATATCCGGGTTACCACATAATACCAGATAACTCATAAAAATCAAGAGATATAGAACATTTACTAGCATGTATCTTAGAGATTAGACTAAATAGAGTTATTTAGGTTCATGAAGGAGCACAATAGATCTTGCAAATCCCAAAAATAATAATAATAATATCGCAAAAATATATTTTTCGTAAAGGAGAATATTTCGAAAAAGAATAAAGAAAAAACTCGGTCTTTATAGTTATTGCCGAAATATATGTAGTGTCCTATGTATACGCAATATTTTTAATACTGTCTTTAAAGGTTCCACCAATGAGGGCTTTAGAACAAAATGACAAATTTTAAAAATATTGTACAAAGAATTTTAGATCCCCGAAAAGCGGGTTAGAAGTTATATATTTTTATAATAGAACTCCTTGCAAATGTCAACATAGTATTTCCATAACATTGATTGTCAAATTGATAAAATATTGTCATCGTTTACAATTTGACAACATAATAAATACCGTCCTTTTTTGCAAAATCGTTTTTTTATACATATTGCAACGCAATAAAACGCAAAAGTCAAAGACGTAACGTAGTACTTGCGGTTACTTAACAAGCATCCCCCTGCCGCAGCATTACTAGATACGTGTTAGAATACCACCCCAAGTAACCGATATTCAAGTGAGGCTGTTGCAGCATTGCTGGCAGGAGAGGCCACGCTTTAGTTTAGCTCATCAGCCGTGGGTGGCAACCAACTCACGCAGCAGGCCAACCCAAGCGACAACCAAACTTGCAAGAGTCGCCAGGACACGCACACGTGTAAGTGCGTCAATATTGTGCGCAATCCTTAGAGTAACAATTATCCGTTATGTTGCACTTATACTATCCAAAGCATATCCAAAGAAGCTATCATTTGTTTCAATAATTTGCAGCATTACGAGTTGTTTGACAGAACTAGTTTACTTATCATAATTTTTTTTTCATTGTTTGTGCGCTGCCGCTTGTTACCACCCATCGCGTGAAAACGTGACCTTAGCCCATTATATGTCGTTGTTATTGTAATTTGTTACTTATTATACGGTTTTTTTTTATGTCGAGTGCAAGGATTTGTTTAGTCATCTTTTTAAGCATGAAATTTGTTTGTTGTTTATGGGTTGTAGGGGTCGGTCAGACTTTTGACAAGAGCTTAGCCGAATTCATGTTTTTTGACAAGAATTGTTTCCCTTTTGTGAAATCAATATCGTTTTGGATAAAGTTCATAGTGAGAGCTAGTGTAATTAGTGTACAAAGACGTACGTGTTTGTTTGCTGAAGGTTATAAAATGTGGTAATTATGATGCATAAACTGGAGTATAAAATAAAATTTGCTGTTGGTATGAGGAAAGTTATGAGATGTGTAAGTTGTGGGTTAAGTATAAGCTAGTAGATCAAGAATTAATTCGAATATTTGGAACAAATTTTGTTTCTGTAATGGGTCCTAAGGATCTTAACCAAGGCGGGGTTTTCGTGTTAAAAACTCCTCATAGGTTATAAAATTAATGAATCTCCCACACGCGTATGTTACATATAACATCCGAAGTTATGAAGATTTTATTACATTGATGACGTCGGCATATATGGGGAATAGGCGTGGTTTTTATTCAATTGAACCGAATTTTAACCTTTACGTTAGTACGTTTTAAACATCAAAGAATATGAGTAAAATTTCACGTCAATACATTAATTCCTATGGAATGAATGAAAGTATCGAAAGTATGAAATGAAAGTATGAAAGTTTTGCTATTCTGATGACGTCACTTTGTACGGAAAGTAGGCGTGCTTTTCATTCGATTTTGACAAATATCAAACTAATTTCTATTTAAGCTTATGTGCAAAACTTGAAGTGTTTTCATGAATAAATTTGTGGAATTTTTGGAAATTTCACCATTTTGATGACGTCACTTCATTTGGGGGAAAGGCCTGGTTGTCAACCAAATTTTGATAAATTTCAAACTCAAAATGTGTGTTTAGAATCAAGGCTTATGTGCAAAGTATAAAGTGTTTAGATTAATTTTTGTGAAATTTGTAGAGATCTTACCGTTTCCATGACGTCACTTTATATTGGACATAGGCGTGGTTTTCATCCGATTTTCAAAAATTTCAATCGTATTGAATCAAAGCTTACGAGAGCTGCCTTTGCCTGAGCATTGCCAGATTAATTTTGACATTTCCATTCCAATGGATTGCTGTTCGGGCGCAGAAAAAAATGTTCGCTGACTAACCACTGTTTTTTCATTGTTAGGCGCAAGACTTAAAAGGCAACACTTGTATACACTAAAAAATAGGGGAGTTAGTATTACTATTTTCAAATCTTTCTGAATGAAAAGAAATTTCTTCTCTAAAAGTTCATTCTTGAAAAATTCAGGCTTTAAATCGCTTTTTTACGAGAAGGGTTCGGGTGGGGGAAAATTATTGAGAAAACAAAAAAATGTTGAACGAAATATTCATCTCCAATCACAAAAAAAAAAATAAAAAAAATATTTATCATGTCTCTTCCGTTAACATTTGTGCAAAAGTGAGATCCTATGACGCCTCCGACCTACAAACCGCACCAAACAGTAGCTCGTTGTAAGTGCATTGGCATCTGCTGAATCACTTTCGAGTTTTCAGATAACGTAGCCGCCAGTGCGTCACTATTCATGTTCTTCAAAATCCAATCCGAGAACGTACGGTGGTGCTGGTGAACCGCCGGCTTCAGTTCTAGAGGCAATAGGGCTTTCTTTGTACGCATGCAAAGCCAAATCTTTTGTCAAAATTCGAACCGATGTGGATGTGGAGAGGTCGAGTTCCAGAGCAAGGTGACGAATTGTGGTACTTGGCTAGTTTTTCACACTTTGCATCACTGCGTCGATATTTTCGTTCGAACGTACAGTGCGGTGTTCCCATACAATCGCATGGCCAAAAATAGAAGGAGTACTCTTATAATAATGACATTTTGTATGATTGTTTAATTTAAGCTAATTAAGAAAATTTCAAAAATTGTTAAAATAAGTCAGTCCCTTGGGGTACCTGCCTTGATGGTTTTATATGGGAGGTATATATAAAAGTTGGTTGGTCCTCACAAAACCCGATCAAAAGGCTAGGAAACTAAAGTAGTAGATGTGTATTCAAAATAGTTGAAATCAGTTAGACCCTAGGGGTACCTCCATTGGACCTATATTAATTTTTTACATGATTTTGTATGAAAGGTACATACAAAAATTTAGCCTAATTTTAGGCAGTTGCAGAAATGAAAATTGTAGAGGATAAATAAGTAAAACATGTTGGTCATGGGCATTGAATAATTTATGAAATGTATTATAAATGCAATAAATAATTATAGAAATTTTTATGAAATTATTTAAGAAATTTTTTTTTTATGAACATCATTCGGAATCATCGCTATTGAATCTTTCTTCAATCGGGGTATTTTATTTTATTATTTTTATAATTTCACTCACTTCTGGATAAACCAAGCTCCCTAATGAAAAATGATGACACACTTCCGCAGGTTCACAATCAAAACAGAAGAGTGAATTGAATTTCACGAATCCTGGTGTTGTTCTAGACCAGTTGTACTGATGGACTTGCATAGTACCTTTAAATGGTTGTAGAGACACTATCGTTTCCATTTCTTGAACTTGATCTTGGCTGGTAGACGATACAAATACTGTTTTCATTTCTTTTCTCAAAGTTGTATACAAGGAGTCAAAATCAAATACATCGCTACCGTAGCTCACTTTAGTGTCAGCGGTCCGATTCAAGACAGCTCCAATACCATCAGACGGACTCTTTCCATGTCCAGACTCGCTGAAATTGTATGACATATTTTGAATTAATAGAAAATGAGCCATCGGGTATTGCGTCATTAGGAAAAACATCGTTTGATTCCTGTACTGTGTTTTGACCCCATCACTCATAAAATGAAGAGTTGTTTCAGACGTTAGCTTACTTGAATAATGATCTAGTACAACTTTAAGATGAGCTAGCAAAGCTGGTGCATTGTGCTGTAGACAAGTAGATAAAGTGCCGAAACCCTGTAAGAATTCTTGCATATAAATATAATCGGTATGGATAGTTATTTGAGGCCTACTTGCACCAAAATGAAACGAATGAACTTCACCTCGTTCTCTTAGAGTTTTTTTTTAGAGTCTCAATTTGCTTTACCTGGTGCCATCTTCGGATTTCATGTTTCAGGAAATCATCCAGTTGGACTTTGAACATTTCTATAAACTCAGATCGTTTTTTGATAAACTGGAAAGGCTTCATTGTTGAGACGTACGAACCTCTCACTTTTACAATTACAATTGTTGAGGTCGCGTTATTCAGAATTACCATCGACGGTCGGGACGTACAAACATTTTAATTTTTGGGGAATCACCCCAAGAGTAGACTGAAATACTGTGCTCTATTCAAATCGGGAATATATAATAAAGGGTGATTTTTTTGAGGTTATGATTTTCATGCATTAGTATTTGACAGATCACGTGGGATTTCAGACATGGTGTCAAAGAGAAAGATGCTCAGTATGCTTTGACATTTCATCATGAATAGACTTACTAACGAGCAACGCTTGCAAATCATTGAATTTTATTACCAAAATCAGTGTTCGGTTCGAAATGTGTTTCGCGCTTTACGTCCGATTTATGGTCTACATAATCGACCAAGTGAGCAAACAATTAATGCGATTGTGACCAAGTTTCGCACTCAGTTTACTTTATTGGACATTAAACCAACCACACGAATGCGTACAGTGCGTACAGAAGAGAATATTGCGTCTGTTTCTGAGAGTGTTGCTGAAGACCGTGAAATGTCGATTCGTCGCCGTTCGCAGCAATTGGGTTTGTGTTATTCGACCACATGGAAGGTTTTACGCAAAGATCTTGGTGTAAAACCGTATAAAATACAGCTCGTGCAAGAACTGAAGCCGAACGATCTGCCACAACGTCGAATTTTCAGTGAATGGGCCCTAGAAAAGTTGGCAGAAAATCCGCTTTTTTATCGACAAATTTTGTTCAGCGATGAGGCTCATTTCTGGTTGAATGGCTACGTAAATAAGCAAAATTGCCGCATTTGGAGTGAAGAGCAACCAGAAGCCGTTCAAGAACTGGCCATGCATCCCGAAAAATGCACTGTTTGGTGTGGTTTGTACGCTGGTGGAATCATTGGACCGTATTTTTTCAAAGATGCTGTTGGACGCAACGTTACGGTGAATGGTGATCGCTATCGTTCGATGCTAACAAACTTTTTGTTGCCAAAAATGGAAGAACTGAACTTGGTTGACATGTGGTTTCAACAATATGGCGCTACATGCCACACATCTCGCGATTCTATGGCCATTTTGAGGGAAAACTTCGGAGAACAATTAATCTCAAGAAATGGACCGGTAAGTTGGCCACCAAGATCAAGCGATTTGACGCCTTTAGACTATTTTTTGTGGGGCTACGTCAAGTCTAAAGTCTACAGAAATAAGCCAGCAACTATTCCAGCTTTGGAAGACAACATTTCCGAAGAAATTCGGGCTATTCCGGCCGAAATGCTCGAAAAAGTTTCCCAAAATTGGACTTTCCGAATGGACCACCTAAGACGCAGCCGCGGTCAACATTTAAATGAAATTATCTTCAAAAAGTAAATGTCATGGACCAATCTAACGTTTCAAATAAAGAACCGATGAGATTTTGCAAATTTTATGCGTTTTTTTTAAAAAAAAAGTTATCAGGCACTTAAAAAATCACTCTTTACATAAATACATAGTTTGGTATCCGAATGGCATGTTTCAGTACTTTCGAATGGTACTCTCACTCCCTCGAAATATAGGGAATTTCACTGTATACACTTTTGACTGAGATTACGAAATCAATATCATTGCAGGGGGTTCCAGAAGGTCGTATTCGCTTTGTACACCGAATCTTAGCAACTATAATATCGACGCGAGATCCATTTTTTTGAAAGACAACAAGTTCAGGAGAAACGACAGTCGGAACAATTTGGCCAAATTCACTTTCTATGCAAGGGTGTGAGGGTCCGAAATTGACCATAATGGGCAGGATCTTCAGATGTTTGAAACCCTGCTAGCAGTTTTTATCGAAACTCATTTATTTGTTATCCACCCACAAAAGACAGTGAATATTCCATTTCACGCGGTTTCACCAATATATTTCTAAACAAAATATTTAAAAATTAAGGAAATCGATGGGACCGACTTATTTTTGGTATGTTTTCTTAAACTTATATTATTTAAAATTACCTCATTTTAAACGATGAGGCCGACAAAAATGTGGTTATTTTTGAGTTTTAAGGCTTCTATTAAAATGAAAGTAATTTCTTTTGAAAAATAATATCTTGATGAAACCAAAAATTTTCGTGATCTGAAAATCCTTTAAGATAATTCTTCATACTTTTTTTTTGTATAACTGTTCAAAATTTTAAAAATTTGTATTTTTTTTTTTGCAAATGTAAAAATACCACATTTTCTAGAATTAAATTGGTAAAGTTTAAAAATCTCGTATGTTTTTATGAAAAAAGATTTTTAGAAAAATTATTTTATTTCTTACCGCTGAACTATTTAGCTTTTATTTTGCATACCAACTTTTTGAAAATATAAAATTTTTTATTTTAATTTTTGAATTTTTGTCTCCATTCAAAGAAGTGTGGAACGGGGCGAAGTCATTTCAGTGTCTTCACATCTTGCACTAAGACAGTCATTGGAAGTTTTTGTTTATTTTTCGCATACACGTCTCAGAAGGCACATGATAAGGAGGAAAATTTTTCGAATTTTGTGAATTTTAACTGCGATTTAACGCAATTTGTCGTAAAAAGCTCCAACGAATTCTATTACTTTTTCACAGTGTAGTAGCTCACGGTAAATTTCTCCCATAATGTCAGTCTAGTCTATAAATGACTAATGTCAACATTTGATAAGTGTCAAGCGACAAACTGTTCAAAAATACGTCTTCGCAATCGAACACCTCTTGTTGATAGACTTTTAGATTTGAAAACATCCACCAATCTCTATAACTACTCATACCTTCTTTCTTTAAATTAACTATCCCCAATATATTGGCTCAATGGAACTTTCTTTTAACACGTTATCTATTTCCTGTCTAGCAACATTGCAATCATCTTCTGGTTTGGCAATTTTTTTTTTCCAAAATCACTATAAACAAAAACAACAACTGAGACGGCAACAAGCTATTCAATTTAATTGCTTCAATTTAAAAATTCCTCACCCACATAATTCACACGTTTGTTTTTTTTTTGCTGATTTTGTCTTACAAAAGAAGAATCATTTAAGTTATTTTTTAATAAAATCAAAATATTTAATTGGATTCACTGAAAATCAGCCAACAAAAATAACAACAACAATTCGAACAACAATGGAGCATTGAGCGATTCAAAATGTCGATCAACTAACTACTTGAACTCTAGAGTGGTAACAAAAGAGCCTTTTACAACAAACTTGTTAACGTGTTAACAAAAATATTAACAATAGCTACAACAACAGCACTAAAAAAAGTAAGCCACAGCGCAATTTGGCAGCGAGAAGAAGCTGAGAAAATATTTTCTAAGGCGTTTGAGTTATAATGACTTGGATGAAGCCTATTATAAGCGTTTAGCAATTATTATTAAAAAAAAAAAAATGACCATCATTTTGTGGCACAGTTAACAAACTACCAGCAAGTTTGAAATATTGCTTGGAATTGAAAATTTATAAAAAAAAAATTGATTTGTCATTATTTTGGAAACATAGCAATTATCATTCCAGAAAATTGACTATAGTGAGGAAAGGGCGCAATTATGTTATTGAGCGCTCTGGCTGTTGGTCAGGTTTGTCTTTTCAGGTGGTATTTTATTTTTGTAAACATTTTTTAGAAAAAAAAACAAGTATATCCCCATAATTTCTTAAACTTAATTTCCTTAGAATAACAAAAACATCAAAACCAAAATCCAACCCAAGAGCACCAATTCCCTGAAACTAATTTAATAAAATGAGTGCCAACACTTTGCTTTTATGCTTCAAAAGTGTACCAAGAATTGTTGCAGCCTTAACCCGACCATGGCTGGGAACCAGGCTGCCCCACTTGACTGGGTTGCATAGTGAGCGCAGCTTGAGTGGCTTTTATTTTCTGTCATTCAGTTTTTTTTTTTCTCTAATTTTTGTTTTTTTTTTTTTATTTGTGGTATAGCACTCCGCTATTTGCCACTTGACGCAATGCAGTCTGCTGTTCGGCTTTGGCATGATATCGCATTTCTTGGCCAACCCCGACGTTATGCCTACCGTGTAAAAAAAGTGTTCTATTTAAGCGCTCCAGAGCCGATGCGTTTTTAATAAGAATCTTTTTAGTGTTTTGCTGAAGATTGCGGTGTTGTTGCTGGCTGTGTATTCTCTGAAGTACCAATTCTCGAAGATATCAATTCTAAGAAAAATATTGTTCTTTCATAATTTTGTTTTTTTTTTCATTATTATTTGCCTGGTTGTAACAAAATTTTCACTTAATAACAGAGAGCAACAACAACCGCATTAACCTGTCATCATCATCATCATCATCATTGTCAGCATCATCAACACCATGCTCAATCATCTGCAGCAAAGTCAACCTCATCAGCGCTCTCAACGCTCAGCGACGATCACAAATGAAGAAACGTCAATTTCAAGGGCTTTTCCTGGTAATAATTAGTCGCTGAGGTAGGTATTTAAATACTCAACTTTACACGACTTAACTTTTTTGTTGTTTTTTTTTTTTTAATTTTCGCCCTTCATTTCCCTTTGGTGTTTATTTAATTTGGTTCTTTTTTTTACAGATAATTGCATTTGGGTGCATGATCCTAAATATAGTAGTAACAACAACAAAAAAAAGACTTCCGCGCCATGGAAGTGCCAAGTCAGCACCTTGTGTAATTTGCCTTTTTTCCTGATAGAATGTTACTCTTAGAAAAGTAAGAAAATTGCTAGAGTTGATTGCTGATTGCTAATGATTCGATTGCCTCCTTGAATAACTAATCGATTAACAATATATTAGAAATTATTGATTTGACGTCGAATTTAAAGCTAAATACAATTTCGAAATTCACTTGCGAATATTTGAAACTGACTAAGCATTCGAAATTTACTTCAAATTTTAAATGAACTTTTGTATTCAAAATTAATTTACAATTCGAAATTGACTTCGAATACGAAATTTACTTCGAATTCAAAATTGACTTTGAAAGTGACTTCGAAATTAAATTCGAAATTAAATTCTAAATGGACTTTGAATTCGAAATTAAATTCAAAATTGACTTCGAATTCGAAATCGACTTCGAATTGGAAATTAAATTCGAAATTGACTTCGAATGCGAAATTAAATTCGAATTCGAAATTAAATTCCAATTCCAAATTAAATTCGAAATTGACTTCGCATCCGAAATTAAATTCGAATTTAACTAAAATATATAGAAATAATTAGAATTAAATCAAGTCATTGACTTCGAATTCGAAATTAAATTTGAAATTGGCTTCGAATTCAATATTAAATTCTAATTCGAAGTTGACTTCGAATTCGAAATTAAATTCGAAATTGACTTTCAATTCGAAATTAAATTTGCAATTAACTGCGAATTTGAAATTGACTTTTAATTCGAAATTGACTTAGTTCTCAATTAACTTCGAATTCGAAATTGACTTGATTTAATTTGAATTCTAATTATTTCTATTTATTTTAATTAAATTCGAAATTGACTTCGAATCCAAAATTCAATTTGAAATTGGCTTCGAGTTCAATATTAAATTCTAATTCGAAATTGTCTTCGAATTCGAAATTCTAATTCGAAATTGACTTTGAATTCGAAATTGACTTTGAATTCGCAATTAACTTTGAATTCGAAATTGACTTGATTTAATTCTAATTATTTCCAATTTGAAGTCAAATTCGAAATTGACTTCTAATTTAAATTTGACTTCTACAGTCACGCAATTCGAATTCAAAATTGACCTAGAATTTTAAATTTACTCCGATTTACAACAAGTTTGGAACTTGAAACTGAATTTAAAATTTTAAATTTCAAATTCCAAAATAACTTCGAATTTTTATTAATCCGACAAATTTTTAATTCGGACATAACTTCAAATTAAGACTTGGCAATGAATGGAACAAAACTCGAATTCGAACTTAACTTGATATTCTTGAAAATTTTACTTAAAATTTAAACATTATTTCTAACTTAGCTTCGGGACGTGGAACTTTTTAGTTAAAAAATGACGTCGTATTTTTATTAATTCGGACATAATTTCAAATTAAAACTGGAATTATCAACTGAGAATGAATGGAACAAAACTCGAATTCGTACTTAACTTGATATTCTTGAAAATGTTACTTAGAATTGAAAAATTTTTAAGAAAAGTTTTCAAATGGAGTTCGTGACTTTAAAATAATTTTAGCATCGGGACGTGGAACTTTTTTAAGAAGTTCGTGACTTTGAAAAGATTTTAAAATTTACTTCATTGCGACTTGGAACCCGACTTCAAACATGATTGCAAGCTAAGGATCGAAGTTGATTTAGAATTTGTTGAATGATTTCGAACTTGTAAATACTTTGAACTTAACTCTGAATTAGAACGTAATCAAAATTAGAATAATAACCAAATTCGAACATGATTTTTAGATAAGGCTATATACGAACTTAACTTCGAATTGGATCTTCATTCGAAAATGACTTCTAAAAATAATTTAATTAGAGCATTACTTTAGCCATAACCCGAGCAGGACTCAAACATGACTTCGAAAAATTTCTGAATTCGAACGCTACTTCGAAGAATAACAAAAATAATAAGTACTTATTTCAAAGATGACGAAGAATAATTTAAGTTCGAATCAGAACTTAATTCGGATATGACTTGGAATTCTAAGTCTACTTCAAATTCGAACTTGACATATTTTAAACTTGAGTTCGAATATGAATTTGATCTTGAATTCCACAATTTTATGACTGAATGACGTAATTTTATTTGAAACTCGACTTCAAACTTTATAATGAACTGAAATCCAAATATGACATACAATAACTTCTAAAAAACAAGCAAAAACAATAACTTCTAATTTGTACTTAATTTCGAATTGGAACTTCACTTAAAATTCAAATTAGACACACAATTCAAACTTGAACTTGAACTTGACTTCGAACTCGAACTTGACTAAACTTGGCTTAACTCAGAACATGATTTCGACTAGACCGACTAGAATGACTTAAATTGACTTGATCACTTGATATAATTTTGAATTTTTCGAATTAAAACTTTATAAGAATATTAATTAAAAAAAAAAACATAACGCAGAAATAAAACTAAAGTCGAATATGACTTCGAATTCTAACTAGACCTTGCAATCGAACTTGAATATGAATTCTATTTTGATCTCGAATTTAACAGCGGGATTTAGTTTGAACTTAAGTTGGAATATAAACTAGAAATTTAATTCGAACTCGAATAATTGAAGTTGCTTTATTTCAAACATGACTCCAAACCTGAATTTTTCGAACTTGACTTCCAATAAGAATTTTGTTTGAACTAACTTTGAACTCACTGCTGCAAAGCCTTCAAACTTAACTTCAACCCTAAATTCTTGACTAAGAACTAAGTTTGGAATTTGTTTTCAAAAAATTTTAATTTGATTTCATATTTCAACTTGAATCGAATTCAGGCTTAACTTCCAATTCGATAATGACATTAAACTTAACAGCGAAATTGAGTTCAAATTTTTCTTCTTGACTTGGAAATTAGTTTGAAACTTGTTTCTTACTTTATTTTGTACACGACTTTGAACTTGATTTCAAATTTGATTTTGCACACGATTCGGTACTCAACTTCCAATTTGACCGCAAATTCGAACTTAACATTAAACTTGAATTTAAACTTCGAAGTTAACTTTAAACTTAAATTTAGACTGGATTTAAGGATGATTAAATAATAGAGAGGATTGAGTCTTCTGCAAACTTCACTTGAATTGACTTAGCTTGTCTTGAATTCAAACTTGACTTCGAAATTAATTTAAAACAAGATTTTGAGAATGACTTCAAAATCAACTTCAAACTTGTCCGATGATCTAAGCTTTCATCTTTGATGATCTTTAAACTGCAGTTCAAGATGTTCGATCTTGACTTCGAATTCTAACTTGTCTTCGAATGCAAATTTAACTTCGAATTCTAACTTATCTTGGAATTCGAATTTGGCTTCGATTTATAATTTGACTTCCAATTTGACTTTGAATTTGCTTTCGAATTCGTATTTGACTTTGAATTTGAATTTGACTTTGAATTCAAATTTTACTTTGATTTTGACTTCGAATTTGTATTTGACTTTGAATTCGAATTTGACTAAGAATTTGTCTCAGAATTCGAAATTGACTTCGATTTCGAATTTGACTTCGAATTCAAATTTGACTTTGAATTCGAATTTGTCTTCGAATTCTAATTTGACTTCGATTTAAAACGACCTAATTTTACACCAAACCTTGCATGAAACATGGTCGCATTTATGAATTGAGGACGATTTAATAAGAGAGATGATTAAGTTTTCTTCAAACTTCGCTTGACTTCGAATTCGAACTGTCTTCGAATTTAAATTTTTACATTTCTTCGAATTCGAATTTTACTTCGATATTCAATTCGAATTCGACTTAGAATTTGACTTCGAAATTGAGTTCAAATCCCACTTAGAATTGAACTTCGAATTCGACTTCGAAGTTAACTTCGAATTTAACTCCGAATTAGACTTCGAATTTAACTTCGAATTCGACTTCGAATTTAACTTCGAATTTAACTTCGAATTCGACTTCGAATTTAACTTCGAATATAACTTTAACTTTAACTTCGAATAAGACTTCGAATTCAAATTTGACTTCGAATTCAAATTTGACTTCGAATTCGAACTTAACTTCAAAATCGAACTTGACCCTTTATTTTAACTTGATTTCGAATTGAAACTTGACTTGACTAATTTGACTTCAACTTGGCTTAACACTCTGAACATGACTGTGACTAGAACTTTGAAAGGACTTAAATTGACTTGATTTAATACATAGCAACTGACTTCTTACTTTATTTCAGTCTTGGATTCGAACTTGAATTTGCTACGAGCGTGACTTTGATCAAAACTTTGACTCGGATTTTGATATGCATTGATTCGACTGAAATTAGTCCTGATTCAATATTTTCGTAAAAAAGCACAAAATTTTTCTTAAATAAAATTATTCACTGCTATTTCAGCAGACATTAAAAGTCAGAAAGGCAAAAAGGAGGAAAGAGAAACAAAATACAAAAAAAAAAAAAACACCCCATCGAAGCTTAACTGAAAATGTTCACCGAGCGAGTTAAAAGAGGGTCCAATTAGTAGCATGACTAACACTTCAATTTTGCATAATAGCACCACTAACACTAACACAACGACATCAACACATTTACATCGATACAAACACATATACACACACATCCAAGCATTCATGGTTGCTCACACTAAAACCCCGAGATATACCAATTTGGCAATTTTACTGCCAAATGTACTCAAATTGTTCCCTTTACTATTCTCAACTAGACGCATTCTAAACGTATTTTGCAAGGAATGGGTAAATTTTTGTGGCGAACAATTTACATTTGAACTAATACAACAACAGCAGCAACAACAACAACAACGACAATAACAACAACAATAGCAGCAAAATAAGCTTTGCTAGTTTTGCTCCTGCCACCCCACCCGACAGTATCTCAGCAACCAATGCCACTTTAACTACTATTACTACTATTTTACTTCCATTTCATGCTAACAAATTCATACGTACCACTATAAATATATGTATGTATGTATACTTATGCATATATGTATTTGTGTGTATGTATGTAGATTTAAGTGCCGCAGCTACATTGCGCAAAAATACTTGCAGTTACCCAAAAACCAGCAAAATGCGGTACAGCTATTGTAGTACAGGGTGTCTTAACTCATGCTTTCATATAAAATTTGAATTTTGCCTTGTGGTTGAAGGCGATGATTGAGAATATGTTAAGAATATTATATTTTGTTGAAAGTTTAGCTTTGAGAAAGAAGACGTTGAAATTGGTTAAAATGGACAAAATTACTTTTAGTACAAAAGTATTTTTTTTTTCTTATGAGCCAAAGGGTTCTGCTAATTTTTGGTGCTCCTACCATTTTCAGTACATATTTTTTTATGATTTGTCTGTATGATTAAGTCTTTTCTTTGGCTTCAAAAGAAGCTTCTTAGGTATTGAGAATGTTCATCCCTAGATGTTATTCAGAATATTGGCTCAATACAAAAATTTCGGGACATGAAAACAAATTTGGAACTTATGCAATTGGACCAAATCGATATAATGTACATATTCAGGGCTTTGAGAATTTAATAAATTAAAAAAAAAATCTTTGTATATAATTTAAGACCCTGATTTCCCTGATTTTCTCAGGTTGTTTTTATGTCTTATAAAAAATAATGAGTAATCAATTGGAAATAAAATTTTTAGTTAAACATATCAACATGTATTGAACTCATATGAGTTTTGAAATATTATTTCGTGCTTTAAAATCTAAATAATTTCGTTGTAATTGTTAAGTTTTATTGAGAAAAATTCGAATAAAACACTTTGTATTTTCTAGCGACAGCAATAATGGTTTCCTAAAGCTTGCATATTTTCAGGCGCTGGAGCTATTTTAAATATACATACAAACACGTCTATACTGAAGTGTGTGTGTTTGTGTTTGTGTATGTGTTTCTCTGAATTGGGTGTTTTAGAGCGGTTTTGCTAACTCTTGCTTAAAGGCAGGCGCACACACTTAGAGACTCACACTTAGAAACATTCCAGCACTTGTAACTGGCTCAAAAATGCACCCTCCCCCTCCCACTCTTTACTTCCCACAAAAAGCATCTCGTATTGATTTTAATTGAAAAATTGTTAATTTTCCATTTTCCTGCTGCTTATAAAGCTCTAGAGTTGGTTTTTTACTTCATCGTGTTGCTATTGCTAACGTATGTAGATTTTTGTTGTGGTAGTGTTGCTGTGGGTGTGTGTGTGTGAGTGTGTTTATGAGTATCAGCTTATGGTTGTGTTGTATGTCGGGTTAATTATGTGCGCATGAATATTTGTGTGTCTTACTATATCCACCACCCACCACTTTGAAGTTGTAGAAAACCGAACAAATATGGTTAGAAAAACTGGCAAAGGATAAGGAAGCTAGAGTGTGTTTAAAGCAAAAATCTATGAGTAATTTAAGCCATTTTTGGAGGCACACAGGTCATAGCCAAAAACATTTTAATAAAAAAAAAACAAAAAAAAATAACTGCCAATTATATGAGGTGATTAGATTTAAGGTAATATTTTTTTTTAAATTTCAAGACTTCAAAACAATGGCGTCTTTAAAAAAATCATAGATTAATAAAGAGCCATACAGAAAGTCTGACTGTGTAGCGCCAACCTACTGCACATACTTACTACATCAACTGAACAATAATTACCTCTTTAAGAAGCTTCTTAAGTCTGACATAGGGCTTGCAAGCTGCCAAGCCCTATACTTGGAGCTTTTAAGTGGCTGCAGGCTAAAACGTGCCTCTTATCGATGATGGCTGGCATCGCATGCAACGCGTCGTTATAAGGCTGCATAATAAGCAGTTTGTAAAACGCCTTCAAATATGCAACAATTTCACTTGGTTGCATTTTACAAATTAAAAAAAAAAAACAGAAAATCAGGCTTTGTTTAAAAAAAAAAAAACCAAACCTGCGATTTATATATGTATGCTTGGATTTCCGCTATATAACAATGCTGACGATTTTATTTAATGATGTTGATGTCGTGCCTCGTCACCGATGCTGCCGTCGCCGTCGCCATCGCCGCAACCTTAGTTGTCGCTGTCGTCATCATTGTTAATTATTGGGTATGAAGACCAAAAAACAATGGATTAAAAAAAAAAATTTGCATTGAATGCGAGCAAATTTCATGAATTCATAATTAAGCATTTTAATGGCTGAGTGCGATTAAAATTACCACCCTTAAGTGAGTCGCTGAATGATGATGGCGTAAAAATGCTAATGATGGATGCATGCTTAAATGGTTGATGGTTGATGGTTGCTGGCTGAAGAACCAACAAGAGCAATGAAGAAACAAAAAATTTGTTGCTTAAATTAAAGGAAATTTGCTGAAACTCAATTTAAAGCAAAAAAAAAAAAAAAAAATTAATTGTAAAACCAAATAAAAAACACATAAGTACAAGACCAAGACCAAGATGTGGTTTTGGGCGTACCGTCATTTCGCCCAATGTCATTTCGCCCAAAAACGAAAATGACATATCGCCCAAAAAAATTCAATGTTAGTTGTTATTGTGTAAAAAATCGAGATTTTGGGCGTTATAACATAATTTTTTGGGCAATATGACATTTTACCAAGCCAACAACGGCCCATGACACACCCCCCAAAAAATAATAAAAATGACATACCACCCAAATATATGGACACATTTGTAAAAGAAATATAGGAAAATTTTCTATTTAATTTGTTAATAATTCATATTTATTTCACATCGTTGGTTAAAAAACATAACAAAACGTCCTTCTTCATAGGATTATTACAAAAAACAAAAACATTAAACGTGTAACTAAACTCAAAAAAGTTCAACAAAAAAAAAAAAAACAATAAACTTGCAACGTTTTTATGCAAAAAAAAATTCCTCTTAAAGAATATAATAATTACAATTTATACGAATACTTGAATAGTTTCGCAGATTCTTTCCCTACAATACGGGCATTTTTTAGTGCTTGCACCGTTTTCTGCTGTTTTCCCGCGCCTGTAGTAGCATCCAGCATGCATTACACATTTTCAAATGCTTGCATGGTAGCACCAAGATATTTGGTGGAACATCGTGGCATATAACGCACAATGCAGTTGAAATATTGCTGCTTGTGTTAAATGCAGCGTCGCCATCCTCACTGGATTCATCTTCCGAATCATAAGCGGGAGGCTCCTCAAAGATATCCCCGTTAGGTTCCATTTCGGTACAGATGTAATTCTTAGGGAAGACCAATCTGTTTATGTATGCATGTATTGTGATTTTGCCCTTTTCTAAATCGTTAATGGCATTCAAAATTTTTGCATCCTTGTCTCTACTGGTCTTCCGTTTTTTGGTTCCTCCAAAAGAACCGCCACTTTCGGTGAGGAGAGTAAAATTCCGGCTCTTTTCAAATTCTTCTTTGCTAATCGCAAAAACAAATTTAAAAAAGTTGCCATTAGGAAGTATCAACCGTCCTAAAGCCCCATTGTATGCTTCAACCGACGAAGTTGTCCTCAAGGGCTCCTTGTAAACACAGATGTTTTCAGGTCCAATCTGGTAAAAAAATAATTAGAGTACGGCTAAATATGGAATACAAAAATATAACAATTACCTTTTGTAGCCATTGCTTCTTAAAATACCGAAGGAAGTCATCAAAACTATCATTTTTTACACAAATTTTAACATCGCTTTCAATTTTTTTAAAAACATCTAGTATGGCATAAGCTGGCAAAAGTGGAAGTGCAAGTAATTTGAGGTAACACAAAGAAAGTTCTTTATTGCCGCGTATACGTGGCATAAGCGATTTAAAATTTGTTATTATTTTGCGCCGGATAGCCTGGCAATAATGAAACCAGCATCCTTTTAAAGCAACTTGCGGGAAGCAAGTTGTTAAGGATTTCCGGATAGCCGTCTCGTAGTCTAACATAAACGATTGTGCGTTAAACTTAAATATGGAGTCATCAATGTAGTTTAACATATGTGTGTAACATTTTTCAAATTTGTTACTTGTTAAAATGAAAAATAGTGGGAATATCTGAAACAAAGTATAGATTAATTATTGTCATCATGGGCACCTGTACTATAAATAACAAAAGTGAATTACCTGATATTCCAAGTATTGAATGTAAATAACGATTAATTGATTGAAACAGCCCACAGGCACCACTTTAAATGTACCATCAATTAGATATCTCCTTTGCCCTGCGCTGATATTGTCATTAATGCCTTGCATTATTGCTTCCGAAGCAAATATGCAGTAAGCAAACTCCGGCTCCGAAATACAGGCTTTGAAAAAGGGACGTGGTTGCTTCTTGTGCCTACTTAACCCATAATTTGCCCAAATAGATTCGATCTGGAATGCCTCTATAACTTCCAGAGGTGTTTTTGGGGATTTTAAAAAAGTAGGCGATGCAAGTCTCTCCAGAGTTCTTTATACCCGAGAGCAAACCAATTTTTGAGTACCTTCAAGATTCCTGCACAAAAAATTGTAATTAAAAGACAATTAATTTATTTGACTCAATACTGTTGAGATTCGCTGCGAGAGGGGATTGGTCGCGCTCGTGGCGGCCGCGGCCACCGTGTGGTGCTACCACCACCGTAAGATTACTTACCTTTCGCGTTCGCTTCGAAATGCTTTT
Source organism: Pherbina coryleti (assembly GCA_943735915.1). NCBI lineage: Eukaryota > Metazoa > Arthropoda > Insecta > Diptera > Sciomyzidae > Pherbina > Pherbina coryleti. The sequence goes on along the minus strand of OX030951.1, from coordinate 129,935,637 downwards.
CTTGTGTTAGCCAATGTACTGGTATCATTCCGCAACGTTGTCGAGCTCTTACATTCGGCTTTTATATTTTCCAAGGATTTCAATTCCTGGTACGTATCTTCCTGACTAGGGTGCTCGGAATGCACACTGTTTTTACAACTTCTTACACAAATTTCATTTTCCAACATTTCGACGCGTGCCTTACAACTGCTCTTATAACATGTATAAAATTTTTTTTGTTTATAAAGCGATTTTTCTTGTACAATTGTTTTTCGTCGATTAAATATAATAATAATGAGTCATGTCGCTTCCCGGCAACAAATTCGAAACGTTCACCTTCCATCATCACGCTCTAATTACTTTCGCACTGTTTCAATAGCTACACGACAATGACAGAAACGACTCAGGAATGCACCAAACATAACCTCTTTAAACAAAAGCCCCGTAAATTTACAGTTTAAAATTACAAGCACCCTACTTCATTGGGTTGGGCATTCCTTTTCACACCATAGGTTGGTAGCACATGCATACAACGCAGGGCCTCTGAGGTGTTCCAAACATAATGACAAACCAGCATGTAGCACCATTATATGATGTAGGGTGCTATTACTGCTATTCCGTTGTGGTAATATTTGAACAAAGTAATTCTTTTCGTAAATGACATATCGCCCAAAAAATCTGTACGTCAATGTTTTTGGGCGATATGTCATTTTAGTTTGGGTCTTATGACATTGCTTTTGGGCAGTATGTCATTTCAGTAATTAGGATTTTGGGTGAAATGACATATTTGGGCGATATGTCATTTTCGTTTTTGGGCGAAATGACGGTACGCCGTGGTTTTGGTTGGCAAAAAAAATCTCAATCATGACGCTTGGAGTAGCTTTCAAATTTTAAACACTTTATCTCGTGACCTGGTTTCTCATAGACACTTTTTTATGGTGTTTTGAAGCGAGGATTTAAAAAATGTCAACCTTGTTTTTTTTTTTCTAAAGAATATTTTTCGAGATATCTCTGAAAAAACATGCTTTTGGTACTTTTTATGGTTATTTGCCCATTTCTATATCAATTTTCATCCGACCTGCAGAAATAAAAATGAATAAAATTCATATTAATTTGAAAGAAAATTGCATCTTCTTTTCAGAGGTATACGGACCAAACCAAAGCAATGTAATTTGAGTGACTTACAGGAGTTCAAAGTTAAAAAAAAGTGATATTTTTTCACAAAAATTTAATTGATCCGCTTGTTCCGATTTATTACGAAAGATCATTATTTCACGATAATTTTAAGTATAAATTTGCCCAAACAGGACAAAGAATGAAAAAGTTATTCAAAAATTTGATGACGGAAGGTAATATCTTTATTTTCATGCACTCATGATTCTGGTCGAAAAAACATCTACATATACGTTGCCAAATGTTGGTTTTCAAGTACTCTAAGGTTTCAAACCTTTTCACATTGACATCAATGAAGATAAATAGCATGATCCCACCAGTCAGTTGACGTAGCTGAAACATGAAATTACGCGAACTGGAAACTTCTCACTCATAACATCCACAATCGGTAGTTCTGTGTGGCTCGAGGCATCGTCTTGTTGGAAATGCATATCGTCCAAGTTAAAATTTTCAATCGAAGGCCAAAAAAAATATGTTTTCATACGACTATATCACTCCGCATTGGCGATAATTGTTCATAACTTTCATCGTTTTCAATATAATATGTTTCGATGTCGCACAGTGGTTGATCTCCAAACAAAAAATGTCAATAAATAGAAGATCAATTCATCGTAGGCCAAAAAAAATTTAACACATAAGTTGGAATTAACTGTATGAGATATTACTATAACATACACAGTGTGTCAAATAATATCCCAGACAGGCTCTAGAAAACATAATTAAAACACGATTTCTTTAAATTTTTTGTATTTTTGTACAAAATATTCTCGTCCTGATTCAATACACTGCATGCAAAAGGTCAACAGAACCACAAATAGGTTTAATAGCTTAATAGGTTTAATAACTAATTCCATTCATCATTCAAGTGGAACTCTTTTTGTCATCGGTTTTCCCCAAAGAAGTCCACATAAATCATAAAAGTTCCAACAACCTAGATGGGAGCTAAATTTTCCCTTTTTCCTTTACATTAAGTATTTTATCACCATTGGCTAAAGTTTTTTAAAAACTTATGGCGCAACAAATAACCAATTATTTGTTTGATAAGAAACTGCTATTAGTCCGAGAGCTGGTAGACATTTTTGAGTACGTGTTTGAGGCACTCTGAAAACTTGTATAATACTTCCTTTGTGATGTTTAAATACAAAAACCGAGACCTGGCTGAGGGGTAGTGGGTCTCAACCATACAATTTTTTTTTTTTAATAAGAAAAAAATGTCACGCAAAAAATATTTTTGAGGCATTTTCAAACTTTTATACTTTAAAAATTTAGTATTTGAAGAGTGCAAAAATAAACAAACCAGATTATTTAGTCGGGTATAAAACTTTGACAGGTGTTGGTAAAGTTGTATTAAAAAGAAATCGAAAAAATATATTTGAGGCACGTTAATATTTTAACTGCATATTATTTTTAACTAAAAATAAATATTTTCAAAATGACAGGTCATTTCGGTGGGAAATTCTATCTGCCAGGTGATCGAGAATGTTAGATACGCAGTGTTGGGAAAAGATATAAGAATGGATTTTTTTTTATTATTATCAATTTATTCAAAATAAAAAAAAAATAGTAAGTGTAGTAGTAATAGCGCATCTAGAAGTTGTAATAGATTTTGATCTTAGTTATATTGTACTTAAAAAATTTAAAAAATTTTACGATAATTGGGAAAGCTTTCTCTCTACCATGTCCTTATTGTTTTGTCCAACCCTGTAGGTGAGAGTGAATTGCGCTTAATTCAAAAGTGATAGAGAGCGTATATCGGCTGATGTCTGCGTCAAAGAACACTACCGTGCGATTGGCTCTTGCAAGACCACGTGACTTACAGTCCCCAAGCTGTTGGCAGTAGAAACTTTGGAGTAACATATAAAAATATTTGTCTAACACGTGTATTACAAAAGTTCGGTTTATAATGGCTAATGAAAAGTTGGTGTGTGTTATTTGTGAAAAAGACAGCGTTAAAGTGTAAAAATACTTTGAAAAAAAGTCATAAAGTGTTAGAAATTAGAAAAAAGCATGGGTTGAAATACAAAGACATTGCTTTACCAACGAATCCTTACCTCAAAGACGGGTATCACACTCAGTGTTATAAAAACTTTCTTGCTTTGATGAAAAAATATTATGATAATACGTCAAGGGAATCTGATGTACCTCGTTTTTCATTTGGTTTGTATAAATTTTTTTATTTTATTCTTATTTTTATAATTATCTGTTCTAATATCTGCATCTGAAGTTAATGTCGATGTTGGTGATAAAGAAGCTATTCCTGAGAGCAAGGAAATCAAAAATTGGAATATTTGTATTTTTGCAACAAGAGATCTAAAAAACTCCAAGGACAACTACAACCACTTAATGCATTAAATAAAGATGTTCTGATAAAATCCTTAGCGAAGTACGAAAAATTTACCCAGGAAACTGAAATTTATAAAATTAATAAAAAAAACGAGAGTTTGAAGAAACACCAAAACGAAACACCATGCTTATTTCTAATTTCTAACACTTCAAAAAAATAAAAAACAACGGCTATTTTCGGTTCCTGTTTTTTATTATTGTTTTTTGTCTAGTCTGCTGTATAATTTGTTCTATACAGCTCTATACAGCCCATTGTTGTTGTTATTTTTTTCTTCATAACAATCTTGGCCTAAAGCTTAAAAATATCTTGTCTAAACATATAGGCTAAATATTTTCATTACAAAAACCAAACGAGAACTTTAACAAACCATTTGTAACATATTTTATTTAAATATGTTGTTCTTTTATTTCCATATTTATATTTAAATTTTCTTTAAATGTGATAGTTTTATTTTCAAATAGTAAATATTTGAAAGATATTTTAAAAAGTTTGTGCTCAATTTTAATATATTTTTTATTAATTCTGTTTAAATACTTTAATATTTAATTTAAATATTAATTATTTGACATAAAATTAACAATATGAATGCATAATTTAATTAAAAAAATATTTAAATACATTTCAAATATTTACGTACTCGATTTATGCAAATGTGTTATTGGTTGAAAAATTATCCCGTTGTTGGGTAAATTGAAAAAGGTTTTTGGATAACTTTAAAATTTTTTCCTTGATATAATTTTATAAACTTAATGGGTATTCCATCCAGAGGCGCAACCAGGAATTTGTTTTGGAGGGGGTTTTATAACTATATGTATATAAAAGAAAATTTGGGCGCCTCGGTAGTCGAGTTGTTAGCGTGCTCGACTGCCACCCCAGAGGTCCCGGGTTCGATTCCCGGCCAGGCCATGGTCCTTTGCTTTAAAAACCTTTCTAAATTTTCTCTCCTCATTTCTAATCAACTGAAATTTAAAATTCATCAATATTTACGACTTCAAGTTGTAGTTGATGGTAGAGAAGTTTGTGGATGAGATTGCCTTTATAACTTGAATTGACTGAGGTAAAGGCATAACACTTGCCTCTGATTCAAATTCACATGTTTCTTTGGCTTTCCACCACGCTTAGAACATTCTACACATGTTTCACTTGATTGCCCTTTCCTTCCCACTAAACTATCACCCCATTTCGAACCAAGGCAGACTTGACTGAATAGGTATTCCACCTGAAATCCTTGGTTCAAAGCTAAAAAAAAAAAAAAATAATGGCAGCAAACATAATGATAAAATGTTTATAAATGTGTCATTTGCATAAAAAACGTACACAAAGAGGTTTTCATGTTTTGTTTTTAAAGTTTTTTAAATTTTCCCGTTAGACTAGTCAAATTAAGTGAAAATTAATGGAGAATTCAAAGCTGTTTTTAGGCTCTGCAAAAAATCATTCTTTGGTTTTTGGTTAGCAGATATACGAGAAAAATCACTAAAAATTTAAAAATGCTGAAAATTAAAGCTTAATGTGATGTTTGTAACGTTCTTTTATCAGTTAAATCAGCTTTTGCAAAAATCGCCATTTCAATTACAGAAATAGTAATTTTTTACCAAAAATACCTACTTATTTTACAATTGTAACGGGAAAAACTTAAAATTTTTCACCAAAAAGACATCAACGTAGAGTTTTTTTTTCATAGTAGCTGAATTTGTATTGAAAATTTATTAAGATTTCACGTTTTATAACATAACTTCTGAACCCCTTAAAATCACATCTTCATTTTATATCAATGAAAATTATAAAAAAGAAAAAAATTATAGCACGTGTTGCTGGCATGGTGTTAAACTTAAACAAATTTAGAATGACTCAACTTATTGCAATATTTTCGAAAATTTTGTACTTTTCTTCAAAAAAGATGAAATAACTTTTCCAATGATACCATATTACCGGTAATCGGTCTTAAGTTGATTGAGCTACGTTGCCCAAAATAAACCCTATTTTGGCCGCGAAAAATTATTCTAAAAATTTATAACTTCGAATTTGGTTTTCAAACCAATAAACCAATACAAGAAAAATATTTGAGTCAAATCGGAGATGATCAGCGCAACTGATCACTTCAATGTGAAACGGGCGAATCAGTTAGTAAAAACAAAAACCGGGCCAAAGCCAAACATAGGTACCATTATTTTTGCTTTCGTTTATATTCTTCATTTCGTTCCTTATCTAGCTATATTTTTTCCCGATATTTTCGTGCTCTTTCAGCAGGCGTTAATTTTGCTATTTTACTCTTAAATATACAAAAACGAAATACAAAATGATTGCTTCAGCCGGTGGTGTGACATATCTTAAAAATGACGTTCAATACATTTGCCACTTATCAGTTTTTTTTTCTTAGGAATTTTATTTTGCAAATATACTAAAACAAGGAAATTAATCAAAACCTTTGAAACAATGATTTTAAACTTGGATTTTTTTACTTACTATTTTTGCTTTAACAAAACTCCGCGTGACGTTCAATACATTTTTACACGTACTTATCATGATGAACTGAGAAAACAAAAAAATTTACTTTAATATTATTTAATCGTCTTAATTTTTAGAATTTCATGAGAATTAATCTCTGCACTTCCTTAATATAACTTACTTGTCATCTATACCTCTCTTCAATTAAAACTAACAAAGTGTAAAAAAATGTGACGTTCAATACAATGCTTGGGGACTAAATGTAAATCGAAAGCCAAATTTGTGATGACAATGTTTTGAGTATAATAACATAATAAAACATAAGAAATAAATGCTATCATTAGAAAACAGTTATTATTTGTTATATTTTTGCATTGTTTTCGACTTTTTTCACGCTTTTCATCAAAAAGTGTAATTGGCGACATATGTTTTTGTATTAAGCGAGTACGAAAGAGCAATTAAATATTCTTCAAAACAAATCTGCAAACAATTTTAGGATTCTGAAAAATATGTTTTGTCAATAAATTTTCTATTGTGATCACTTTCTCATTTTTTATTTGTTTTTTCTTCTTGTTTTTACGTAAAAACAGAGTTAAAGAGCGTAGGAAAGACATCAGGACCATCTTGCTTAAGACTCCAACAATAGTCTGCCATTAAAATGTTTGTCCCATCTTTCTTGGTAATGGTTTTCCATTATTTTCATGCCCTGATGGAAACCTTGTTCTAGTGATTCTAGTTTCCAAAATTCTCAGTGAAATGGGATAAATGGCTGTGCAGATAGTGAACCGTGATGCTAATATCACATCCAAGATCCATAAAACTATCAAGCATGTTGGTCACTAGTTCCTCAAAATGACTTCCTTTGCAACTGCCTAAAAAGTTTTTGACAAGTAATTCAAACTAAAGCTCTGCAAAGAACCATCCAAATGCACTAGTTGTGTGCTGTTATTTTTTCTTATATCTACTTGTATCTGTTTCGCTCTCTCTGGATTAAGTATGCATGGAATATTTCTCTTTCAGTTAACGATGGAATAGGTATGAGAGAGTGAAATTACTAAGCATCAAAACTACGAGTTTGAGAACATATGCAACAAACAGATATATCGGAAATATCTGTTCTTTATTTCTTAACAGCTGAAGTATGTGACCTGGCTAGCATAAAGAATAAATAGCGAAATAAGCAATATTAAAAGAAACACTTCATATAATTAATTTAAGTTTTTCATTTATTTCATAAAAAAAATTAAACATAACAAAGGCATTTTTTAGATATCTAACTTAATACAATTAAAATTAATGCACATAATATTATTTATTTTTCTTTTCACATCCTCATTGCTTTCAATGTTTTTTCCTTTTATATTTTGAAAAGTAAAATTATCATTAAAAACCACAATAGTATAAATTATTTTGCAAATAATTGGATGATCATTTTATATTTCTATGTTTACTTACAGGCATTTTTTATTTTCTTTTATTAACTATCACTCACTATTAAAATTTGCACAGGTACCCAATTCAATCACAGAAATAATAGAAATGTAGAATTAAACAAGTGGAAATACAACATCAATACAAAAATAACGATCTGGAATATCCATATTAAATGGATATGTCCATTTACAAAAAGAGTTAAAGCAGTTACTTCACTAAGTGAAACAGATAAAGAGAAAAAAAGCTTACACTACAATGAGAGCCAGAGAAAGAGTTGATACGCTCTCTACTCAATCCAAAACATATAAGCATATGTTTTTATCTACTCTTTGTTGTGTTTGTATCAATAATATCAGATTCTTACTTGTTATATCTGTTTGTACAAGTAGAATGGATGGTTCGTTGCAGACCTTTAATTCAAACGACACCCATGCCTTTCGCTGAAGGTTAGTCATCGAGGTTTTAAAGTAAAGGTCTCTCATTAACTGCCTTATCTGCCATAAAACCAGATTTAAACTTTTCTGAACTTATTGCCGGCATTTTGCTACTTATGTAAGAAAACATACTCTAAAATAAGCTGTTAAAAACTTATCAACTGTACACTAAGGGAAAAAAATATTAAATTTATCCTAAAACTTTTTTAATTCATCCAAAAAGCGAGTCATTTTAGCACCAATAACGCATTTACTTAAATCGACTACGTAAATATTTACAATTTATTTAAATACTTTTTTAATTAAATAAAATATTAAAATATTTAAACAGAATTAATAAAAAATATATTAAAATTATGCACGAATATATTTAAATATCTTTCAAATATTTACTATTTGAAAATAAAACTATCGCATTTAAGGAAAATTTATATAAAAATATTGACATTGAAAAACAATTTATTTGAATATTTCCCACGAGCTGCGTCCATATCAAACGCCATTTAGTGGTATATTTTATTTTCTTTTTGTGAAAATATGATTTGTGAGTCCGGTGGTGAGTGCGATGCATGATGAAATCATGTAGAGTGGAGTGACATTCTTGAGAAAATACCGAGTTGTCACTCCACCTTACATGAATTCATCATGCATCGCACTCAACACCGCACTCACAAATCATATTTGCCAAATATCCATGATATATTGCCCTTGAAACATTAACTAAATGAGAACTACATATAAGACCTGCAACTGCTGGTGCGAAGAAACTGCTGCATATTTGGCGGCTGCTTGGCAGCTGTATGGAATATGTGTGTCAGTGTGTGGCATAAATAAAATTTAAATACGGGAAAAAAACGAGTTTTAAAGAAAATATTTGATTTATCCACATAAATATTTAAATGAAATATATACTCAGGCGTGGATAATGTTAATATGCGTTATTTCCCTTAGTGTACTTGAATTTTAATACAATTAATTTAAAAAAATGTTTTCTTTTTAATTTATTTAAAAAAATTCAAGATAAAATAAAAAACTAAAATGTTTGTTAAAAGTCCAAAGATCTTCTATCAAGTAAAGAAAAAAATTTTTTTTTATTACCCCAAAACCCCCCTTTGATTGCGCTTCTGATTCCATCAATCCCTAAAACATTTTATACTATCATCATTATGTACTTTGCAACATAATCTTCACTAACAGTAAGAGAATTCAAAATTGTGTTTCTAGTCAGAAATGGTAGTTCAGCACTGCCGCCACTGTTTGAAGAGGTAGTGTTTCGACTTTCCAAGAAATAATTATTAAAATCGTCAGCATCTAAACAGCATTCACTAGATTTTTTTACTGTAAACCACATTCACTGTGTCATTTTATTGAATGACGATTCCATGCAACTGCGTTGCATTTTGGAAAAAACTTTTTCAACTTGTGAGAAAACCTGTGCGGTAAATCGTAGCTATGTCACGTCAAAAATATATAGGATATATTAAATTTTTTTTAATTTTGTCTTAGTTCTGAGGAGGGCGCTGTAATAGCTTTATATTTTCAAGAAGAAATTATGATTGTTTTTTTTTTGCCTTTTTAAGAATTGTTTTTTTGTTTTTCCTTCATTCTCATTTTATTGCCTTTTTTTCTCAAATACAGAATTTTGATTTCTTTTCAATTTTAATATTTTTCGATATGACAAATGGAAAAACAATCGTGTGCTGTCTAATTTATGTAATTTACTATTTGCTGTTTAAAATCGTCCACAATACTACCACTACTGTTCCATTAAAAATAATCTTTATAATAATTCAAATTAACTAAGTTTTGAGGAAAAGTATAAATAACATTACTTTCATATCACTTTCATTTACTTTTTAAGATGGTTTTTTCCATTAAAACTTAACTCACTCCATTTTTATATTAACCACTCTTTGTTCACTGCAGCGCAATTATGAAAACTGCTGATCTTTATGATTCCGCTGACCAACTGAATTCTTTCCTCATTCAAATATTTGCATGTAAGTTCAAAAAGGTGTGAAGATCAGTTCATAACATCCAAACATATTAAAATTGTACAAAGCACACTACAAGAGTAAAGAAGACTGAAACCACCCGGTACAGGTAGGAAAATATTTTGCCAACAAAAAACACCTCAAACAGGATATACACCATCAAAAAAATATATAGCATTCCTTAAAAATAAAACATATAAAATTGTTTGTTTTTTCTCTCTCTTATTCCTGGAACAGCAAGAAATACCTTAGCCAAGAAAAAAAATATTGAAAAAAGTAATTAGTTCGTTAATTCATTAAAGAATTCAACAGCACATTCCTTAAGATGTTTGAATTGTTTTCTTAGCTATGCGCAAAAAGTATTAAATTTCAATTTTAACACATGTTTTATTGTTGTTGTTGTTTTTTTTATTCTGATGTTTTCTTATTTTTTTTTTTTTTTTTTACTCACTTGTATGCGATCCTCAGGTAATTCCGTTTTCAATGACAGCATCTCGCGCGCATAGACATCAGGATAATGCGCTTCCTTAAAGGCTTCCTCGAGCTTTTCAAGTTGATAGCTCGTAAAGATGGTGCGACTGTGGCGACGTTTTTTCTTCTTCTTTTTGTTGGCAAAACCGTTGAGTCCATCGATGGTAAAGTCTTTGGTGGCAAGTGCAGCTAAGCAAAGGGTAGAGAAGAGATGAGAGATTTAAATATATTTGTATAAAGCAAAGAAAAAATTAAATAAAATTTTAAACTTTAATAAAAAATTTTAATTTTAAACGAAAAATGTGTCCAATTTCCTAAACTCAGAAGAAATTTTTAATTAATTTCGAGTCAGTGACGCCGCTGTCATGAAACTAAACCTGCGCTTAAGTCTGTCATAATGTCTTATGTCAGTCGCCTCAATAAAGTGTTGACATGTTCAAGTGGCGCTTTGAATTTTCCTTTTCCCCCCGTCAAGTGGTCTGCGCCACCAGAATCACCAAAATCCCCAGCCACACTTTAACAGCTCATCAACACATCCTCTTAGCACACATCCTGGCACCGCTCAATGTTTAATGACTGATTAAGCGGAATTTCTTTTTAATAACCCTGGGAATGAAATTTAATATGATTTTTTGCCTAAGAGTGCACTTCAGAAAAAAAAAATATTAGTTTTCAATTAGTTTTATTTTCCCGCTTTCTCTCTTAGCCAGTACGCAACTGTTAAGGATACACGATTTTCTGCTATTTTCCACACTGATTGTGTATCCGATTTCAATACATGATCGTGATTTACGTAGTTTTTCCACTTAATCGTGCAGCATGTTGCTGCAATGTTGTTGCTGTGCATTCATATTTGCAACAAGTTGTTTTTTTTTTAATTATTATTTTCATGTTTGTACAACTGCTTATGACGTTGCTGTTGTTGTTGTTGTTTTTGTTGTTGTAGTTTTTGTTGTTTTTTTATTGTTGTTGTTAATGTAGCTATTAATATTTATGAATGCTGCTCATCTTGATTTGTTGCATTTGTTGAGTGTTACTGTGCGGCACTTTTTGACGTTTTCCAGGAAAAGTCAAGTAATAAGTTGCAATATAAGATGATATTTTTAATTTTGACATATTTTTCACATCTACACTAAAAAACTCCATCTTGTTATCAATAAACATTTATAAAAATTATGCTGGCTTAGTTAGTTTTGCAAAGTAGAAAATTATTTTGACAATATTTTATAGACCTTCTCATTTTGTGTGGGAAAAAAGTTTTGAATTTTTTTAAGTCCGCCGCCGCTGTTCTTGCATATTCTTTTGATGAAATTTTTCAATACATTTGCACATAATTGCGACTGTCTCTCACAAAGAAGACCTCTAATATTATCTTTGAGTGCTTGAATATTTATGGGAGCATTGGCGTAGACTTTATCTTTAACGTAGTCCCAAAGAAAAAAAGTCTAATGATGTTAAATCACACGGTCTCAGCGGCCAATCAAAGTCTCCATTTCGGGAAACATACGTCCCGGAAATTTTTCACGCAATACAGCCATTATTTCACCAGCTGTATGGCATATGACGCCGTCCCACTGTGGTCCCAAGCACCAATCTAGTCGGAAAAAAGTCATTTTGTCGACTTAGTAAAAAGCCATATTTATTTTTCGGAATAAGTTATGTAGTGTCCACTGTAATTAACTCTGCGTTTGTTTTGCTCTTATACGCATTTTAAGATTCTCTTCGTTGTTTGAAAAACAGCTGATTGTGCAGGTGCTGTGACATTCAGAATATAGTCAATTTATGAATGTAAAAGTCGAGTGATCACAAAGTGGTAAAAACATTTTTAAAAATTTATTTTTGTTACTAAAATTAATAAGGGTACAGGTATGAGTAATTCCTGTTGTATATATGTGTTCTAAGTGTCATTTTTTATTGTTAAAATCTTGTTTTGTTGTCCGTCCATCTAGTGCGTTAAAATTTTGTCTATGTCCATTTTGCATTAGTGTTTTAGTTACTACTTCATCCGACTTTAGCTATAACTTTTAGCTTTTTGTGAAGTGTAAGGTGTCAGCTTTTCAATGTTTCATAAATCAGCCACCAGTTTTTGCCTAAACAATTTTTATTTGCCTAACAGTGAAAAATGCAGATTTCAAGAGAGGAGCTTTATAACGTTTGGTACCATGAAAAACAGCAAAGTAAAAAAACAGATAGTGTTTTAACGTACGTTTTGGCTAAAATTGGTCTTGGAAGAAGAGCTGGCGATAAGCGTTTTAAAGATGTGCACCAGGCTGTCCATAATTTTATACATAATTTAAAAAAAAAGTGGATAGAAGCCAATCGAACAAAGCTCGTGTTTGAGGCTTCCAATCAAAATTGGTTAAGTGGGATGTTTTTAGTTCCTGATAAAACATCATCAAGTTCTTTGGAATATGATAAGCCGTCAACATAAAAGCGTGGAAGGCCTCCAAAGGAATTTTTAGATCAAGGCGAGAGGACAAAGCGAATGAAAGTAGCTCCTTTATTGGAAACTTGGTCACCAGAGGAATTAAGTTATGCGGCGGGAACAAGTCTTAACAAATGTGGGATGAGAGATGCTGCAAATATTGTGAAAGCTTTAGGCTCTTCTGCATCGGAAGCAACAACAATGAAAAAGAAATTAAAGTTTCCTAAAGAGACAATTCCTTATACGAGCGAAAAGGCTTTAGTTTTGTTTATTGATGGTTCATACACGAAATATTCATATAATCTTATGCGTACAGGGGCAAAAACTTGTAATGCAGATATTTACCCATCCTACCACAAACTGTTAGCTGCCAAAATGGAGTGTTATCCAAAAGATGGTATTAATGTTTCCGACACATCGGCGGAAGTGTCTTTGCAAAATTTGGTGGATCACACTACAAGAAGGCTTTTAAAGCATTTAAAAGAAGTTTTAAGGCAACACATATGTTGTAATCTTACTTTATCCTATAAATGCGGATGCGATGGTAGCAGCGGGCATTCCCGATATAAACAGAAGTTTGATAATACGTACGAGGAAAAAACTGATGAATATTTTTTTGCAATTTGTTTGGTGCCTCTGCAGCTCAAAGATGATGATAAACTTATTTGGCACAATCCACGCCCATCTTCTGTAAGGTTTTGTAGGCCAATAAAACTAGTTTTTGAAAAAGAGACTAAGTCGTTAGTTGAAAAAGAAATAGATGCTTTAAAAAGCCAAATAGCTGCAATACTTCCTACACAAATATGTCAAGAAGGGGAAGCAATAAATGTTACCCATAAATTTTATATGACGATGATTGATGGGAAAATATTCTCAACAATAGCAAATACTTCTTCACAATGTTGTGGAATTTGTGGAGCTTCGCCAAAAATTATGAACGATTTAAGCACGCTAGAAAAATTAAAGCCGAAAGAAAGCCTATATGAGTATGGTCTATCAACACTGCACGCTTGGATAAGGTGTTTCGAATGTGTGCTTCATATAGCTTACAAATTGAGCGTTCGAAAATGGCAAACTAGATCGGATTCCGATAAGGCCATAAAGGACGCAAGAAAGAAAACAATTATTGAGCGTCTGAAGAAAGAGATGGGTTTGCTAGTTGATATTCCTAAGCCAGGATGTGGTACAACGAACGATGGCAACACTGCTAGAAGGTTTTTCCAACAACCAACTCTCGCTTCAGTAATAACTGGTATAGATGAAGATTTTATAAATAGGTTTGCAGTGATCTTAAGAACTATGTCTTGTGGATTTGCTATAAATGTGGAAGCTTTTCGAGCGTATACGATGCACTCAGCAAGGCTATATATTAAATTATATTCTTGGTATTACATGCCAGCGAGTGTTCACAAAATTCTATTGCAGATATTATACAATATGCTGCACTACCTATTGGAATTTTGTCGGAAGAAGCCCTGGAATCGCGCAACAAGGATTTTAGGAATATACGCGAAAACCACACAAGAAAAATGTCCCGAGAGAAAACAATGTATGATCTGTTTCATTATCTTCTTTTGTCTTCAGATCCGCTTGTGTCATCTCTTTCAACAAAAGCTTCTCTTCATAATCGCAGTGCAGAACCTTTATCTAAAGAAGTAATTTCATTGCTTTCAGAAGCCTCTGAAGCGGTAATCTCTGACATACAAGACGATTCAAAGAGTTCCGAGGATTCTGATTAACATCTTTAAATTAATATTTAATAGTTATTTTTTTTTTTTATTTAGACAAAATACTTTAAAATAAAGTCTAACGTTATATTTAAACATTAGCTATTTTTCTTCTTCTTTCAATTGTGACACGCCTATTTGACCAAATCCGTCCAAATTTGGTGTGAACCTTCATTCTTATAAAAGTGATCAGCGTGCAAAATTTCATGACGCTACGTCCTCTTAAAACCATGCTATGATTTTTTTCCGACTAAATTGTAAAATTGGACCACTGTGCGTCCTGCTGAAAATAAACGTCGTCAACGTCCATAACATCAATGTCGAGCCAAAAAAAGTCAGTCGACATTGTTCGGTAACGCTGAAACGGTCGCACCAGCATCATTTTTGAAAAAAAATGTGGGTCAATGACTCTACCACACCAAAAACCAAACAAAACTGACACTCGCTATGGATGGAGAGGTTGTTCAACCATTTCTCTTGTGTTTTCGGAGCTTCAGATGCAACAGTTTTGCTTATTCCAGAAAAATGAAAATGAGAATGAAAAATGAAAATCACTCATAATAATTTTGTTTGAGAAACCATGATCTTGTTCATGTATTTCCAGCACCAAATCAGATGCTGGATGAAATACGTACAGCATCCAATCACGCCGATGCCCCAAATATATTACGTTTTCTATGGTCTTAAGGCTGCAATTCTTGAGTCAACTTCACCTTATGTATAAGCATGTAGGCCAATATCTTTATGCAAAATAGAGTGCAAAGTGGCTGTGGATAGAACCAATTCCTATCATCGTCTCGAAATGGAAAAATCTGGTGTTTTAGCCGCACTCTTAGCTACAGCTGCGATATTTTCAGTTGACCTAGCTGAACCATCACGACTTTCGGTCTTTACATCACTAACTTGTCTGAAATGTTGGAATTTATCGGTTAATTTCAATATAACTGTGCGAGAAGGCACTTCCTGATGGCCAAAAACAGTAAGAACTTTATGAATAGTATTCGCGTTATTTTCATTGTTTTTGTAGTGAATTTTCACTATTTCAATGCGTCATGTGGGTGTATGGCGATTCATATCTAAAAATATCATGGTTTTTCTCAATCAAATGTCATCGAATGATGACAGTTATATGTTGCCATCTTAAAAAATTGTAGGAAATTTAAAATGACATCTCTTGTAGAAAGATCCTAAAGTAATTTATATTAACTAATCGTTTTCGAAAAAAAGCACCCGAAAAGGAACCGTACTGTGGATTGCACAGAAAATCCACAAGATATTCTTGAGGAACCGTTATATCTGCGAGTAAAAACATTGTTTCGTGAGCTTTATGGATCTGTGGAATCATGGGTCCTTACTTCTTTTAAATTTAGGCCGGCAAGAGCGCCATGATTACCGAACATTTCGTGCCACAATTGAATGGAATTTTAATTGAATATATGATCATGTGTTTTTTTTAACAAGAAGGCACTTTTTTCAATTGTAGGATGATAAAATGTTTTTTTTTTTTTATTTTTAAAAAGAATATTTTTTCAAAAGCTAATTAATTGAATATTATTATAATGATAATAAAAACTTGATGCTTTTAAAAAATTATATTTTGCTCTTAAACCACCCCTCCACTCCCAAAACTCTCATACGATTAGCATGAAAATTATATGTAGGGATTTTCAGGAAAACACTGAGTCCTTTGATTTTATTTATTAACCTCTTTGTTGTATACCAAAGCGCTCTGTGATACAAATCACCTAAACAATCGCAAAAAACTCCTAAACTGTTGATTTATTAGCTTGAAAAATTTCTATATTGAAAAATTTAATCTAAAAGTTCACCGATCTTAATAGTTCTTAGCATTAGGATTTACTGTAGTTCAATGAAATTTAATTAGTTATTTCAGCAAACAAATTGTATGGGATGTAGGCGTGGCAGTTGACCTAGAACTCTTTTTTTTTCTATTTACTAATTTTTAGCTAAAAATCATTGGACAAAATTTCATGACCAATATAGGTTTTGAGATATGTAATTGAAATTTTATACTAAAATCCAAAAAAGCGCAGTGTGTGACGCACACTGGGGCCCGTCTATACAAGGTTGTGCTCAAAACTCAATTTCCAAAATTTTTGTTTTTTTTTTTTAATTTGAAATAAAGTCATCCTAATAAGGTACAACATCACTAAAATAAATATTTCATCCGTGGCTGCCATACAGTCCGTCAAAAATTCGACGTATTAAAAAAAACATTTAGTGATCTATATTTCTCGTAATAGACCAGTCAATTGGCCATGCAAATCGTTCTGTTTAACACCTTTTGATTAATTTCTCTGGGGTTATGTATCTATAACCCCTATGTTAACCGTTGTCAAGATATGGTTCCAAATGCTTATACAAGTGGGCTTCCAGAATTAGCTGCATCCGAGCCAGCCGCAGCTTTTTCTAGTAAAGCTAATTTCCATTTAAAATCATGTTATATCAGTGTTTTATTTCAATTAAAAGTTCAAAGTGATAACCAACAACTGAGTACACCATCATATTCAACATCATCGAAATATATGAAACTAGCATAAAAGCCCGTCCTACGTCAAGTTGTAACCATTAAGAGTACAAACTACGATAAAAAATTTGTGCGACTTATGCACATAACGTTTTGTGTATACTTTCAGGCTGAATATTTTTAAAAAGCACTGTAATAGCAAGAATAACAAGAAAAAATAACACTTTGAGCGATATCAGGTGTAAAGCAGTACGCTTGCATTTTCACACATCACTTTCTGTGCATACTTTCAGGCTGGACACTTTTAAAAAGCACTACAATAGCAAAAAAAAAAAAGAACAGTTCATCTCTTTCCCTCGAGCCACCGCTTGAGGTTTAGGAGAGGTTAATTGTCGCGGCAACACAAAAAAAACGAAAGCCATAACCTTGCCGACTGAGCCTTGGTCTTTTGGCCGCTTTGTTCGGCTTTCGTGACCTACCAGCCACTCTGCAGACTGCTGGAACTCAGGCGTATAGTAATGGACACATGTTTCATCCATCGTCATTAAACGTCGAAAGAAGTCCACTCGATTACGCTGCAACAAAGCCAAACCGGCCGTTGAATCATCAACACTCTGCTGATTTTGGTCGAGGGTCAGAATACACGGCACTCATCGCGCCGAAGCTTTTTCATCTTCATAAAGTCGCGCAAAATGTATCCCGTGCTTTCTTTTGAGATGCCCCAGGCCTCAGCTAACTCGCGCAACTACACTTTACGATCATTCAAAACGATTCGATGCACAGTGTTCCCAGATTAGGGGATTTTCCCTTAGATTAAGGGGTTTTTTCGGTTTACTAGAAAATTTAGGGATCAAAAATGTTTAGGGGAAAACTTTAGGGGATTTTATTTTTCTGTTAGTGTTTTTTGAGAATTTTTAGTGGTTTCTAAAAGAAGTGTATTTTTTTGCATTTGATGCACCCTTTTGTGTTCTCTTTTTCATTTTGTTTTAGCTCTTACAAGGTTTATTTTGTCAAAGTGAGTCAAAACAATTGCTTACCATTGAAACAATACTGCTTCGCAGCTGATTGTTTGTTGAATGAGCGAAATAGCACCAGAATATGTGTGATATGAGAGGCTGTTTTAAATTCTGACGACGAGAAAGCATATAATTAAATATGTTTTTTTTTATTATTTAATGACTAAAATACCATTGAATTTGTAACCAACAAAAAAAAAGAAAAAATTTTAAAAAACAAAAATTAGAAAAAACGTAGAAGTATGTCTCTAAATTTATTAAGCAGTTTTTATTTTACTAAAATTTAGTAGAAAAAATCTAAATAGTTCAACCTAATTACAATCGAAAAATAATACTTTCATAAAATATAGTATATCTGCCTTATGTTTCTTAAAAAATTGGCTGCGCAAAGTTGCGCATAAGATAAAACACTTAATTTAAAAAAACGCTTAAACAACAAGTTTTCCTCAAAACTCACTAACTTTTAAGACAAATTCTGTTAAACTAAAAGAGGTTTGTGAAAGATGTGTTTGTGTTAATTAACAAAGGTACTTAAAATTAGTAAAATATATTTTTGTTTTCTCTCGCGTGTTGCCATGTTTCCGTCTGTCCGATTGTCTGTCTGTCCGTCTGTTATGGCGGTTATATTTAGCTCTTATATTGAAGCGATCTTAATGAAATTCAATATATGTAATTTCTTTATTACTATAGCTTGTGTTTTAAAGTTCCTCAATGAATTACTATGTACAAAAAAACTAATGTGATTTTTTTTTAGTCCAAAAATTTATTTTGATATTGTATTTATTTACATCAATTAAACAAAGTATTCAATAAATTAACTCAAAAAAAATTGTAGGGGTTTTTTTATTTTTAGAGGAAAATTCAGCAAATGTTTTCAGATTTAGGGGAAAGAAGCTCAACCTATCTGGCAACACTGTCGATGCACTTGCTTTACGATTTCCGCATGTTTAGCCTTTTTCGGGCTTCCAGAGCGAGGTACTCCTTCTGTGCTCGTAAGAGCCATTTTAAATTCACTAAACTTCCGATAAACTGTTGTTCTCGAAGAAGCGAAAGATGAAATCAATGAAAGCGAAATTCATTGCACTGATTGTTCAAAAGTTTTTTCTTATAAAATGTTTTAGCAAGATGCGATATTCCTGCTTTTCCTTTTGTTTTTTACGAAGGCGAAAGTAGCGTCACTCAAACAACTGTAGCTTGTTAACGAATGGACGAAGCTGTAATGAAACTTCATACATAAACTAGTTACAAATGAGCCTCTCGAAATGAGTCATGTTCATTTCCAACGGATGCCACCTATAGAAAAATCTCGGGACTTTTTTTCCCATGTAGTATATAGGCCTCTTATCAATACTTTGATTTGTTTTACTACTCAGTCAGACAAAAATTCACAAAATATGTTTACTTTTTGTGCCAATGAGAGGTCTTATTTCTTTAAAAATATATACAAACCAAAAAAACTTACAGATTTTTTCAACTGGATTTTCATACACATAGTTCAAGCACAAAAATTATGCTCATTATGTTCACAAGACTGTACCAACTGAAATAAACACACAAACACAGCAACATAGCATGATTAGCAAGTTTATTTTTCCTACACATATTTTTCACCTCCAATTAGAAATTTTGGAGCAACCAAGCAGAACCGAATGCTTTCAACATTAAAAAAAAAACACACACGCACTCAACACTATAGCACAAAATAAAACAGCCGCAGCAGGCAATAGCAACAACATGAAGGCGAAAAAAAAAAAAACTGAAAGTGCTCGTATTTTGTGCAGATTTGCTCATATTTCATGCACTTTTGAACTAATTAGATTTCCTAATTAAATTTTCTGCCAAAATGCGCAGCGCATAAAATTTATTCACAAGAATAAGAACAACAACAGGGGAAAAAGCAAATAGTAAAAATAAAAACAAAAATATATAACATAAAAAAAGAGTTAACAAAATGGCATACAAGTCAGTTTTGTGGTAAAAATAATAAAGTGCTGCCACACAGAAGCAGCAGCAGCAGCAGCTCCTGGGTTGCCAATGCAACAGAGAAAACTCAGAACGAGCTTTTGTGTTTATATTGTTACACCCACACATGAGCCTTCGGAGCATGCTTGTGTGCGTTGGTACACGTAGTAGTGTGTGTGCGTGTGGCTGTGTGTAACAAGTAGAAACTCAAAGTAATTAACTAGGAAAATTTTAATTGCTAATATGTACAGAGTTCTCTGCTGTTCTGGCATGTGTCGCAAGCCGCCTACTGCCTGCCGCCTACCAAACTCATGTAAAACTTTAACATTGGGCTGACATGCAGGGTAGTAGTAGCACTTGAAGGCAACTACTTTCTGCAATATATACATAAATTTGCGCATGAAATTAAAATAAAATAAATAAAAAAAATGAAAAATTTTTACAGCAAGCGCAGAAAATATGCCGGCAGTTTTGTTAAAAATAAAATTAACTCGTTTTGTTTAAATTGTTAATTAGAGAAAGAGCGACAAGAGAGTGTGTGAATTTGTTTTCAAGTGAGTTGGTTTTATATATTCTCTTATTTGAAAGGTTTTATAACAAAACATGACAAAACCTTGATTTGGAGGATATAACGCGTGATACAAGACACAAGATACAATATACAAGATACAAGATACAAGATACAAGATACAAGATACAAGATACAAGATACAAGATACAAGATACAAGATACAAGATACAAGATACAAGATACAAGATACAAGATACAAGATACAAGATACAAGATACAAGATACAAGATACAAGATACAAGATACAAGATACAAGATATAAGATACAAGATACAAGATACAAGATACAAGATACAAGATACAAGATACAATATACAAGATACAAGATACAAGATACAAGATACAAGATACAAGTTACAAGTTACAAGATACAAGATACAAGATACAAGATATAAGAAACAAGATACAAGATACAAGATACAAGTTACAAGATACAAGATACAAGATACAAGATACAAGATACAAGATACAAGATACAAGATACAAGACACAAGATACAAGATACAAGATACAAGATACAGGATACAAGATACAAGATACACGATACAAGATATGAAATGTCGGCTTTGAATGTGTTATTATAGAGCTTAACACTATATGTGTGCGAATGACGTTGCAATCACAGATTTATTTACGATAAACAAAAATTTGTTTGAACCGAAAGAAAATGTATTGGTGACTCTCAAAATGAAAGCGCAATAGACAAAATATTTTTAGAGTGCAGGTTTCCAAAAAAGTTGAAAAATTCATTTTTTCAAAAATCATCGGTGTTGCATTGAATTGTTACTCGCTGAGTATAGAAGCTATGATTAAAAAAATAGTATGACCATTAATTTCAAAGCTTAATTCATTGACTTCATTCAAAAAACAAAACAAAAATTCAAAACGTCATCGGGACGCAGTGGGAGCTGCTTAAGCAACGCAAGTGAAAATTTGTTACATGAAATTATTACTCGCTGAATATTAGTGCTAGGATTAAAAATATGATACACCAATAAAGACCTGTTCTAAGTCCTCACAAAAAATTTGACAAAAAATTTCCGACCTCATGGGGACACAGAGAGTGCCTCTCAAAGATCGACAATGCAACATACATGCAACGGCGTTGCATTGAATTTTTACTCGGTGAGTATATAAGCTACAATAAATGTTCAAAAAGGAAAATTAAGGATTTATACTTTGCCTTACGACAAAAAGAAAAAACAAATCTGACGTCACCAGGTCGTGAAGATAGCAGCTTATGTAACAGAAATGTAATATCGTTGCATGAAATTATTACTCACTCAGGAGATGTGCTACGGTAAATTTTGTTTTACAACAGCATAGATGCGTTATTACACCTCACAACTAAAATACAAAGAAATTTCTTATCATTTTGATTTCAGGATGGCAGCCACATAATGCAGTAAAAATGCTACAACCATGAAAAAACGTTGCATGGAATTTTAATTCTGGGACTGCTGGCGCAACGGTAAATTTTAAGAAACGAAAATGATGATGAGGTCTTCGGGCACATGATAAAAATAAAAATAAAAATTTCCGTCAGGGAACCGGCTAATGTAACGTATATGCATAATTTTTGCTGGATTAATTGTATGTATATAAGGCCAAGTTGATGCACCAATGGAGAAGCAACTAAAAAAAAAAGCAAAAGCAACAACAACAACAAAAACACCAACACCAATACCAATACGAACAGAGGGCATATTACAGAGGGCATATTCCCTGCACAATGGAAGACACAAAAGCTCGCGCTTATACTAAAAGGTAGCGGCTCTCCGGATGATCCCTCGGCCTACCGATCTATATGTCTGCTCGACACGATAGGCAAGATCTTTGAGCGAGTGCTCTGCAACCGCCTTAAAGAAGCACTCGAAGCCAGAGGAGAACTTTCAAATCAATAGTTTGATTTCCGAAAGTCACGTTCAACATCCGACGCCATAAACCTTGTAACAAACATGGTAGAGAAAGCTATTCAAGGTAAAAGATGGAAGAAGGGCACAAAGCAGAACTGTCTCGCGACAATGATGGATGTGTGCAACGCCTTTAACTCCGCAAACTGGGAGAATATAATGAAAGCGCTCGCAGAATTTGAAATTCCACGCTATCTCTCTAGGGTAATAGCAAACTACTTCGATAGAAGAGTACTACTCAACGCAACAGACGAGGGCATCAAGATGTATAACGTCCCCCGTGGTATCCCTCAGGAATCGGTCCTAGGCCCCCTAATATGGAACGTTATGTACGATGGCGTTCTTAGACACACAGTCCTCACTATCTTGACGCCGACTTTTCGGACGACCTAGCGGTTGTGGCAACTGCAAAACACCTCGAAAAAGTCGAAGCACTCAGTAGTGTTGCAATTGGCACCATCTATAGCTGGCTTTTATCAGTGGGGCTTTGCCTATCCAAACATAAAACTGAGACGGTGCTAATAAGCAGCCGCAAATAGATGGAAGTTGCAGGGATCAATGTCAACGAGACGGTGGTGCAATCAAAGGCATTTATTAAATACCTTGGTGTAATGATTTACTCCCGATTAACATTTAAACAGCATCTCCAGTGTGCCTTCAAAAATGCATCCGATGCATGTATCGAGGATAATTATCCCTATCGAGGATAATGCCTAATACGAGAGGCCCCAAACAAGTGCGCAGGTAACTACTCCTTAATGTAGTACGATCCGTCGTGATGTATGGGTCTTCGGTATGGGCCTCAGCAATGAAGACCAAGTTTTACCGACGAGGTATTGAATCTGTTTACAGACACGGTGCACTCAGGGTATGTTGTGCCTTCAGAACAGTTTCCGAAGATACAGCATTAGTCCTAGCAAGCTCGATACCCATCGATCTTTTCGCAGATGAGACGCTATTGAAGGCCAATAACAACACGTCCATTTGCAAGGAAGTTGCTAGAGAAAGAAGGGTCACTGGACATACCAGCTCATCCGGAACATAGCCGATTGGTGCTCAACCGGAAATCACGGCTCAGTGAACTTCTAACTAACACAGATTTTGAGCGACCATGGGTGCTTCAGAGCATACTTGTTCAAATTTAAGCACGCGGTAAAAACATACTGCACACATTGCTGTTTCAATACAATTGAAGATGCAAACCATGCTTTATTTGAGTGCCCCAAGTTCGATAATGACCGCCTTGAGGCTTCGGGGAAACTGTGACACAACAAAACTATCCCTAATGCTGAAAAGCGAAGCGAACTGGTCAGTGGTCAGTACCTTCGCTTAAAGTATAACAGAAGAACTGCGTAGAGTGGAGCGTCCACAAAAAACAGTGGGCTGAGTAAAGTACATCATGTGTATTTAACCCTTAAACGTCGGTTCCTAGCCATCCAGTTTTCAGCTTAATGCTGTTCCCATTCTCCCTTGAAGTCATGCTTTGGAGCGGTACCGCGGGGTTCACAAAGGGACGAAGTTTCAATGCAGAGGTGCAGGTTTAATGCGTAAGAATCGCACACTCCAACAACAACAACAACAACAAAAACACCATCATCCGCACCAACACCAACACCAACACAAACGCCAACACCTACGCCAACACCAACGCCAACACCAACACCAACACCAACACCAACACCAACACCAACACCAACACCAATTCTAACATCAACACCAACACCAACACCAACACCAACACCAACACTAACACCAACACCAACACCAACTCCAACTCCAACTCCAACACCAACACCAACATCAACACCAACACCAACATCAACATTAACATCAACATCAACATCAACATCAACATCAACATCAACATCAACATCAACATCAACATCAACATCAACATCAACATCAACATCAACATCAACATCAACATCAACATCAACATCAACATCAACATCAACATCAACATCAACATCAACATCAACATCAACATCAACATCAACATCAACATCAACATCAACATCAACAACACCAACACCAACACCAACACCAACGCCAACATCAACTCCAACAGAAACACCAACTTTAACACGAACACCAACACCAACACCAACACCAACTCCAACTCCAACTCCAACTCCAACTCCAACACCAACACCAACTCCAACATCAACACCAACGCCGACGCCGACACCAACACCTACACCAACACCAGCACCAACACCAGCACCAACACCAACACCAACACCAACACCAACACCATCATCAACACCGACACCATCACTAACACCAACACCAACACTAACACCAACACCATCGCCAACACCAACACCTACACCAACACCAACACCAACACCAACACCAAAACCAACACCAACACCAACACCAACACCATCATCAACACCGACACCATCACTAACACCAACACCATCACTCACACCAACACCAAAACCAAAACCAACACCAACACCAACACCATCATCAATACCGACACCATCACTAACACCAACACCAACACCAACACCAACACCAACACTAACACCAATACCAACACCAACACCAACACCAACACCAACACCATCATCAATACCGACACCAACACCAACACCATCATCAACACCAACACCATCACTAACACCAACACCATCACTAACACCAACACCAATACCAACACCAACACCAACACCAAAACCAACACCTACACCAACACCAACACCAACACCAACACCAACACCAAGACCAAGACCAACACCAACACCAACACCAACACCTACACCAACACCAACACCAACACCAACACCAACACCAACACCAACACCAACACCTACACCAATACCAACACCAACACCAACACCAACACCAACACCATCAATAACACCAATACCAGCACCAACACCAACCTTAATCCCAGATGCGGCAATTTTGTTTTTAAAAATTAACGCAGAGATGAAAATGCTCCTCGTTAGAAAGAATGGATGGGAGATGGGCCCATCTGCAAAGTGATAACTAAGTTGAGGATCGTTTGCCTTCAATTGTTGAGTCAAATGAACAATGTTATTGAATATTTAGATATTTTTTAGAGTACTCATCAGACTAATGCGGGAAATGATGAGTGCTGAGATCGATGTTTCTGGATTGAGACTCCACAGCAGCCACATTCTTGTCGGTACGCATCATGCGACGGTTAGGGGTTGTGAAGGTTGTTTAATAGAAAGTCAAGAAAAAAGATACAGTTTTCGACTATGTCGTAACACAAGACGTAGAATTATTCAATTCGCTTTGATGACATCTTTTTAAAAAAATATTTATTCCATACACCTGAGCATATGACCTTTAAAAGAGTGCCGGAGAGGTTTAATATGTATGACCGACCCCTATTACTTTTGCAAAAGGAACATTTTTTGCTTTGACACCTATTCCTTCCGACCAATCCTTAAGGGGGCTCCCACACAAATTTTATGGTTTTGTCGATAAAACCGGAAACTGTCGATGAATAAGTAGCAAACTTAAGCAAACAAAAACGTCAAATGTCGACTTTATATCTCATGTAATTGTGTAAAATTTATATAAGTTAGAGAGTTCAAACATGAATTTATCTACCAGTGAGGATCAAGCAGACCAAAAGTGCTAACATCAACATTGTACGCTCAGTACTTTAGGCACACCAAAGGCTCAAACTGTGATATACATACCGACACCTGATCACTATCAACCACCCTACTTACCTCCGAGAATGACGTATTCTACGTCAAAAAATATATATATATCACTTAAGCTCCAAATTCTGCCTGGAAAATATAACAACAAACATCTAAAAGTGATTTTTTTGAAAATCCACTTTTTAATTTTACTTTCTCACTTTAAAAAACTTTTAAAGACGATATTTTAGAACCAGATATTTTGTTTAGCTGTGAAATTTTTGTTCAAAAGTCCAACTCAATAACCGTTAAAATTCGTGTATTGCTGCCAAAGGTTCAATGGAAAAAAGAAATTTTACAAATCATCCTTCTCCTAATGTTTTTATAGAGCTTGAATTTTAAAGAGCTTTTTAAAATAATAGCTTTAAGCATGAAACTCTCCCAACTATTTTTGTGCATAACTAACACGTGTAACGATAACTCGCTAGTCTATGAAGCACAAGAGTACAAAAGGGTAATAAATCTCTTAAATTGCTAATAAAATAAATAAATTAGAATTCATTTCAAACGAAACATTAACAGCGCCAATACCAACAGCAACAACACCAGCAACATCACCAACAAACAAACACTACAGAGCAATGCCGAAAATAACACCAGCTAACAAATAAACAAATGAAAATAGAAGAAAAAACCCGCTCTTAAAACTAATTTACGAAAATAATGAAAGTTCATTTGTAACGGTAATAAATATTTCTAACATACGCTTTTATTTGCAATTTACACGCTCATACATCTCGCTGATGTGTGACAAACACACCCACACACACGCCATGTTAACAACACACACTATAAGCGTCACATATGTATGAAGCTTAACCCTTCTTTTTGTCATCCTGTCAAACTTTGAGTAGTTGCTGTTGTGTGAAAGAGTACAAAATAGCAAAAAAAAAGAAAAAGAACAACATCATCTGAAATAGCGAACATGTGAAATTTAGCCAGACAACCAGACAGTCTAACTGAAAACATTGAATTTTTCCAACTGACAGAGTTCATTCAACACACAGCTACATGTGAGACATGCGAGCCATGTGAGCGAGCACCCACATTTATTTGTAGCTACACACGTGATAAATCGCTTGCAAGTAACCCTTTTAGCAATGGTAACTAATTCAGATGGTTTTTTTTTTGTCTCGATTTGCCGGCATGACTTGAGTTTATAACTACTTTTCATTTTGTTGGCCCTTAGCAAAAGTCAGCTTTACGTAGAACCAGAATCTATAAAGAAACTTTTGCTAATATTCCTGATATATTCATTAGCAATGATTGATATATATTTTTTAATTTTTTTTTTTCTCTCCTCTGAATCTCTTACCTTCCCATTGCCGAAAATTTTCCTTTTCATCGGGTACAACCATTGCCTACACTACTTTTAAGCAAAACTACTCCAAAATTTCACAAAGTTCCTCAAAATTTAAGAAAATTTTTCTAAAATTTTTGTAAATACATTATGGATGGAAGGATATCACCAAGTGGGAACGCCATATTGAGTTCCACTGTTATACGGCATTTACTTCCAAAGCTATTCGATATAAAAACTTCGAATTGTATGGGTGGTGCCACGCCCCTTGTTTAATGCTCGTTCAATTTTTCCAGTCGAAGAACACGACTAAATAGAAAGTTCCTAGTTCGAAAGTTATACCGAAAATTTGGGCTGTTGAAAAGTGCCACGCCACTATTTCAACGCCCATTAAATGTAACCAGTGGAATGGTACTCTTGATTTGAGGTCGAATACCAATTTCCGAGGCTGTGTGACCTATAACTCTAAAGCTATTCGATATCAGAAATTTGGGTTGTATGGGATTTGCCACGCCCACCATAGATATTTGGTGCACTCCTTCGTCCTACTCTTATTGATTAGAAAACAAAATATTCGGTTGAGAAAATGGTTCATAATGGTTCATAGCTGTTCACAAGACGTAGGCACTATTTATATATAGATATTGGCATAGGCGTCAGCAAAAATTTTTGAAGGGGGAGAGGAGGAAAAGGTATGCATTGGTGCGCACGTATATAAAAATGTAGCATATACACATAGAAAATAAAAAAGTATAAATATAAAGTATAAAGTATAAAGTATAAAGTATAAAGTATAAAGTATAAAGTATAAAGTATAAAGTATAAAGTATAAAGTATAAAGTATAAAGTATAAAGTATAAAGTATAAAGTATAAAGTATAAAGTATAAAGTATAAAGTATAAAGTATAAAGTATAAAGTATAAAGTATAAAGTATAAAGTATAAAGTATAAAGTATAAAGTATAAAGTATAAAGTATAAAGTATAAAGTATAAAGTATAAAGTATAAAGTATAAAGTATAAAGTATAAAGTATAAAGTATAAAGTATAAAGTATAAAGTTTAAAGTATAAAGTATAAAGTATAAAGTATAAAGTATAAAGTATAAAGTATAAAGTATAAAGTATAAAGTATAAAGTATAAAGTATAAAGTATAAAGTATAAAGTATAAAGTATAAAGTATAAAGTATAAAGTATAAAGTATAAAGTATAAAGTATAAAGTATAAAGTATAAAGTATAAAGTATAAAGTATAAAGTATAAAGTATAAAGTATAAAGTATAAAGTATAAAGTATAAAGTATAAAGTATAAAGTATAAAGTATAAAGTATAAAGTATAAAGTATAAAGTATAAAGTATAAAGTATAAAGTATAAAGTATAAAGTATAAAGTATAAAGTATAAAGTATAAAGTATAAAGTATAAAGTATAAAGTATAAAGTATAAAGTATAAAGTATAAAGTATAAAGTATAAAGTATAAAGTATAAAGTATAAAGTATAAAGTATAAAGTATAAAGTATAAAGTATAAAGTATAAAGTATAAAGTATAAAGTATAAAGTATAAAGTATAAAGTATAAAGTATGAAGTATAAAGTATAAAGTATAAAGAGAGGCCGTGACAACCACTAAAAATTATTGTGTCATACGTTCTCGAAAGCGATGAATGTATGACAGTTGCGGATCGCCATGGATCGCATGATAATAGATTTTTTGGTCCGTTATTTAAGATTTGAACATAGAAAACATAAAAACGATGGCACGAGCCAAACAACTCAACCTATTTTGGCTTTATTGCTCGAAAAATTATTGTTCCACAACACGTAGCTTTGCCATCTTTCTTGAGCCATCGCGGAGTAGTGTTCTGTTTGAGAGTTTGCAAGTAATGATGTTGTTGCACATATTGAATCGTTCGAAAGCTCAATCAAATTATCCCGTTAGTATTCCGTCCGACCTTGTCGTCCAACATGTTGGACCATGTGAAACCGCCAATTCATTCAACACCGACAACATTGCTTTTTAAAGCTTCAGAAAGCTGAAAATAACGGGGAATTAAATTAGAGATTAATTAAGGGGGATATATCCACAGAGGCCGAAAAAAGGTCATGTTTGTGAATTTTTTTAAGGAAACCTAGGTATATTTTTAAATCAGGGTTTGTACACCTTAAAATATACACATTCAAGATGTTAAGTTTTTTTTTTTTATTAAAAATCGTGACGGCGATTTTTGCAGAAAAGAAAAAACGTGTATTCTGACGAAGATCATGTTTACATCGGCAATTAGTTGACAAGCAAAAATGTCGCATTTGGTATTCTGAAGAAGATGTCAATGTATACACAGCGAGTGACTGTTTGGTGCGGATTATGGGGCCAGTACTTTGTGAGGACCAGTACTTTTGCGAAAATTACGACGGAAGAGCCGTTAGAGTCAATGAAGTACGCTACGGAGACATGATAAAAATGCATTGTGATTGGAGATGGAGTCACAGGCGGTCAGAGTCGTCCTCTACTAGCAACAAAATGATGCTACGTGCCATACAAGTCATAGAAACCATCGTGGTTGCACACGAAGTGTCCTGATGTGTTTAGAAGACACCAATTGGGCACTAAGATGTTGCAATTAAAGTCCGTTCGTCTCTTCCCTTGGAGTTACGTTAAAAGTAAGATCTATGTTAACCCTCCGCAAACAATTACAGGTCTTAAAGCAAACATTGCAGTCGCCATAGACAAAATAGAGCTTGAATTAGACCAATTAGCCTCAACGAGTGAATGAAAATTTCGAAAAAAAGGATTAAACTAGGTTCGCAAACTAAGTTGAGGGGACCATTTGGACGATATTGATTTCCATACATAATCTTCATCTGCCTTCTTTATAATGCAAAAAAAAATTTAAGAGACATTAAAGCAATTGTTCGTTTTATTCAAAAAATGATTTCTCTTTAAACAACAGATTCAAAAGCTTTTCAAGCGTCTTGCAACACTAACTCTCGAAAGCTGCTCACTGCCTTCACTTTTACTTAGAGCCACTACAATACTTGCACAACAAAAACAACAACAATAGCAAATCACTAGTTGTCACTCTACTTTCTGGCTTATATAACTAATTGCAAGTTAGGCGCTTTTATCGCTCACAATCTAGCACTCATCCTTAGTGCTTCCTTGCCGCTCTATTCGGTACAAACATGCTGGAGGGTGTGGGTTGTTTTTTTTTTTAGCTTAACCCGTTTCCTTGCTTCCGAGCATCATATCCGTCTTTTATTTTTGTATTTTTTTCCCCCCCCCTTCGTACAGCACAGCGACTTCCGTCTTGCCTACAGTTGACTGCATAAAATGCAACACTAAAAGCATCAAAATTGTTGGAAATTCACTTTGACATCATTGTCGTTGCTCGTAATCTGCTCACTCAATGGAAAATTGTTAATTAGATTCCTTTTGGCCTGACTTTGTGCCACACGAACTGCTTTAGTAGCACGAAAGCTAACGAAGTTGGCAGCGGAAGTGGCGACATTTTCTTTCTTTCGTATTTTATGTGCTTTATTTTCTTAGCTGTGCATTTTATTTCGTTGCTTATTCGAAAGTTTTAGTGCACTTTGTATTATGCAATGGAGGAGAGAGTGAGAGAGAGCGAGTGTTGAAAGTTGAAAGCTCGTTTTAAATGGAAGGTTCTTAAGAAAGCTCATTCGATTGCAAGTTTAAAAACAAGTTTGGGAAGAATTCTTATTGAAGAGCATACAAAGTGAGACAGTCTTCCAAAAAAAATATGCTCTAGAAGCTAACATTACTTCTTATTCAAATTCGTTAACCCAGTGTACCTTCGTATAACATTTAATTCTCTCACCACATCAAAATGTGTGTAAAATAATACTAATGTGTGCTTACTTGTATTTTTATAGGCTTATCACCCTCTTCCTGTGTCCCTTTATAGCGTGTCAAATTTTATTTGCTTTGTGTGTCTAATACTGGATTGCCAATTGGAATGTTTTAATTGAATTTTACGTTTGTTTCATTTTGTTGCAACTAATAATGTTGCCAACATATGCTGCGTGTTGTCGTACATGTTTGTGGGTTAACATGTATACTCATGTGTGTAAAACTTGTTATTTGATGAATTTGTATAACATGCCAAAGCATAAAATATGAAAAGTAGCAACATTTGGTGAAAGAAGAAAACAAGAGAGAGAGAATTAACTTTTTTAAACGAAGTTATCATGAAAAGGATAAGTTTTAGACCGACATATAATTCGGTATTTAATTCAAGAATCAACGGTGATCTAAAATTATGGAATCGGTATAGGTTTTGGTATTGGAAGTCATTTCGGCATTTGTATCGGTTTATAAAATACAGCATCTGTATCATTATCAGTGTAAAAAAACTAAATTCAGTGCAAAATTAACTATTTTTCTGCCAAGAATATTTTTTTTCTTTTTTCGAGAAAATTTGAATTCTTTCAGTTATATTATTAGGACCCTGAAGAATAATTTTCAACTTTCAAAAAATTGATTTCAGCGATGATATTTTCCTTCAGGTAAAAATGGTTGCGAACCGCAATTCTAGTTCTATAATCATCTAGCTAGTGGCAAGCCAAGCGGATGATCTTGCTCGTCTTCGATACTCATCGCTCGGAGCATCGCACAGTGATGCGAAAGGCCATGCTAGACGGAAAAAGTTTTAAATCGAATTTTTGCATTCTGGATATTTAGAACTATTCAGAAATATCCACTGATCTCAGGTAATTTTTTGTATTTACCTCCAATTTCAAAATCGAACAAAAAAATACAAAAATTCTTGAAAGTTTGCCAAAAAAACTTTCAAAAATTTTTATTCATGAGTTTTGTTGTTATACTTGATCATACTTTTGAAATATTTCCCAATATCCAATAGAGTTAAAAATTTGCCAACTACGACAAAGACATGATATTTTCAAATAAAATAAATTCAATAATGCATCTCTTAACCCTTTGACGACCATTGGGACACCGTTGACCCTTTTACTTTCGAATTTTTCCTGGAAAAACTATGCAAACGATTTTTCTTTACTAGGTATCATTCAACAGGGAAAGTACTTAATTTTAAAGGGTAGATTTGTCCCTTTGCCTACCAGACCACCCCAAAGTCGAAAAATCTTTACTTTTTCTCCCCCTTCTTCTTCCTGCAATATTTTGGGGGTGGGAGGAGCGATAGGTAAAATATTTTTGGGGACGTTGCGAGTAACCTTCCACTTTTTAACAAAAAATAGCAAAAAAAGATAGTCCACTTGGGCTATCCACGCGACCACTAAATCTGACGGGACCTATATGTCCCAATGGTCGTCAACGGTAAAAATCTAACACATATTTAATTTTGTTGAAAAGTTGATTTATTTGAAATAAAAATAAATTTGTTTGCATTTTTGATCAATGCATTGAATCTTCATTTTCTTATGATGAAATTTGAAGTTATTTCGATCATTGGCCAAGCAAAATGGTTTTTTGCAAAAGGCACAAATAGTATTTATTCGAAGGCCTTTGTGTTGTTTTGAGCAGAAAAGACATCCTTACGTCCCGTTTCAATTTTGCAGACTTATCGGACAGGGAAGTGATATCCGCAAGTTTAAATCTCTTAGATACCTGCCTTACAACTTCGCGGTTGGTGACCGTATTGATAATTTGAGTAGCCAGTTGGGGACCTCCAATGCAGATATAGAAAATTAAATATTATTCGAAGTAGAAATTTTGTTGTAACCACAGTGCACAGCGGCGGATTTACATACAGGTTGAAAAGGCTTTAGTCGCCATCCTTGAAGAATTTTTTGCGTGGAAAAAAAAAATTGAAAAAAGCGCTAAAAGCCGCTTCAGCCTCCCCTTTGGACTATAAAACTGTTAGCTCAGTCCTTCCTCCCTCTGGTGAAGCCTAGATCCGCCACTGATTGTGCACACTCAAATCAAAGCGATCGCAGAAAAGACGCAAGTAGAATTTGGTCTTTGATAGTAATACTGAAATAAAAACACAAAATCTAAAGTGTAATTTTCTTTCTAATGGTGGTACTTTGGCCACTCTACGACTATTGGTCTAGAAGATATTTCAAAAATAGGTCAAAAATTTGTTAAAAAACCCAAACAATTTTTTTCAAAATGAAAGATCCTTTTATTTGGAAAATTTAACCTTTTTGTGATATTTTGAATAGTCGTAAAGAGGTCAAAGTACCACCATTGGAAAGGTTATTTTTCAACCTTTCATTGGATGTCAAACAATACGCCGTAGCAAATATAGAAAGCCAGGTATTTTGATACAATTTTTGGGGTTTTTTAACAATCTTTTTAAATAATTTGAGAATATCTCCTAAGCCAATAGTCATATGGAGGTCAAAGTACCATCATTGCAAAGGTTATTTTTTAAACTTTCATTGGTAAACTTTCAAAATAGATTAAAAAACTGAGTTCTCATGAAGTAAATAAA
The DNA here is from genome assembly GCA_943735915.1 of Pherbina coryleti. Classification (NCBI taxonomy): domain Eukaryota; kingdom Metazoa; phylum Arthropoda; class Insecta; order Diptera; family Sciomyzidae; genus Pherbina; species Pherbina coryleti. The sequence continues at coordinate 129,901,840 of OX030951.1, read as the reverse complement.
AATTCAACCTCAAACTTTTCGTTCGCATACTGTCAACGAGAGAAAATAGTGGTATACATTTTGACCGTTGACGACCATTGGGACATATAGGTCCCATGATTTTTCACACTTTTGCAGGTAAAAAAATTGTTTTTTGCGACACTTTTGTTTAGTAATTTGGAGTCGCTTAACACGAATCCGTTGTCGGATTAACGAATTTTTGTCTATGGGCAAACTATATTTATGGGCAAATATTGTCCAATTTCACCGAAATTTTGCAAAAATTTTAAAGATCACATATTATTTATCCACCGATAGTTTTATAGCGTTGCTGTTCGCATACGTTAAATTATAGATCAAAATGTATTTAAGGTTTATGGCACCTGCCACGCCCACTTGTCCAATCTCACCAGTATTTGTTATATTTTTTGAAAATCATATACTATGAATCTACGTTTGATTTTGTTATCGTAGCTTATCTCATTTCTAGGATATAGTGCAAAATGTATCTAAATTGTATGGCAGCTGCCACGCCCACTTGTCCAAAATATCTCAAATACCTTTTTTGTACTTTCCTATATCTTAAACATCGAAAACTAACAACAAATCCACAAATGAATTTTTTTCGTCTAACTTGTATGAACCGCATCAATGTGCATCGCCTTCTTCGGATACGTTGAGAAAATAGAGAGTGATTTCACTGCGGAAAGCAATTTGCGTTGGCGATATGAAAGTTTTTGTTTGCCAACACAGAGAGAAAAAATCAAGCATTCTATGCTTGAATCAAGCAAATAAGCTATCAGTTAACGTCCAAGCGTAAATTTATCAATTCAAGCATTATTGTGCTAGAATTAAACAAATTGGAAACACATGATATGAAGAAAAAAATGCTTAATTCAAGAAACATTTGCTTAAAACTCAAGAATACTTTTCCTAGATTCAAGTCTAATATTTGCTTGAGTGAGAAAAATTTGCTTGATTCAAGTAAACAATTTGCTGAAAACTTAAAACAATTGCTTGATTTGAGAAATTTATTTTCCATGAATTGAGAACAATTTGCTTGATTCAAGAAAAGAATTTACTGAAAACTAGAACAATTAGCTTGATTCAAGTAAATAATTTTCTTAAGGGGAGATACGCAGTCAGAATTTTCTTAAAGCCTTAAGTCTCAAGAATATGTGGTGAAAATTTCAAGTCGATATCTCAAAAAATAAGGAAGTTATAGCCTAGTGAGTGAACCGCCTTCTAGAGCGCGCAGTGCTGGCGCTTATTTTCAAACGCGTTTTTCTCGAAACCATGTTTTCAAAGTCGGTGACCAAGATTTCTCGAAGCTCAGTGAACCGATCGTTTTGATTTTTTTTCAGGCTTATTGTACACATATTAATCTCGTACTTGTCATAGGATTTTTTTTTTTTTAGCTTCGTTCATTTTTTATAGGCAAAACTATGACGAATTTTTGGTCGAAAATCGTTTTTTTACGTTCGAAAGTCCGCGATTTTGTGAAAAATCAATATTTTCAAAAACGGCTATGACAAGTACGAGTTTTAAGTATCTACTTTAATAATATATTTCATTTTTTTGTTTCAGATGAATAAAGGAGGAGCAATCTTGGTCACCGCATTTCACCTTTTTTTTAGAGTGCTCTACAAAAACTGCTGTATCGACCTTAATATTAAATTTTATTTAATAAAAAAAAACTAAAAATACTCTTGAATGTATATACTTTTAGGTATAAAAACCATCATTTAAAAATATCCCATAGGTTTCCTTAAAAAAATTCACAAACATGACTTTTTTTTCGGCCTCTGGCTGCGTTACTCCCCTTAATACTAGAGTGTTTTGCTTGATATTAGAAACTTAATTTTCTTATTGTAATGAAAATCCTTCAGCAAAGATGTAGAATGTAGGATGTGGGCAATCATAACCGACAGGATAACCGACAATAATAAAACTACTCGAATGTACTTAATATATCTTGTAGACGCTTACACTAAGGGAAAAAAGTATTAAATTTATCCAAAAACTTTTTTAATTTATCCAAAAAGCGAGTCATTTTTGCACCAATAACGCATTTGAATAAATCGACTACGTAAATATTTAAAATTTATTTGAATACTTTTTTAATTAAATTAAATATTTAAATATTTAAACAGAATTAATAAAAAATATATTAAAATTATGCACGAATTTTTTTAAAATATCTTTCAAATATTTACTATTTGAAAATAAACTATCGCATTTAAAGAAAATTTGAATAAAAATATTGAAATTAAAAAAAAAATATTTAAATTGCATATGTTATTAATGGTTTTATGGTATTATTTTCTTCATATTGCGTTCATCAAATGCCATTGCCTGTATAATTTATTATCGCTTCACTTTTTTCGTTCTCTAATTTATACTATTTTTGACAGTTGGTGCACTAATATTGCACCAACTGTCAAACATAGTATAAATTACAAAACGAAAAAGTAATGTACAAAACATGTTTAGGCAGAAGCAAATTATGCAGGTAAATGACAACCGGTACAAGATATTCTTGAAAATACCGAGTTGTCACTCCACCCTACATAATTTAATTTTTTACCAAACATGCATAATATATTGCTCTTGTAACAATAACTAAATGAGAACTATAAGAACTGCAAATGCAAGAAATAAACTCAGGAACAGAGTGCGATGCTGTTGCTGCTTGTCGGAGTATGTGTGTAAGTGTGCGATGCTGTTGCTGCTTGCTTGTATGAAATATGTGTGTACGTGTGTGGTATAAATAAAATTCAAATACGGGAACAAAACGAGTTGTAAGGAAAACATTTGATTTATCCACGTAAATATTTGAATAAAATTTATACTGAGGCGTGGATAATGCTAATATGCGTTATTTCCCTTAGTGTAGATGTTCCCAAATAGAGTAACAGATAAGACACTGCGCCTTCGAACCATGTCAGAGTTTGTCAATCCGCACCATCTTAAACATGTTTTCATGTAAACATGTTGTGAATTATAAGCATGCCAATAAAAGTTGAAGTGAATGAGAAAAGTTGATTGATTCAAATAATTTGCTGAAAACTAAAATAATTCTCTGTGATTGCTTAAATTAAGGAAATATTTTCTTGATTGAAGTCTTGTTCCAAGTTCTTGAATCAAGTATTTTATTCTTAATTCAAACAATCATTTATTTTACTTAATTTCAAAAATAAATGCTCATTATAAATTTAATTATTTTTTTAATTTTAGTTGTTTTGTGCTTGATTTGAGCAAACAAGGCTTCATTTTAAATTTTCTTAGATCAAGTAAAATATTTGCTTAATATAAGAATATTTTTTTCTCTCCGTGCAATTGAGTGAATAAAGTCACCTTTTTGGTGTATAAAAATAATTTTCACAAAAAGTTGCAAAAATTAAAAACAAAAATCTCAAAATTTCAGTGATTGTTCGGGGTATGTATGCTAAAACTATGTTTTTGAAATTTATTGCTCGGGCTATAATGATAAAATTTTTTCAAAATCTCCTGAATGAAGATGAGATTTCTATTTAAAAGGTCTTTACTGCTCAATTCTTCATAATTTTAAAATGTTGACATTTAGAATGAGTTAATTTTGAGTTAATTTCGACGTAAAAATTAGTCCGTTTAAGTTTCTTTTTAGGCTTTTTCTTGCCGCAACGGGTTAGTTTCTGAGTTTCGGTTCCATAACTTTACAGATTTTACCGTAAGTTATCTAAGACACCTGAAAACATCAACATTCTATCAACATTTTGCATTCGGTGTAAGCAACTGATACTTCTGCTTTAAGCATAACGCTGCTTTCTGTTCAAGCTTCTTCCATCCGCGACTGCTGGTTTGGTGTAAGAACGTGCTCACGGTCAAAAGATGCTGCTGTTTTTGCTCTTGGCCTCCCTGCCTGCCTCCCTACTGCTGCCTGCAGTGTTGCCTTTTATATTGTCGAGTGGCTGAAATTGCAGCAACACTTTCTCCCAAGTGACAAGTAGGGTAATTTTTATATTCACCATGCTGCACTCTAGCACATTCATGCTTTTAAGCTTTTATCTCTAAAGAAATTTAGTTAAGATTTTAATTGGCATTTTTTAGCATGGAGCTGAAGTAGAACTCAAGCAAACAAAAAAGCGCTTCTGACAAGTTTTTTTGTTGTTTTTTTTTTTTATTTATTTATATAAAAGCCCTAAAGCAAAAAACAGGCGCACTAATTAAACAGAACGAAATGTGCTGGAACTTATTTGCAAAATTTTTGAAAAATTTTTATTCTTGGATTGGGCAAATAAAAACAAGGTTAACAAAAAAGCTGAGCTTTTTGATGTGACGCAAGAAATTATGGTTCAATTAACTATAGCTTTCAACACTATGGGATGTATCAACAAGAGGTGTAGACTTTGTTTTTTGAAGAAAATTAACAATTGTTGCTATAATTCTTGAATTTTTATAGAATTTATAAAGTAGATACCTGGAGATTATGTATAAAATAAAGTATTTTTCAAAACTGCCAAGTGATCAATTGTTAAATAATGTACCCCACGCTGAAAAACCTAGTTGTACAAGACATATGGCTGATTTAAGACTTTTAACCAATTGTTTCATGTTTGTTGATGAGTTCTTCAACATTTCTAATGATTTTTATCCGTTAATTTATGGATACGGCGGCCTCGGTAGTCGAGTAGGTAGCGTGCTCGACTGCTACCCCAGGGGTCCCAGGTTCGATTCCCGGCCAGGCCATGGTCCTACGCTTTAAAACCTTTCGCATTTGCACTTTTCTATTCTCTTTTCTAATCAACTGAAATTGAAAATTCATCAATATTTACAACTTGAAGTTGTAGTTGATGGTAGAGAAGTTTGTGGATGAGATTGCCTTATAACTTGAATTGACTGAGGTAAAGGCATAACACTTGCCTCTGATTCAAATTCACATGTTTCTTTGGCTTTCCACCACACTTAGAACATCCTACACGTGTTTCACCTGATTGATCTATCCTTCCCACTAATCTGCCAATGGTCCTGCCAATCTGTGGTGTAGCATCGGGAAGGTGAGATGAGCAATCAGTTTAGTAAAAACGAAGATCGCAGAAGTGGATTCCTATGCGTCGCCGACTTTAAGTTTCCACATAATGCGGAAATTGACGGCTACTTGATCGAACATCCCTAAGAAAATCCGCATCGGCCACCTATTCGTTCTACGAGCGACTGAGTAGGCATGGCACAATTGATCGAAAGTATCCATCTCTTCTTTCGTATCATTATGGTGGTGAATAATATTCGGCTGTCCGTCCGTTATCTCTTATGGAGATTAGTCAAAGACACCAAAACGATTTTGTTCTTCTATATATATATATATATATATATATACAGGGTGGGCCATTTAGGTGTTTATTTTTAAATCATAGGTTATTTTGACACTGACAGCTGTTTCTCGCTCGAAATCTTGACATAAAGTCAGTATCATACCCCCGCGGAAAGAAATGAGTCGCTTTACGCTTGAACAACATTGAGAAATATTGGAAACTTATTTCCGAACTGAGTGCTGTGTGGCCCAAACAGTGCGTTATTTGAAAAGAGGATGATTCGGGCGAAAAATCATCTTTTCTGGTGAGGCGCATTTTCATATCGGCTACTGTGGAGTGGTGGGATCATTGGACCATTTTTCGAACAACGTTTCGGCCAACGGTAAGCGTTACAGAGCCATGTTAACCGACTTTTTTTACTGAAATTGAAGCCATGAATTTGGACGACTTATACAGGATGACGTGCCATGCCACGATCGATCTTTTGCACACCAAATTCCCAAATCGTGTTATCAGCCGTCTTGGCGATGTCTATTGGCCGCCTCGGAGCTGTGGTTTGACTCCTTTGGACTTTTTTTGGGTGGAACCGTGAAAGACCGATGTTATGCCTACAATCCGAAAGCGATTTAAGCGCTTAAGGCCAATATCATCTAAGCCAAATATAAATAAATTTTTTTTTTTCGTTTTTTGAGATTTTGATAATATTTCAAGTAGATAACTCGTCAAATTTTAATCGTATTTTTTAGCTGTAGTCGTTAATTTTATAAATTTTTTTAGAAGTTTATTTTTCAAATATAAATGGTTCAGAAAATTCAGAAAAAATCTTCATTTCATAAATATTTTATATATTTTCGATCCAAACCAGCTCTTAAAATTTAAATCTCAATTTTGAACTTTGTGTAAGAATCCTGTAGTTAAGTCATACTGTTGAGAACGCCTTAAAAAATTAAAAAAAAAATTTTAGTTCTTAAATTGCATAAATATTTCATTAATTTCATTCCGTTTAAGCTTTTGCTCCCAGCTGCTTTAAGTAGCTTTAAGTATCTGCCTGAGCAGTTTTTTTTTTATCTTTTATTAAAACCCGTACCTTTTATGTATGTTTTTTCGGTTTTTGTTTTATTTTTTTGTTTTTGTTTTTTCTTCTTCTTATTGGCACTTACTTCACCTCTTTGCGCTAATTTTGCTTTAATTCATTGCCTTAAATTTAACCGTTCAATTAGTCATTTTCTCAGCCATTTTGGTTTTTGTCGCTCTCTTTCTTGTTTCGCACACAACAACAGCAGCAACAACAACAAAAAGACAAAAACAACAAGAATAAAACAACAACAACAACAACAACAACGAAAACAACAACAACAAAACCTCTCTTATACACCATGTCCTTGTCTGACTGCGCTGCAGGGTTTCAGTCTCTTTTTTTTTTTTTTTTGTATTTTGTTTTCTACTTCTTTTGTTTTATCATCCATGCATTACAAATTCTCTGCAAACTAACGCTTTTGTTTTAGATTTTTTCGCTTTTGTTTTGAGCATTTTTGCAGCTTCGATTTGCAGAAATTTAAGGAGAAATACTTCGAAGGGGAAGTGATTTACCCCTATTTGGGATATTTGCGAGATCCAAATTTACACTTCGCAGCCTTACTTTGCCAAAAATAAAAGGGATATTTTTGAAATAGTAGCGTCCGTGGATTAGGAGTGTAAATAGGACATCATATGAGAGGATTGAACAAAAATTCTTTTTAATGACAAATTTTTAATTATAAATAATTTATTTATTAATACAACTATACCGTTCCAGATTTATTACGGCTACATAACGAAAAAAAAAACATAAAACGAGCTGGCTATTTCATTCGTTAAACCGACTCCGAACAGCTAATGTGTGTGTCTTAAAGAATTCTTAGATGGCATGATTTACTCTCTGAGGTTTATCATTGGTGCCGACCGATCAGAATTTGTAATTTTAATTGAAAAAATTTTCTGAGTCAGCTGGGTTTCGAACCAGGCATCGAATGTCTACAGCAGAGATCTGCAATAAGTACTAATGAAATTATTATACTGAAGTCGTGAGCAGCTATAGGCAGAGAGCGCTCTGGGAGCGTTGAGAATAAGAATTGAGAGCAAAGGCTTATATAGCGACACAAAACGCAACAACAAATCAAAGACAAAAGACAAACACAAAAACAACACAGAAGCTTTAAATGTAGTGGTGCCCATAGCCGGTCATGAGCCATGACTATTGGTGCAAGTCAACAAAATACTTTGACTCATTCCCACCAAAACCCAAAAATACTCATAGTACTTCTACATAAATGTGTGTCGATTGTGAAATTTTACTCTATTGGTTCTGGGTTAATCATCTTATGTGACTCACTTGTTCATGTGAGCGGAAAATAAGTATGAGTGAGTTGAGTATTATTTTGTGTTTTGCCTTTGCTTATTCTTTTTGCTGATTTGTTAACTTTTTCGTGTGAGAAAATGAATGAGTAGAGTATTATTTTGTATACTGCAAAACAATTATAGTTTGTTTCAAAAAAATTCAAATAACAAGAAAGCTGAACTAAAAATGATTCTAAGTACTTAAGTCATTGCACTGAACTTATTGTGTTTATTGGTGTTGTGAGTCATTACGGTATGCAAAATAAATACATCGAGTCAATGAGAAAGTTGAGCACTGCACCGGTTCATATCAGCATATAACTTATTCTTTGTTGCTTTGTGTGAAGTGAGCGAACGAGTATGAGTGGATATGAGTGCAAATTCTTCTTTGACTTAAATCCACTAACACTCATTCTTCTGTTAGTCAACCAATGACTCAAAAACAAGAATAATTGCAGGTCTCTGGTCTACACAGAGAGTTTAGTTAGAGTTTCCAGTAAAAATTTGAGTTTCGCCATGGAACTCAAAATAAACTCTTGAGTTACCAGTACAATTATACAGGATGAAACTCAACCTAAACTCAATTTGCTTGGTGAGCTTATCAAATCTCTATTTGGGGGATGCCTAAAAGTATGCTTATGTTCCGATGAAAAGCTACGTTCAGATGCAACTTTTTAAACGATTATGGCTGAGAAATGTCAAAAGAAGATGTTGATCACAATAAGCTCGGTCAAAGTCCTTTCAAGGGATGAAATTACCGATTTGTTTTTATTGTTTGATTTATTTGTTAGAACTAATCCGAAATTTTCGGTGATGTTTTTTGATTGTGTTTTTGAAAAATTTTAAAAAAAAGTATTGGGGTGCGTGGTAGGCATAAAATAGTATATTTTCTTGGTCAACATCGGAAGCTTAATCAATTTTGCTATGTCCGTCTGTCTGTTGGTATTTCCATTGTCACGATTATAGCTGTTATTTTGGTAGCGTATTTAGTAGTAGTTTGGTAGCGTAGAGTATTGAATTCTATTTTATAGATTCCTATAGATTTTTTTATCAAAATCCCACTCCTGTGGAAAACTTTGTCCCTGACTTGATTAATATTGAACTCTACGAGTATATTTTGGGCACTTGTAGGTACATTTTATATACGAGTATAAAAAAATATAGGTGTGTTTGGGTGAACAAAACATGTTCTAAACTATATTGTTAAACTTACCAGGAAGACAAGAGCCGGGCATGCCAAAGTTTTTCAGCTGTGGAAAACCTAAAAAGAAATAATATATGAAAACTGGGTTATCTCACAATGCGGCTTTAAAATTTTTGATGCAGCTGGAAAAACTGGATACATTTATTTTATAAAATGGTAGAAGATAATCGGTAAAATGTAAAATGTAAAATGTGAAATGTAAAATGTAAAATGTAAAATGTAAAACGTAAAATGTAAAATGTAAAATGTAAAATGTAAAATGTAAAATGTAAAATGTAAAATGTAAAATGTAAAATGTAAAATGTAAAATGTAAAATGTAAAATGTAAAATGTAAAATGTAAAATGTAAAATGTAAAATGTGAAATGTAAAATGTAAAATGTAAAATGTAAAATGTAAAATGTAAAATGTAAAATGTAAAATGTAAAATGTAAAATGTAAAATGTAAAATGTAAAATGTAAAATGTAAAATGTAAAATGTAAAATGTAAAATGTAAAATGTAAAATGTAAAATGTAAAATGTAAAATGTAAAATGTAAAATGTAAAATGTAAAATGTAAAATGTAAAATGTAAAATGTAAAATGTAAAATGTAAAATGTGAAATGTAAAATGTAAAATGTAAAATGTAAAATGTAAAATGTAAAATGTAAAATGTAAAATGTAAAATGTAAAATGTAAAATGTAAAATGTAAAATGTAAAATGTAAAATGTAAAATGTAAAATGTAAAATGTAAAATGTAAAATGTAAAATGTAAAATGTAAAATGTAAAATGTAAAATGTAAAATGTAAAATGTAAAATGTAAAATGTAAAATGTAAAATGTAAAATGTAAAATGTGAAATGTGAAATGTGAAAGGGTAAATGGTAGAGGTAGAGGTAGAGGTAGAGGTAGAGGTAGAGGTAGAGGTAGAGGTAGAGGTAGAGGTAGAGGTAGAGGTAGAGGTAGAGGTAGAGGTAGAGGTAGAGGTAGAGGTAGAGGTAGAGGTAGAGGTAGAGGTAGAGGTAGAGGTAGAGATAGAGGTAGAGGTAGAGGTAGAGGTAGAGGTAGAGGTAGAGGTAGAGGTAGAGGTAGAGGTAGAGGTAGAGGTAGAGGTAGAGGTAGAGGTAGAGGTAGAGGTAGAGGTAGAGGTAGAGGTAGAGGTAGAGGTAGAGGTAGAGGTAGAGGTAGAGGTAGAGGTAGAGGTAGAGGTAGAGGTAGAGGTAGAGGTAGAGGTAGAGGTAGAGGTAGAGGTAGAGGTAGAGGTAGAGGTAGAGGTAGAGGTAGAGGTAGAGGTAGAGGTAGAGGTATAGATAAAGGTAAAAGTAAAAGTAAAGTTGAAAATAATTGAATGTCAGTTAGAACAATAGTTGGAAATATTTTGGCAGTTACGGTATTGAAAAAGCTTAATTACGTTATAGTTATTTATTTTAAATAAACGTTATTTTCAAGTTCTTTTGTGTGAACTCAGGTATATATTATCCAATTGTTAATAAATACCATAATTTTTTTTCCATTTCCCCCACCACTCAATTTCATATAATTGGCAAACGCCTAAATATGCTTCATTGAAGAAATTTAACCCTTTTCCATGCATTTCACATTTTCCTTACATCTTCTGATGTTTCTCAATCAAATTAACCCTTTTCACACTTATTTCAAGTGTGGCTTTAATTGACTACTCAAAATGCGACACCGACAAAGACGACGCACGTCTAGAGCCACTTGATCTCACAAAGTGTACCCAATTGCAACAAAATTCTTCACACCTCCAAACAATGAAACCTGCTCATAAAGCAGTTGCAAGCACTTAAGAGCTCACAATAAAAAAAATATAAATTTTTAAAGAAACTCAAAATAAAATGTAAAAATAATAATTTCAATATTTATTTTAAGAAATCTACTTTTTTTTTTGTGCAAAGATCCACTTTTTATTTTCGAAAATAAATTCGAATTTAATTTAAGCTCCTAAAATAAATACCCTCAACATTCATACATTGGACCGCACACAGCGTTAGGTGGCCCAAAAAAAATGCTCTAAATAACATTAAATTTTTCGGCCAGCTCAAATATCAAAGAGGAGAGCTTAAAAAAAAGCTTGAAACATTTGTTTTCCTTTTTATTATTGATTGAAGTGCGCATCTTTATTGGCAGCCTTTAAAACATCTGTCAATTAGTATGAAGGACTTGGTCTGTAGCTGCGTGCTGACAATTGTTAATTTAACATCACGTTAATTATGTGCATAATTTTTTTTTAAGGCTGGCAATTTTCGGTACTCAACTGTTTTGAGTGGTCTTCTGAGAAGATGCCAAAACAGCGGTCGAAATTAAGTAATCTTGTCACAACAAAGACCAGACAACTCAATTCAAAGATGAATGTAAGATCAAAGAAATAATAAAGTGCATAGTTTGGAAGGCACTGTAATGTGACGGAACAGTGTTGAACAGCTAACTGTTAAATGAGTGAAACAAGTCAACTTATTTCGTAGAGGAGATGCCAACAGCTTGACAACCAAAAAAATCTATGAACAGTTTTTTTTAAACTTGGAAATAGTTTGATTCTATGAAAATGAATTAAGTGAACACACAATTGATATGAAATAACTTCTTATGGACAAAAAAAAAAGACCAATTTCATTTAAAGCTAGAATTATAAACATATCAATAGAATCATTCATAGACATGTTGTAGCTGCTTTTTAGCTTAAATAGGAACACTTTCGATTTGAAGTGGAAAGAGTGTACATTAGACCGTACCACCTCCTATGCAAAAAAAAAAGTGTGCCGTACAATTACGAAAAATAAAATTTTTTTTTTTACGGAACGTAGGGGTCGCGCATTGACATATTTCTTCATATCTCTGGTGCTTACAGTCGGATTTTAAAGTTTGGTATATACATACTTTTTTATCAAGGACACCAATATGACATCTATAGAAGTCATTGACCTCAGGTGCACCGTTCTAGTACTTACCCTCCAGATCTCAGTTCCTACCATCCTAATATACTACCCTCATATCAACAAAATAAAGCTCTTAAAATATCATTAAATTTTTTTTCGTAATTGTCTTGCAAAAATGCGTGATATTCGCTGGTATACGGTGCACTTTTTTTTTGAGGTACGGTCTAGTGTACATAAGGGTTTGTGTATTAGATAAATTCGTGACATTTTATTTATTTTTCACAATTTTGTCAACATTTTGATATTTAAACATAAAAAATTTTTTGAAAATACCTTCTGCACTGAAAAAATTGTCATTTTATTATCATTTTATAAATATTTGGAAATGTTTGACGAATTTTCTTGTTTTTATATTCTTTTTTTAATTTTTTTATGTACATATTTTGAATTTGCTTGACATATTTTCCAAATGTTTTAAATATTTTTAATTATTTATGGCAATATTTGTGCTCAAATGCGAACAAATTATTTAAAAAATGCTTTATGAGGGGTTTTTAGCACGTTTCAGTCATTTTTAAAAATCCTTTCTTCCTTTTGCTTTTAGCTGTGCTTCTGTCATCATTTCACATCTTCCACATCTATTGCTACGGATTCCCCCCGGATCCCCCAATCTTTTAGAGGAATTACCAGATCCATTGAATTAAACTAATTTTCAAAAAAGATTTTAAAATTCTGATGACGTGGTAAGTTTTTTGCTAAATGCAAAAGTATATTAGAGGAAAATCCTAAACCAAAGTCTTCACATGTGCCCTTGCCGACATAAATAATTCCGGATGACCCCGCTCTAGTCATGACTTTAAATCCCCATTTGTGAGTTTTCATTCGTAAATATTGTTTCAATTGAGATCGTCCTGTTTAACCTTCGTATACTCGCGTCAAATAGTGTAATTCGTATATCCGCGTACGATCTGTGAGACCGAGATTCCTAGGTCCAATTTAGCATGTTTTTAATAACATATCATTATTAGTTAATTACATAATATTGGCTAATAACAGTCTTTTAACGTCATTTGTTATGAAAATAATAAGTCAAACGTAAATCGTCGGTCTCACAGACCGTATGCGCGAGTATAGGAAGGTTAATGCATCTACCGCACCTATGAACATATTAATTTCATCAGATCCATCTCTCTCTGCATCCTCTGTAGCTACATTCGTTCCTTGCTCAAACAATTTTTCAATAACATCGTCTTCCAAATCACCATCTTGATCAGAATCGTCCCAATCATAATTTAAAAACTTTATCATCTCTGCCTCAGTAAGTTTCTTAGGAGCACTAGCCATATTGACGTACAAATGTTAAAAAAAAAAAACACGAAGTACTCACATCAATACCCAATGTTGCACATACGCAACATCGGCAAATAAAAAATTCGGCAGATCACATTTCACTTCACATTTTAGCAAATTCAACTGAAATATATTATTTAAAATCTTTTTCATCAAATAATATTTTGCATTTGCACTAGAAAGTTATAAAACTAATGAATAAACACATTCGAAAAACTCACCTTTAAACGAAAATTGCAAAATTTTTTTAGAGTCTTACTAATTGCCACATATTTCTTCGCGTCGAATGAAAAATATGCACTGAAGTATACGAATAAAAAGAAAAACAAATAAACAAACAAAAAATGTTAAATACCGTTATATTGGGTACATAACAAAAAAGTTACAGTGGGCCAAAGTCAGAAAACATATACGCAACATTGGGGATGAAAGGGTTAAGTTTGTACACAATTGACCGAGAACCGGACCCACATGCTTAACGCCGACTCCGAACGGCGATGAACGATGAATGTTCTCGTTCTCAAGAAGCTTTACATGGCATTTTGATTACTCTCTGAGGTTTGCCATTGTCTGCAGAGAGGTGGCGGCCGTACAGACAAATTATTTTAATTCAAATAATTTTCTGTCGCTGTTGGGGTTCGAACCTGGGTCTCCAGGTTCTTTGACATAGCGGCCACGCACTTTAACCAACTACGCCATGGACGCCACAAATTTTCTTGTGCTCAGCAAATTTTAAAAAAATAGCCAGAACGCGTTTATTTTTTTCAACAATACTTTTGAAAACAAAAGTAAAGTGAACTGTTCTACACTGAACGCCTTTTGTTCTTTTTCAGAGCTACTTCGAACTGTGCTAGAAATGAACTAGTTCACTTTTTCAATTGACTCCAAAATATCTGCTGGGGGGTTTATTGAAGGGTTCAACCATTTTTGAAATTCCCTCATTTATGAAGCATTTAAAAGAGATTTTAAACGCTATTGAACGTTAAATTTTTTATGAATACAGCCGTTAGTTTTTATAAAAATTATGAAAAATAAAAACAATTTTCATAATTTGGAAGAAAAAAAATTATTGAATTAAAAGTATCTTATATATATTACGCAAACCCAAATTTTGTCCGGCGTAAGGCTTTTTAAGTACAAGTCCAATTTTAATAAATTTAGTATGGTTTGATAGGTTTAGACCTGCAGATGTGCAAACTGGACTTTTTATTTCTTGAAAATTTATATTTTTTAAGTTATAGCTTATTAAAGTTTGCATATAATTGCATATAATTGTTGTTATGTTAGTTTTTCTTTTATTAACAGAGCAGCTGAGAACAACGTTATCAAACTCAGAGCAAAACTATTCGCTGCTCACATTTCGCTCTCTTCTGTCTCTTCTTAATAGAGCGTCTGTTAACAACAAAATAAAAGTCAGAAAAATATAAAGCTTTCGCAAGCCGCTCGCGCTGAATGCTCGCATCCAAGATAAGATACATACAAGTTTTTTTTGTTGCAATTTTCTGCTCACATTTCACTTAATTCTGCCTCTTCTTTATAGAGGTATGTTATTATAATTGCTGGGGGCAGCATCGCGCACCAGTGGTCGCTAGTTTAAAAAAATACCCAATTCAGGCAGCCAAACAAAAAATTCTCACCGCGTCCCGCGTTCATATTAAAAAATATCGTTAGAAATTTTAATTGGTAAACGGTAAAACGGTAAAAAAATTCACCGAATTTTACCAATTCTTTGTGAAATCGCCTATTGAAAAATTGTCCAAAATGCTATTTCACAGTCATTTTTTATTGTCATTGCATTCATTTGCATAAAATATATAAAATTATTCTGAGAGAGTCTAGTGAGAGTTTAGTGAGAGTCTTTTCGTTCAATTTACGTGAAAAAATTCATCGACTTTTACAAATCGCTGAATTAATATAGGTCCAAAAGAGGTTGACCCCTAGGGCTTAACCGATTTCGACTATTTTTGGTACACTATCTCTTATACTATTTGTTAGTATTTTGACCGAGTTTCGTTAAGATCGCTCAACCTTTGTATGTACCTCGTATATAAAATCATGTTATTTACTAATATAGGTCCAAGCCAGGTACCCCTAGGTCTTAACCGATTTTGACCATTTTTTTTACACTTTCTATTACACTATTTTTAGTATTCTCACCGAGTTTCGTAAAAATCGGCGAACCTTTGTACGTACTTCCCATATAAATTCATGTACATAAATTATTAACCCATTCAGGGCAGGGGGTAGTTTTCTACCCCTACACTTGAATAGGATTTTCTATGAAACTATAATTTATAAAAATTATTTGTTGATTTATAAGTAACATTTGGTATGTTTGCTATCATGTATGTATAACGATTATCTTGGATCAACCATGCCCACAACCATCCTCTCCCAATAACTACGAGTCTCCAAGAAGACAATTTTTCAATTAAAAAATCTAATTTAAAAATAAATATTAAAATACTCAATATGAAAAAAATTACATTCTTTATAAGTAGCGAATGTATGGTAGTACTGGTGAGTAAAAAAATGGTATCTTTTTATTCAGAAACTATTAATTTTTGTTAAAAAAGTTTATCTATTGGCTTAATGGGTAGAATACTCGAAAACCATTGCAGATGGAGAAAATTTGATGGATTTTTCGTGATTAGGTGCAAAATAGCCTGGGTTCCAAAATTCAGAAAAAAAAATTTCAAACGGAATCAGGTACCGGGCTAAAATTAGTTAATATAGGTTCAAGGGGGTACCTCTATAGCCCAATCGATTTTGACTATTTTCAGTTTTCACACATTTATTAATTTATTTCTCTTGCATTCTAACCAAGATTCTCTAAGATCGGTTAACTTTTGTGTGTACCTCCCATTTATCTTAAGCAGCTCAAACTAACCCTTGCATAAGTACCAAATTGCATTATCATACGAACACTCTTTCTATTTTAGTCTTACTTTTGTGGTAGCTCAGCCTACTGTGCGAGGGTTACCTTTGCGCCTAACAATTAAAAAACAGTGTTTTTTTTTGCTTTTGTTTTTCAAAGTATTCTCCAAGATGATAAAAACACTATTGCATTCGTTTAAATTAATTTACGAAACACTTTTGCCACTCTGAAGTTGGTAACTCCGAAACCATGGTTTCAAAGGCTTTGACGGCATGTTCGGGCGTAGAAAAACACTCGCAACGAATTTTTTTCTTAATGTGAGAGAAAAAGAAGAATTCATTAGGTTGCAAGTCGGTAGTGTAGGGCGTATGACCCATCAATTCCATGTTTTGAGTGCTCAAAACTCTTTTGTTTGAGCTGATGTGTGGGAACTCGCATTGCCGTGATGCAGGACAAACTTCCTTCGATGGTTGGTTTTCTTCAATTCTCCAAAGACTTCCGGCAAAGAAATGGTTTTGTACCATTCAGCATTAACACTTCTCTCTGGTTCTAGTAATAAAGTTACGACATGGTCTGTTTTTCTGAAAGAAATATCAACTATTTGTTTGGTTGTCCGCGGTCAGTGCACAACTTTTGTCGGGTTTTGCTCACTTTGAAAGACCCAAAGAGTGAAATACTGCTTGATTTTGAGCTCATAAGCATATATCCATAATTCGTCACCTTTCGTGATGTAATAGAAGTGTTTCAAACCACCTCCTCTGTATTTTTTCAGCATATTCTTGCACCAATCGACACGAGAAACCGTTTTTTTTGTTTTTTAACAACCTTGAAATGATGGGTTATTCAACGAAAATAAATATTCCTGATGCTTAAATTCTCATGTAAAATCAAATATATGCTAATCCCACTTATACTCAAGGATGACTCCATCTCACGGTAGGTCATATGTCGGTCTGCTTCCAAAAGTTCACGCACAGCATCGATGTTTTCTGCTACTACAGCCGTTCTTGAGCGATCTTCACGAAATTCGTCTTAGAGAGAACAACGACCACGTTCGAACTTATTGAACCAGCGTTTAACAGTAGCAGGGTGTAGTGCTTCATTACCAAAAGTTGAGCTAAGTTGATCGATTCATTCTTTTCTTGTCAATCCACGTCGTGAAACGTAAAAACTCGTCACACAAAAATGTTCACGTGTGAATAGGTATAACATTATTTTGCTAAAATATAATTTTCAAACCACTGTTAACAACAAAATGTTGTTCCTTTATGTTAAATAATGTGAAATTTTCTAATGGAACTGTTAAAATTCATCTGGCAATGCTTAGTGTTGCCGAGGCGCAAGACTTAAGAGGCAGCTCTTGTATTTTGATCTGATCAAAATAGCACAATTTTAATAATAAATCATTTCCTCTATTATTTATAATTACACAGTGCAACACATCTGTGTAATTTCTTTACAATTCGTCCTTAGAAAGTATATCATGTGGAAAGTAAGTTATGCGGCTATAACCACATATCTAAAATGGAAGAAATCTTAGGGTTGCCAACCTAAATCAAAAAAAAAAGCGTATTAAAACTAAACAGAGACTTACTTTTCGAAACCCTTTGACTAAATATATTTTTTTCTAAGAGAATAAACAGACATTCTTTATAGTTTTCAAGTTATTACAAAAAATTTTGTAAAAATTGAATGGAAAGGAACAGTTTTTTACTTCATTTCATACTATTAACCCATGAAAAGGTAGTTTTTATGCCCTATTCAAGGCGATTCTTTGTCAAACATTTCTCTACAATTCGTCCTTAGAAAGTATATCATGTGCAAAGTAAGTTATGCGGCTATAACCACATATATAAAATGGAAGAAATCTTAGGGTTGCCAACCTAAATCAAAAAAAAAAAGCGTATTAAAACTAAACAGAGACTTACTTTTCGAAACCCTTTGACAAATCGTCTTTATTTTGGGTCCACTTTTACCCTTTTTTTATTTATCTGCGATCCCTGCTATTATCCTCAAACTGTATGACAGTGTAATAATCCCCATTTTATAAGTTGTAAGCATCACCTATAAATAAAACACAAATCCTCAAAATTTCAATAAAAAGTTTTCGTCATTTCCATATTATTCGCTCACAATATTTTTAATTGCAATTAAATTCAAATGCACCACTGTGCTCTGTTAGTGAAGCAAACACAGTGTTGCTCAAGTAAAAACATGCAAGCTTTAAATGCAACAACTTGCAGCGCACGAGAGTAACTTCTCTTACCCGCACCCACCTCAATGCTACACCCTAATCAGTAATGCGCTGCATGCGGGATGCAGATGAAGCCATTATTTATTAGCCCTACAAGAGCCCTCTCATTGCTGACAATCGTTGTTGCTGTGAACTTGTGTGTGTTTTTTTTTTTGTTTTGTTTTAATTTTTCTACGTCCGCAACTTGAACAACAGTTTTGTTAAAACGGCACAAGAACAACAAGAAGAAAAATAGAAACAACAACAACAACAACAACAACAAGTGACATATCAAAGCAAAATTAAATTTGACAGACAAGCGCGCTAATTTTTACATAACTTTTGTTTTTTCTTTTTTCATTGTTTCAAGGCGTCAGCGTCCTTGTTATACCCTCTCTTACTTATTTGCTTGAAATTCGAACTTCAAAAGAAGCATGAGGCACATAAAAAAAAGGGTTAACATTTTGAATTTGTTTTTATTGTAATTTGCAATGAAGTGCAAAATTTTTTGAGAAGAATTTCAATTGTTTTTGAAGCACAACAACAAAAGCAATAATCAAGAGGTAACTATGCTTAACTTAATTACACTATGGAACAAAGAATTTTTTAATATAAATGAAAGAAAATGTAAATTTGTAACTTTTATAGTAAATGTTAAGAATTATACAAAAAAAAAACCTAAGATCATAGCAAAAGATGAGTTTTTGAAAAGATAAGTTATTAAGACAATTTTCTGATGACAATAGCTATGAGAAAACATAATAACTTTACCCCACCTAAACTATTTTTATGATAAAACAGGAACAAAAAAAAATTGTTTATTCGAGGACAGCCTCTAATAAGGCGTCCATGCTGGAGCAAAAAGCAGTTTTTTATAAAAACTAAACGTAACATAAAAAACAGCTTTTCACCATACAAATGCTTAAAGAGAAAAGCAACTTTTATTCTGCTTTTTTGTATGTGTCACCCTGTGTTTCATCGATACTTCCGAAATTCGAAGTTAGTTTTTTGACATTTTGCAATGGCTCCGTTCAGCTGGTACAACTGTTGAGTGTCTGCCTGCTAAACGAATAAGTATCAGTTTCTGATCAGATCAATATGCTCAACATGTGTTGTGAAAATTGCCTGTCTTTGGTATCTTTTTATTTTTCTGATACATTTCCTCAACGTGTTCAGCTCAACGGATATACCTGCTGAACGCAGCCATCAATCTTCGAAACAAAAATGTCAAAATTAACGCAAATACTGAATTATAGCCAGCATGAACACAGTTCGGAAAAGCAAGTTCAAAAAAGCAAAAATCAGCTTTTTGTTATGAGCATGAACGCCTTATAAGTCTTAGCATTGCCAGATGAATTTTGACAGTTTCATTCGAAAATTTGACATTTTCTTATTGCGCTTATTGTGTTCATTACAGTGGTTTGAAAGTTGTTTTTCAGCAAAAAAATGGAATCAACACGTGAACATTTTTGGGCGATGATTTCCTACGATTTTCCACGTGGATTAACAAGAAAAGAATGCATCGATCAACTTAGTTCCATTTTGTGGTGATAAAGCAAAACACCCAACGACTACAAAACGGTGTCGTCAATAAGTTCGAGCGAGGTCGTCGTTCTCTCCAAGACGAGTTTCGTGATGATCGTTCAAGAACGGCTATTGTGACAGAAAACAACGATGCTGTGCGTGAACTGTCGGAAGCAGGTGGGTATGTGACAAACCATGAAGTGAATTCATCCTTGGACATCTAGTACAACTGGAATATATTCGATTTTACATGAGTATTTAGCATCAGGAAGATTTCTTTCCGTTGAATAACCCATAATTTGACGGTTGCTCAAAAAACCGGCTCGTGTCGATTGGTGCAAGGAAATGTTGGCTAAAATACAGCGTTAGTGATTCGAACCACGTCTACAACGTCACAACAGATGGCGAATCATAGATCTACTCTTATAAGCCCGAAACAAAGCAGCAATCCACTGTTTGGATCTTTCAAATTGAGCAAAATACGACAAAAGTTCTCTGCGGACGAAGCACATTCAAGCAAATGGTTGCCAGTTATTTTCAGAAAAACCGATCATGTCGCAACTGAGCAACGGAGAACTGTTAATGCTGAATGGTACACAACCATTTGTTTGCCGAAAGTCTTCGGAGAAGTGAGGAAAACCAACCATCGAAGGAAGATCATCCTCCATCACGACAACACGAATTCCCACACATCAGCTTAAACAAAAGAGTTTTTAAGCTTTTAAAACGTGGAATTGATAATTCATCCGCCTTACAATCCCGACTTGACACCCAATGACTTCTTCTTTTTTCCTCAAATTAAGCAAAAAAATGCGTGGCGAACGTTTTTTCTACGCCCGCACAGGCCGTTGAGGCCTTCAAAAACCCCGTTTCGAACTTCAGAGTTGCAAAACTATTTCGAAAATTGGTTCAAACGAATGTAAAAGGGTATAGATCATCTTGGAGAAAACTTTGGAAGCCAATAAAAGCATTTTCACTGACTAACCAATGCTTTTTTATTGTTAGGCGCAAGACCTAAAATGCAACCCTCATATAAATATTTTAATAAATATTGAGAACAAATTTGAGCTTTAGATCAAGTATGTAGACAAGAAGACAACATGAAGACAATGAAGGCAACAACCAACAACAACAAAAACGGCTCTGTATAGAGCAAACCACACAGCAGACTAGACAGACTATTTCGTTGGCCGCTACACCAACTCATCAATAGTCTTGCATGACTTTTCACTGTGATCCACTCAAGCTAAGGTCCTACTCATACTGCCAATATGCGGACAAAGTTACCTGGAAGTTTATTTTGACAGAGAGAACGCATTTACATTAGTAACTAAGTTCTTATCTACTTATGATGCATCCTGTGTCAAGATTAATCTTGATCGTGTCATACTTTAAGGCACAGCCTTAACTCAGTATAAGTAGGATCTTAGTAGCTTGAGTGGATCACAGTGAAAAGTCATACAAGACTACTGATGAGTTGGTGTAGCGGCCAACGAAATAGTCTGTCTAGTCTGCTGTGTGATTTGCTCTATACAGAGCCGTTTTTGTTGTTGTTGGTTGTTGCCTTCATTGTCTTCATGTTGTCTTGTTGTCAACAAACTTGACCTAAAGCTCAAATTTGTTTTCAATCTAAATAATGAAAGGTCATATTCAAATTTAATATTTTAATGAATAAGATATTATGGAACTGGCATCGAGTTTTTTTAAATTTTGAAGAACAATTCAATGTTGGAAATACCATAAATTTTAAAAAAACTGTTTATTTTTCAATAATTTATGACAAGGAACGATATACTTCTGACTTTAACAAATCTTAACCCGAAGAGCTCTTGGTAGCTTTTTACTTGTTCTGCACTGTATTAAGAGTCGACACAGATTCAACCGTTTGAAAAATCGTTTGAGTTTCATTAGCCTTCGAGTGTAGTTGAAGTAAGTTGAAATATCCGTACAAAAAAAAAAAAAATAATAAAATATGAGAACAAACCATGACGCAAACGTGGTGAGAGCTAATCGAAGAGTTCATATGATGTCTCTGTTTGAGTGACCAGTAGACAGTGTAGCATTTTATTGATAGGGGGATTTTTGAATAGTTTTTTATAGAAAAAATGTACAGAATATTTCAATGTGGATATTTGAAATTTGTGAGGTTAGGCAAGACCTTATAAATTTCTTTTTACCATATCTTTCATTTTTACCATATCTTTTTACCATATCTTGTTTCAAAGAAAAAGGAAAAACCACATATTAAAAAGGAATTACATAAAGAAACTACTTTCAAAGCCATCAATTAAATAAAAAATCTCAGATTTAGGGGGCTAAACCCTTGATTATAGCGGTCATGCTGTTGATCATACCAACTGACCCGGCCATGCCAACTTACTCTAGAACTTAAGGGCAAAGCTGTGCGTTCGCTGTGTGTGCTCTGAAACAGTTGAAAGTGAACGTGAATTTCTATAAAAAATTAATTTTTACGTCTAAACCCGTTTTTTGGTAGACGGCTCTGCAAAGTTATAGGCATTATTTATGCTAAATGCATCGTGAATACCCCTTATTTCTAATGTTAAAAAAATGGATTTTAATTGAAATAGTTTATTAAAATAAAATTTTACCCAGCAAACACGCGAAAACATGCTAAGCGCGCAACACTGTCCCAACTGAAATATGAGATGCTCTACAGTTCTTCTTGTGTTTTTTCATTCTATCCGCAAAGCCATGGAATGTCTTTGTTTGATTCAACCTAAAAACATGTGTCAAAAAGAATGGTTAAAAATGTAAGTGACGAGTTAATTAAAAACCAATTATTAGTAAACAATAGCTGACGAAGGTACCAAATATAAACCCGTACCCATAACAACAACAACAACAACAACAACGACAATACGAATGCAAAAGCAAAAATGTGGGAGCTTAATTAAAATAATACTTCATCAAAGAACCATAGTAAAAAAAAAGAAGCTACAAAGGTTTTTTCCCGAAGATTTCTGAAATCTAAGGTTTTCACCAATTAACTGAAATGCTCAAATTTTGAAATTGATATTTCTTAGCGAAGTTTTTATCCATATGATCTTTTCCAAAAAATTTCTTGTCTCGTATTCCGAAATTACCAATTTGAGCCTTAAGAAGGAGTTTTTGAATTTCAAAAAGGTGGATCCTATATGACAACCATAAACGAATGGACATTAAGGGCGTATCGAAAAATTAAGATTGTATTTACAAAAAAAAAAAACAACAAAACTCAAAGCATTTTAAGATCTTTATTTTCTACTGTTTTTCTCAAAAAACAACTTTGCCCTTGCAGAAGAGGAAGACAGCCTTTTACCCCTTTTTTTCGATTTGACAACCCCATGCTTAGAATGTAAAATTCTAAAAAAAATTGTAATTCGCTGCGCCCACTAGGCATCTACAGATAGAGATAGGTAGAGGCACTCCCTCCATATAGTTTTTATGAAGTAACATGAAAATACTAAAGATATTGAAATAATACGCGTAAAAATTTCATACCATGTTGAAAATCCCAGAGTATTTTTTTTTTTTAGCTTTGGTTGAATGGATAATTTTTAGCCCAAATAGAAGTATTTTTTAAATCCCTTCTTAAGTGTACTTAGTTTTTTACCGAAATGAGACTTAAGTTTAGACTCTTCTTTAGACAACTAGCGTTAGGAGTATTTTAAGAGCTGTATCTTATATAAGTGATACATACAATTTCATAGCCTTATTGACCAAACATGTTGAACGCCTTTTGCTTGTAGAAATCAAGTAAAGGTTTGAATCCTTTTGAGGTTCCTGGCGGGTTGTAGTTTATGCAACAAAAAAGCAGTATTATTGCATGGAATGATTGATTACTCGTTCATAACAAATGCTACAGTAATTTTCTTTCACGACAGTATAAATTATTATAACTAAAAATAAAATTGGTGTCCCTGACATCGCGAATGTATTCGATGTAGTAAAAATGAAATAAAATTTAAAAACGTTGCATGGTGTTGTAACTTCGTAATTATTGGCGATACGGTAAAGTTATGAAACGACACTAAAGGTTAGTTCTTAGACCATACGATAAAAAAACATCACGTCCCCCTTTGGGAAACCAGTTTATGTAAAGTAAATGCAACATCGTTGCATGGATTTATTGCATGGCTAGCTAGTTTTATTGCAAGCTACTACATAAAAGAAAAAGCCAAAGCAAAATCAGAGCAAAAGCAAAAATGAAAAAAGAGTTGGCTATGCCGTGGACACACCCGTAGGTTTTGACATGACGAAGTTTCTTGCTGTTGATGTTGATGTTGATGTTGATGTTGATGTTGATGTTGATGTTGATGTTGATGTTGATGTTGATGTTGATGTTGATGTTGATGTTGATGTTGATGTTGATGTTGATGTTGATGTTGATGTTGATGTTGATGTTGATGTTGATGTTGATGTTGATGTTGATGTCGATGTTGATGTTAATGTTGATGTTGATGTTGATGGTGATGTTGATGTTGATGTTGATGTTGATGTTGATGTTGATGTTGATGTTGATGTTGGTGTTGGTGTTGGTGTTGGTGTTGATGTTGGTGTTGGTGTTGGTGTTGGTGTTGGTGTTGGTGTTGGTGTTGGTGTTGATGTTGGTGTTGGTGTTGATGTTGGTGTTGGTGTTGGTGTTGGTGTTGGTGTTGGTGTTGGTGTTGGTGTTGATGTTGGTGTTGGTGTTGGTGTTGGTGTTGGTGTTGGTGTTGGAATTGTTGTTGGATTTGGAGTTGGTGCTTTTCGTTTAGCTTTTTTTTTTGCTTCTCCATTGGTTGTGCTCTTATTTCAATTCATCCAGCTGAAGTGATGCATATGCGTCACATTAGGCGGTTCCCTGAGGGTTTTTGACATGCCGTCAAATTTTTTTTTTTTATTTTTGTCATATGCCTGAAGACCTCACCTTTGTTTTCGTTCCTTAAAATTTACCGTTGCACCAGTAATCACAGAGTTAAAAATCCATGCAACGTTTTTTCATGGCTGTAGCATTTTTACTGCATTATGTGATTGCATCCCTGAAATCATGACAACAAAATTTTTTTTGTAATTTAGTTGTGAAGCGTAATAACACATCCCTGCTTTCGTAAAACACAATTTACTGTAGCACTTCTCCTGAGTGAATAATAATTCCACGCAACGATATTACATTTCTGTTACATAAGCTGCTATATTCACTAGTTGACGACGCCGGAATGTTTTTTTTATTTTTGTCGTAAAGCCATGTATAAAAACTTTAGTTTCCTTTTTAAACTTTTATCGTAGGTTATATACTCATTGAGTAAAAATTCAATGCAACGCCGCTGCATGAATGTTGCGTTATCGATCTTCGAGCGGCTCTCTCAGCGTCCCCATGATGTCAGAAATTTTTTGTCTAATTTTGTTGTGAGGGCTTCCAGTAGGCCTTTATTGGCGTATCGTATTTTTAATCCTAGCACTAATACTCAGCGAGTAATAATTCCATGTAACAAATTTTCAGTTGCGTTGCTTACGCAGCTCCCACTACGTCCCTATGCCGTATTAAATTTTTTTTTATTTTTCTAATATAGTCAAAGAATTAACCTTTATGGTCATACTATTTTGTTAATCATAGCTCTTATACCCAGTGAGAAACAATTCAATGAAATGCAGATGAATTTTTAAAAAATTCATTTTTCAACTTTTTTGGAAACTAGAGCAGTGCAACGTAACTTCGTCACGTCAATAAAAAGAAATTATCATATGTAAGAAAAAAGTTACACAGAAATAAAAATATACAACAAAAATTAAAATAAAAATAATAAATTATAAATATCTTAAAAGATTTTAAAGTTTTAAAACAACAAAATTAAAAACAAATAAAAAATTTTAAGCCAAATTCTAAAACTTAAATTAAAAATTTATTTTTTAAAGAAAATAAGTTACTTATAAAAAGAAAAATAAAGATATATAAAAAAAAATTTTAAAATATAATAATATACAAATTCAAAACAAATTATAGGTACAAAACAAAAATTAATTATCAAAAAAAAATTTAAAATATTAATATAAATATTTAAAATAAGCAAAAAAATTAACAAATAAAAAATAAATTTAAAATAAAAAATTAATATTAGAAAAAAATGTTACAATTAATTATGTTACAAAAAATATATAAGAAATAATATAATTATATAAAAAATAGAAAAAGAAAACAAAATGAAAATAATACAAATGGACAAAGAGAAAATAAAAACAACAAAGAATAAAAACCTATATTTAACACATAACAAAAAAAAAACAAAGTTAAAAATACAAAATAATGAAGAAAATATGCATAAAGGTAAAATGCAAAATAGAAAATAAGAACTAATAATAGAAAATTAAATAACAAAAAAATAATAAAACAAAAAAATTAGGACAGGTGATAGAACAAAAATTTGGACGAGACTTAGTCCTGAATAGAGACAAAAATGCTTTTTATTAAAAAATAAAATGTACAAAATAAAAAAAACAATAAAAAATTACAATTATTTCATTGGATACAAAACAAGGATCGAAACATAATAATTAAACATGAAAAAAATTAAGAAATAATAAAGAAGGAATAAAAAATAAATATATGTAAAATTAAATAATAAAGATTAAAAATAAAAAATAAAAAAAAAAACTACGAAATAGAAAATAGCAAATACGAAAGAGAAAATAGAAGATCGGAAATAAATAATAGAAAAAATAATAAAGAAAATAAAATAAAGAAAATGGAAAATAGAAAATAAAAATTATAAAATACAAAATAGAAAATACAAAATAGAAAATACAAAATAGAAAATGAAAAATAGAAACTAAAGAATAGAAAATACAAAATAGAAAATAGCAAATAAAATATAGAAAATAGAAAATAGAAAACAGAAAATAGAAAATAGAAAATAGAAAATAGAAAATAGAAAACAGAAAATAGAAAATAAAAATATTACACAAAAAATAAAAAGTAAAAATTAAAATAATAAATAAAAAATAAGAAATAAATGAAAACTAAAAAATAAATAAAACAAAATAAAAAATTTAAAAATAAAATATATAAAATATAAAATAAAAAAAGCGAAACATGAAAAAATATAAATAAAAACAATAAAAATAAAAAATAAAAAAATAAAATATAAATAAAAACCAAAAAATAAGGAATAAAAATTAAAAACTAAAAATAAAAAAAATAAATGAGAACAAGTATTACAACAAGGATTTACCAAGTATAAGAAAAATAATGAGAACAAGGATTGAGGCATGGATTAGAAAAAGGTTGAGAACGTGAACTTAGTGACAAGAATTAGGACAAAAATTAACACAAAGATAAGGATAAGGATAACAAAGGATAAGGATGGACAAAGCATGAAACAAGAATTTGGAAAAGGTAAGAATAATAAGTAGACGGCAAGCATTACGGCATATATAAGTAAAGAAATAAGAATGAGGGCAAATTTCAGTTCAAAGGAGGAGATATGTATTGGACTAAGGACAAGGATAAGGATATGTTGTCATTTTAAAATAGCTACGGGTGTGTCCTTGATGGGTGGGCCCTGCTTAATAGCATATTTTTCTTATACGATATTTTTAATATGTTTTGAGGATTAGAAAATAATCTCTCTTGACTAAGTTACCCTTAAATCTTTCTTTTGACTCAAATGTGTTATTGTTTTCTTATGTAATCCAAAATAATTGATTTTTGATCATGTACGAGAAACTTCTGTGGATTTGTTCGCGATTTACAGTGGTTTTAGTGACATTTTCGATTTTGATCGCTTTGGAAACTGCGGATAGACAATCGAATCGTTCTGAATTGCATAGTTGTGTAATAGAACTTTTTATAAAATTTAACCGGAATTTCTTCACCTTTAACACTGTTAAAATGCTATGCTCTAAAATGCTTTAATCATTACCTCTTCTCAGAACTACGAATACTTAAGACAAGCTAATGCGGGACTTTTTAGCTAAGTGATAATTTCGTAATTGCCTTAAAGCAGGAAGCTTAGCAATTTCAATTAATCTTCTGACAAAAATACAAATCATCTATTATTTGCATAATTAAAAGAAATGATAAATAATATCACACACAAAATCTCAACTCATCGCATTGATAAATCATTCAACTTTTCATTCAACCCAAATCATTCAACCCAGCGGCGAACTCAGCGAAACAAATCTCCAAATTGATTAAGCAGCTGTAAAGTAAACAAATAAGTTAAAAAAAAACAAACAGTTTATTTCTTATTGAAAATAAGCAAAATTAATCGGAAGTCATAACAACACAATGACAATCTCTGAAAGTACAAACGTCATATAAGTGGGTGTTGAAAAAAAAAACATCAAAACAGCCAAAACACAAGCTTAAAAGTAACAATCACAAAAATAAAAACAATTCAGAGTTCAGCTTGGAAAAAATAACAAAATCAGCTATCTTCTACATGCAATCCACTCGAACGCTAATTACGACAACAAAGCATATGTGCAACAGGGTTGCCATGTGAGCGGAGTGATTTTGTAGAGAAGCTTTTGTACAAAGAAGAGCAAGTCAAGGTGTGGTTGTGTTCAGTAGAAGTTAAGATGAGCAAAGTTTTTGTATGAAACAACCCAATGAACCACAAGCGATGGTTTGAAGAAAAGTGAATGTTTTGCGAACACTTTTGGGCTTAAATTTGGGTTTTTATGGATACTTTTTTCGAAATTAGACTTTGCTTGCATTATGGCAAAAACATTTTGTAAAACAAAAAACATAAATTCTTGATCGAATCAATATTTGTCATTTTTTAATGGAGAAAAGAAACTTATGTTATCATCAAAGAGCTCACAAATGAATGCTAAGCAACGCCGTAGATATGGGGGGTTCTGGGGGTTCAAACCCCCCCCCCTTTAGCAATCCAGCAGATATTAAGTTAAATATAATGTAGTATATAATTTTATTTTGCTTCAGTAAACCCCCCCCTTATGAAGTACCTATCTACGGCGTTGATGCTAAGTGATAGTTTTTGTTAAATGAGTTTGTATCTGAGTAAAAAATTATTTTTTATTTCTGGTTCAAAAATACATTCGCGAATGAATACGTACTTTTTTATTCGTTAATGAGTTGCTACTGATGATTTTTTTTTTAAATGGGCTTATAACTGAATAAAGGATTATTGTTTATTTTTGGTTCAAAAATATATTCACAAATGAATTCTCACTTCTTTGTTCGTAAATGAGTTCTAACTGAATGAATCATGATTCTTTTACGAACACTATTTTCGAGTTTGATCAATAAACACGTTACGCTGACCGATTTCAATAATTGAAATGGTTTAATGATAGTGCAACTAGGCTTGCAAGCCTAGTTTGGGAAAAAATTTAGGGAGCAATATTGCCTCAGACAGTACAATCTAGGAACCTTTTGTGAACTCATTAGCGAACAAAAAAAAATGTTCGTTTCTTAAAAAAATGTTGATCCTGCGAATGATTAAAAAATTGATCAATACGAGTGCTGAGAACGCCCTTTTTTACTCAAAAAGGTTTCTGAAAAAACTCAAACATCACTGAAACTAGGTTAGAATTTACTAAATAATTAGTGGTATCCTTCGAGAGGCAAAATTGAGGGTACATTGGATAAGGGGACGTGGTACCACCTATACAATTCAAATTTTGGGTTTCTAATAGTTCTGGAATTAAATTTAACACAACATTTAAACTGTGTATGAAGTATGGAGTATAGAGTTGGTGATATCCATCTACTAAAATACTGGGACAGGCATTGGACAAGAGGGTGTGGCTCCACGCATACAAGCCAAATTTTTGATATCTACCAGCTTTGGAAGTAAAAGCCACAGAACATTGAAACCAAGGTTGCCAGTTAAAATTCGGAACGATTCCCACGGAAATTACCTTTTTCCCACAGAACTATAACTTAAATACCACCAAAATTACCACGGCAAAAGTAAACAAAAAAAAGCCCCAACACAATTAAAAAATACCACAAAAAATCCCACAATCATTAAAAATTACCACAAAAATACCACGCTTTTTAAAAATACATCCTAAAATCCCATATGCATTTAAACATCCCAAAAAAAAATCCAATACGGATTAAAAAATACCACAGTAAATTCCATATGCAACAGAAATTTAAGGGATTTTACATACGTAACTTACGACATAAAATCGTTGAGTAAACAGAGCGTTTGATGCGTAGAATGGAAATGATTTCATATGAAGTTTTCGCTTAATAAATGTGAAAAAAAAATTATTTTAAGAAAAAAATTCCCAAATCCCACGGCAATTAAAAAATACCACACTGAATTCCCACGCTTATTAAAAAATACCATGGGAATACCCAACAAAAAAAATTTCCAAGGGCAATTAAAAATAACCACGAATGGGATCCATATAATTGGCAACCTTGATTGAAACTCAGAATGGAGCTTCTAATTGTTAATGTTCCATAAGCGTCGGTGGACGATGAACGTGGCCCATGTGAACCATTAACATAGTGTCAGACTAAGAATCTAATAAAAATGTTGAATTTACTTATTATTTTCCAATATGCAACGGGTGTAGCAACGCGTCCCTAATTAAAAAATATAAACAAACTTTTTGTTGAGTCTGGCAACCCAGGCCACCACACCGGTTATAACAACAATAATATACCTAGGTACATATAATTATGATACAAAGATAAATATATTTATTGTATGCTGTAAACCAACTGTTAATGGCAGTCTTGTTGTTGTTGTTGTTGTAGTTGTTTGCGTTTATTAACCACTTGTTTGGAATTAAGCTTAATTCTTTCTACTCGCCTACCTCACTTTGCACGTTTTTCATTATTATCTCTGGAAGAATCTTATGCGACTTGATGTTGATTTCAATTTCATTTTTCACATACCATAAAAAAGCTTCAGCTAAACGGGGGAAAAATGACGTGTGGCTACTACTTAAGTGGGTTATCTGATATCTTTCCTAAATATTCACTTGGACAAAAAGGGTCATAAGTCCTAAAGTCACTTACATTTTGATTTGGGCACTATTTTTTTGTGACAAGCGTAGAGAATTAAATCTATAACAGCTGTCAACAACAAGCATGGAGGTTTTGTGTTCATGGAGAGAAAGAAAGACTCCAAAAAGAGTATAATATATGCGTGTGTTATGAGTTAGCAATAAAAATACTCCTAAAGGAGTCTTTGATATGATTGTAAAATGATTGCTCAGAAATAAGACTTTAAAAAGAGTATTTTTATACATGTCTTATGAGTAAGCAATTTAAAAACTCCTAAAGGAGCCTTTGATATGATTGGTAAATGACTGCTAAAAAATAGGACTCTAAAAAGAGTCAGTATTATGCTTGCTTTATGAGTTCTCATAAAAAGAACTCATGAAAAAGTCCTAAATAAGACGTTATTATGATTGTTCATAATAAAGACTCACAAAAGGGTTATACTTCTATTGCATGATATATGCGTAATTATAAAAAAGCTTCATAAAAGAGTCTTATATACGAATGTTTTATGAGAACTCGTCAATTAGGTTCTGAGAGGATTTTATAAACTGTAAAGTTATATTTTTATCTTCTTTATATATAAAAACGTTGATGCATATGTATGTCTGACCATCACAGCTGATCTTATGTAATTTGTAATGCGATGGTAATTTGTGAGAATGTGAATATTTCTTTTTACGTCATAATTTATCTTTCAGTTGTTCAGTGGAGTCAAGGAACTTGCAGAATCGAATGAAGTCGAATCGAATATGGTAAAGTGAAATTTTTAATTTTTCTACAGTTACTTTTTATTTGAAATATTTAAAAAAAATATTTTTGTCTTTTTATTTTTTATTTTTCAATTATAAAATATTTTAAATAAATTTTTTATCTAAAAATATATATCAACCTAATCGGATCATTTTTACTTCTATGAGTTCTGAAAGAGTCTTTATTATGAGTATTTAAAGAGTCTTTATTATGAGTCTTAAAAGAGTATTAAATATGAGTTTTAAAAGTGTCTTCATTTTGAGTCTAAGAAGACTGATTTATGTGAGTTATAAAAGAGTATTTATTATGAGTATTTAAAGAGTCTTTATTATGAATCTTAAAAGAGCATTAAATATGAGTCTTAATAATGTCTTCATTTTGAGTCCAAAAAGACTAATATATATGAGTTCTAAAAGAGAATTTATTATGAGTCTTTAAAGAGTCTTAAAAAAGTTTTAAATATGAGTCTTAAAAGAGTCTTAATTTTTAATCCAAAAAGACTAATTTATATGAGTTCTAAAATAGTCTTTATTATGAGTCTTTAAATAATCTTTATTATGAGTCGTAAAATAGTTTTAATTTTGAGTCCAAAAGACTAATTTATATGAGTTCTAAAATGGTATTTAATTTGAGTATTTAAAGAGTCTTTATTATGAGTCTTAAAAGAGTATTAAATATGAATCTTAAAAGAGTCTTAATTTTGAGTCCAAAAAGACAAATTTATATTAGTTCGAAAATATTCTTTATCATGAGTATTTAAAGAGTCTTTATTATGAGTCTTAAAAAAGCATTAAATATGAATCTTAAAAGTCTTAATTTTGAGTCCAAAAAGACGAATTTATATGAGGTCTAAAATACTCTTTATTATGAGTCCTTAAAGAGTCTTTATTATGAGTCTTAAAAGAGTATTTTGAGTCCAAAAAGACTAATTTATATGAGTTCTAAAATAGTATTTATTATGAGTCCTTAAAGAGTCTTTATTATGAGTCTTAAGAGAGTCTTAATTTTGAATCCAAGAAGAATTATTTGTATGAGTTCTAAAAGAGTCTTTATTATGAGTCTTTAAAGAGTCTTAATTATGAGTCTTTAAAGAGTCTTTATTGTGAGTCTTTTAAGAGCCTTTATTATGAGTCTTAAAAGAGTATTAAATATGAGTCTTAAAAGAGTCTTAATTTTGAGTTAAAAAAACTAATTTATATGAGTTCTAAAAGAGCATTTATTATGAGTATTTAAAGAGTCTTTATTATGAGTCTTAATAAATAAAAAAAAAAAATAAATAACTGGCCATTTCAGCCCTTGAAAGGACTTTGGCCTAGCTTCTTATGATCAGTTGTGTTGTGCGTGTTATTAAATTTGTACACAATTGACCGAGAACCGGACCTACATGTTTAACGCCGACTCCGAACGGCGATGAACGGAATGTTCTTGTTCTCAAGAAGCTTTACATGGCATTTTGAATACTCTCTGAGGTTTGCTGGCGGCTGTACAGAAAAGTTATTTTAATTCAAATAATTTTCTGTCGCTGCTGGGGTTCGAACCTGGGTATCCAGGTTCGTTGACATAGCGGCCACGCACTTTAACCAACTACGCCACGGACGCCGCAAGTCCGTATATGAGTCTAAAAAGCATATAAAATATGAGTCTTAAAAGAGTCTCAATTTTGAGTCCAAGAAGAGACATAAAGCAGTTATTATTATGAATCATATTTTGAAGCCCATTACCTACGAAAATGTACTCAAAAAAGAGTCTTTTTTGATCGCATTATGAAGTTAAAAACTTATTTATATGAGTTTTAAAAGAGTATTTTAAGTACTGAGTTAATGCAACAGTATTTTTGTAAGTTCTTACTGCCAGAACCAGTGGGCATCTGCTCTATAACATTTATACAAAAATATCTCAAACCGATCTAATCTGATCTCACACCTCGGCTCACTTACCTTGTGCATGCAGCAAATGATGATGATGATGATGATGATGTGCTGCTGCATGTCCGCCATGCACCGAACCCGCTACTCCACCAACACCCGCACCACCGTGAGCGCCGACACCCTGTAGATTGTGCGGCAAAAAGGCAGCCGCCACTGCTGCATGAGCATTAAAATAGGCCATACGTGAGGCAGCTGCCATCGTCATCTGATGATGCTGATCGGCACTGTAGGGTGATTGTGTTGTCGCTGCATGAACAACGCTGTGCGCTGGCGATGCGGTATGTGTAGAGTAAAGCGAAGATGCAACTGAAGCGGCAGTAGCTGGAGCAACAACAGAACATATTGCTGCTGCTGATGAGGAGCAATGCGGCGAAGGTGTTGATGCATTCGATGTTGCTGTACGTGCTGTTGTGCTCTGTGCTAGCAATGTTGGTGATATTTTGGGTATTGTTATGGGTGGTGTCGGCGGCGGTGTTGTGGGTTGTGCTATAATTGGGGGTGAACGTGTTACGCTATCAGCAGCAACTGCTGCAGCGGAATCATTTAGACCCAGCAACTCCTGTATGCCAAAAGGAGCGCGCTGTGGCATGTTGCTTTTGTAGATTTTGTTGTTTAATTGATTGTGACAGTAATTTTGTTGATTTAAGCGATTTTGTTTATATTGAAAATATTGTTTCGGCTGAAAATATTTATGCTCATTGTACTTCGAACGTTTGTTGTCGTTGTTGTAAAATGCTGTTAAGTTTTTTTATTGTTATATTGACATTTTAATGATTATTTTGAAATATTATTTTTATTGCGCATTGTTTTATAGTTTTCTCTCAAAACAAGAACAAAAAAAAAATCTCGGCGATTCAAAGGGTCTTCAAAAATCTGTTTATCAAAGGAAACTTGAGAAAACGATTGAAAAATATTTTAATTGTTTAGCTGACAAGATATTGAGAACAAACTACTTTTGACAAGCAAGGGTAGGTAGGTAGCATCTTATGCAACAAAAATACAATATTGTTGCTTGGAATTTATACTCGCTGTATAGAAGTGCTACGAAAAAATGAATTTTATTTTACTACAACAAAAAATGGTTCTTTGACCTAATAACCAAAATGAAACAAAAACATTTTGGCGCCACGATACCACGGAGGCAACCGCTAAATGCATTTAAAATGCAACAACAATGAAAAAACGTTGCATTGAATTATAACTCAGTGACTATTGGCGCTACAATAAATTTTATGGAACAACAGTAAAGCTGTTGTTTTCGGTCAGATGATAAAAATAAAAAAATAAAAAAATGGGATTATGAAGCCTCTTAAGAGACCTCATACAGAAACCTCAATGAATCAAATGCAATAGCTAATGCAAAAAAATTAGTGCAAGTACTACGACAAGAATACTGATGAGAATAAGAAAAAGGATAAGGGCAAGCATTTGAACAAAGATTAGGACCAGGAATAAGATAAGGAGTAGAACAAAGATTTGAACAAAAATTAGAGCATGAAATTGAACAAGGATTAGGACAAAACTTAAGACAAGGATTAGGAAAATGACTACGTCATAGGTAGAGACAAGGATAAGGACAAAACTTTAGACACTCCTAAACCAATATTTGGGACAAGATTGGGAAAAGAAGTGGGACAAGGTTTAAGCAAGAGATTCAAACAAGGATAAGGTCAGAAATTTGAGCATGCATTAAATCAAGAGTTTGAACAAG
Organism: Pherbina coryleti; assembly: GCA_943735915.1. Lineage (NCBI taxonomy): Eukaryota > Metazoa > Arthropoda > Insecta > Diptera > Sciomyzidae > Pherbina > Pherbina coryleti. The sequence continues at coordinate 129,866,761 of OX030951.1, read as the reverse complement.
AAATAAAAGAATTATTAGTGCAAATATAAGAATAACGATAAGGGCAGGAGCGGATCTACTTAAGGGCTTTTTGAGCTGCAGTCTAGTTCCCCGTGGATACAAACGGCCCCCAGCCCTCATTGAAATTGTATTGAGATTGTATTAAATGTATTGCGGTACTGTTTTCGAGGAAGAGTGTATGAAGGATGTGTATCCTTCATTGAAATGAGTACTCATACTGTCTTACATTTATTTAATATGCTACAAGACTTTTTAGAAACAAATGAATTACTACTGGATACTTGTACGGGGATATGGGGATACTTGTATTTTTTTTTTTTTTTAGTTGTATGGGGTAGTCCTATGACAAAGCTGTTAATATGGCCGGTCACTACAATGGTGTACAAGCACTACTAAAACAAAAAAAAATTCGAGGATTACATACCATGTACTGCGAATTCCCTTAACTTAGTTGGTCAAGAATCGGTTAAGGTTGCAAACGAAATTGTGATCTTTCTTGGAGTAGTGCACAAAATATACGCTTTATTTCCTGCTTCGACGAAAACTGTTAAATCATGAAACAAAACTTGAAATTGACGATCAAAAATTTAAGCTAGACCAGATGGTTTTGCCACTATAAGGCTATCAAAACTTTAAAAAATAATTATGATGACCTTATGAACGATCATTTTCAAAAGTTTCAGCAAAAGTGACGATGAGAAAGTTGATTTCCTAAAAGAGGCACAAAATTTTTATAATAAACTGGCTAAAATCGAATCTGCAATTTTGATTATTTTTTGGGAAGGAATTTTGGAGAGATTTAATTTAGTTACAAAAAAAAAAAATTCAGAGCCCTGGCTTAGATATTTGTGAAGACAACAAGTTAATTTTTTCATTCATTAAAAGAAGCCATGTATATGTAACATTTAGCAAAATATTCAAATTTTTAATGGATTTATTATCCAGACGACGAAGACGAACATTTAGTGGATGAGTGCCTTTAGCTAAAATCTTATTTACGACAGTCAAAGCCAGATTCTTAAAACTCTTGCAGTAAATTCTTTTATGTTAATTTACAATGCGATGAGAAAACAAAAGGATTTGCAACACAAAAGTGCAGAAAGGTTGCTTTATAATTTATACAACATAACCATACATAACCAGTCATATTATATTTATCATCTAATCTGAACTGTTATATAAAATTAAAGTGAACATTTTTTGTTGCCGCTAAACTCCAAGACTACTGGTCCGATTTTTATGAAATAAGTTTTAAAATATCACATTTATGCTACGAAAGGACATAGGGGTATATTATTTACGAAATTTTAATAATAAGGATTTTTAATTAAAGTGTAAAGTTTTTTAAAAAATCATACACAATGCCATGCATTGCTTGATCGTAAGCTTTTCATGCGTTTGTGCTGCGAGAGCTTCAATAAACTCCATCTTGCTCTCTACTATACTTTTTTTCTTCTCAGCAAGCACAACACAACAAAATAAACGAACAAATACATTAACATACGAACTTTGCTGCGCTCTTGGTATAATAATACAAGGTAGCATTGACAACTGGCTATTTTCTCTTCTACAAGAAAACATCTCCTGTCAAAAACAGCTTTTTGTGTAAATGCATCTGCAGCAGCTGTTGGCAGATTGAGGTAAATTTTCCTAATTGAGGTAATTTTTGACTCGGTTTTTGGACAGAGGTAAAAAAGGTAATTTTTGACCAAAAGTGGTAAATTTTGCGAAATCATTAATTTTTAAGACTGATCATTTTTCGAGTTATTGTCAGCACTGTTACCTCTCTGAACATACTGACAAGCAGTTTAAGAACAGCAGTTTAAGCCCGAACAGAACCAAAGCGGCTGTCGGTTGGAGATCGTCTCTCGGAGAAATCCATTGAGAACACGTCCACAATAGGAACGGTTGTCGGATCAGCTTTGTTTTGCGGTGTGTGCATGGTACAAATGTTATTTTTTCATGTTTTTGTTGTTTCTTTATAAATATATGTAAACTAACAAAAAAATTATAACGGTTGTTAATCATTTAAAAATTTTTAATTGTTCAATTTTGGGAAAGGTACATTTTCTTCGAAAGTGGTAAATTTTTTCCCAAATAATGGTAAATTTCAGTTCGTCTCTCTGGCAACACTGGTCTTAGGAAAGTAATTTTCTCTTTACTTCTAAATATGTAACTGACATATAAACTTCACCAAGAACCACTTGAACTGGACAATATACAGATGAATGAACATTGGAACATGAACGGACTAAAGTAAAATTGTATTGATGCCGGCAAAGGTTCTCTTTCTTATGTTGGAAGAACTTACAAGCCCAAAATGCAATCCAAAATTTACGACCAAAACGGTTTTACACATAGGTTCCATCATACAGGTATGGGCTTGCTTATATTTTAGTTTTTTTTTTTTAACTTTGAACCGAGGATTTCAGATTTTAAACTTGTTCAGACAAGTTTGCCTTGATAAGTGGAAAGAAAGTGACAATCAAGTGAAACATGTGAATTTTAATCTGAAACAGTATTTTGGCCATACCTCATTCCATTTCACTAAGCGATCCTCTTTATGAATTTCTCTACCACCAACTATAACTTTGAAGTTGTAATTATTGATGAGTTTTTAGTTGATTAGAAATGAGGAAAGAAATGCAAAAGCTTGAAGCTTAGGTTCATGAACAGTCTTAAAGGTTTGAACGCGGTACCTCTGGAGTGGCAGTCAATCGTGCTACCACTTGCCTGCCAAGACAACCATTGCATTTTTTTCATTATTCATAACTTTCAAACTCAGATAGATTAAATTACATCCATGGTATTTTGAAAAAATCATTGAAAATACTGTTTCTTAGACGTTAACAGCAATTTTTTATCACATTTGAAAGAAAATCAAAGAAATTTTCTAGAAAAACTTAAATAAATTTATAACAACGAGAAATTAACTGAGATTTTGACGAAGAAAGTCAAATTTTTGTTTTTAAATTGCTATTCACACAGGATGTACTTTGGATTTACCTTCTGATAAAAAAATTAACGGAATTCTTCAATAAAACTAAAATGGTTCTGATAAAAAAATTAACGGAATTCTTCAATAAAACTAAAATGGTTCAATCATTCATCGACATTGATTTTATTTCCTTCAAAGTAACCACCTAAATGCACATATTCCAAAGCTTCCTTCAATCTTAAAGACACTTTTCGTAGGCTGATTTTGGTATTGCCTTCAGCTCCTTCTGCGAATTCTGCTTTATTCACCTTTTTCATTTAAATCGTCTCAAACTGCTTTCCACAAAGTGATAACTTAGTCGTGGGAATAGGAAAAAGTCACAAGGAGTATATAGCTACTGGAACGGTATGCTCTCAAAACGCTTTCCGTAAAGTGATAACTTAGTCGTGGGAATAGGAAAAAGTCACAAGGAGTATGGAGCTACCGGAACGGAATGCACGTTGTTTTCGGTAGCGTCGAATAGTCGCGTACAAGACGATATGTGTCAGCCAGTGCATCTGACCTGGCGGAAGCAATTCGAAGTTGACCACACCGCGGTAATCAAGGAAAACGGTATTTCGAGTATTTTTGGATCAAAAGCTATAAAAAAAACTATATGTTTGCCAAAATTCTTAATTTTGAGAAATACCAAATAGAAGAAATTTCATAGCGACTACAACGCGATATTTCCATTTTGGTCAAAGACCCCGTAGGATAAGTTAGAGCTTTGTTCTCAAACAACTAATTGCCGGAGTTGCTTTCAAGCAATGCTAACATTAAAAAAAATCTCACAAATCAATGCATTGAGCTTTTGACTTGAAATTTTGAGTCTTAAAATAACGGATCAAAATAAGCAACTCCCGATTTCGAGATATCAAAATAAGAAATTCCTGGAAAATATCACCGAAATCGGCAGACAGAATCACACCTCGACGGTTAATGGAATAAATCCCTCGAGAGTCCTTAATTCCATACCTAAATCTAAGATAGTTTGGAAGAAAAAAAAAATGAAGCAAAGGAAGTGTCAATACTTCATTAAAGTCGTCGCACTCTTGAATGATTATCCAAAATGTTTTATTGTCGGAGCGGACAACGTAGGATCCAAGCAGATGCAAAACATCAGTATTTCGCTGCCTGGGTTTGATGCATAAAACAATGCTCAGCTTGAGAAATTGTTGCCTCATATCAAGGATAATATTGGTTTCGTGTTCATCAAGGCCGATTTGAGGTATGCGACGAGCTTTTTAAATAAAAATTGGGTGCTCCAGAGCGTAATGGTGCAATTACTCCACTGCCAGTTATTATTCCAACAAAAAACACTGGTTTAGGTGCCGAGAAGCCTTTTTTCTTCCAAGCCAACATTTCGAAGGATACAATTGAAAGCATCAACGATGTGCCAATTTTAAAGCCAGGCGATAAAGTTGCGACTTCTGAAGCCACTTTGCTAAACATATTGAACATTTCGTCGTTCTCAAACAACTCAGGAAGCTTAATTTTTACTTTTGTCGTATTTCTTCCTGTACGGTTTTGTTGTTTTTGTTTTGCTGTAAAGCAATAATTCTATAAAAATAACTGTCACCTCAAAACAACGCCAGAAATTAAATAAAAACAAAAAAATGAACTTGAATTTTTTTCAAAAACTAAACTAAATCTTTATAAAAGTTTATTTAAAGTAGCTTCATAGAAATTGTTTGTGTGAATAAACTTTTTGGCTGCTTATTAAGCTTGCTTCACACCAGCAGCGAATTACCATCACGTGTCAACGCACGCAAATGTCAATTAATAACGGCAACTGCTGTCAAACATGTCGACAATTAGTTTACGTGATTGCTTCGCGGCGAACTCAAAAACAATTACAACAACAACAATAACAACAACAACATCATCAACAACAACAACATTAACAACAATATCATCAACAACAACAACAACAATAGCGCGAAGTGCGTACAACACTGCGTTGAGCACAAAAAATCTTCACACGACTCTTGTTTGGCTCTTTGGAACCTGTTTGTTTATTTTTATTTAATTTTTTATTTTTGTTTTTTATTTTTTATTTATTTTTTATTTATTTTTTTTTTCTGTTACTTATTTTTTACTTATTTGTTTTATTCAGCTTTTTTGTTTTTTTTCGCTTGTGTTTTCATTGCTTTTACTTTTTATTGTTTGTTATTTTTAATTTAATTCCATTTCGTTGACCGTTTCGCTCTACGTCATTTGCTACACAACCGTAAGCGCGCGCTGCTCAACTGCGTTTGTGTTGTTGGGCCAAGTTTAAAACCGGTTTTAAGCTCTCATACACCTGCACGCATTCGCACTTGAGCTTTTGGGGGCCAAAGCAAGCGCTGTTACTGAGTGTGCGAGTGCATGCACCGTGCAGAGCCGTTACGTCGTTACGTTACGTTACGTCGTTAACACATGCGTTGCATTGATGCAACGTTACAGCGAGGTGCCTCAACAAATTCGCATTAATTTCCACGTAGCACTGTGACTCGTCCATTTGGTTCGCTTGAGTTTTGGGCCCCAAGACGTCGTCATGGCTAGCAAGTTGCAAGCAAAAGTAACGGCGTCGTGCAATATTTTTTTTTGTTTGTTTTTTTATAAGCTGTTGTTGTTGTTTTTGGTGCTAGCTTTTAGTTTTTACAACAGCAGCGACGGCAAATATTTTATGTGCCTTCGTTTGTCCGCAATGGGCGTCAACCTTTCCACTTGCCACCTGGTGGACCAGCAGACCAGGTTTGCCTTGATAAACATATTGCTCTGCTCATTGTTGTACAGCGCAGCTAACTTTGCTCCTTACTCTTGTAGCTTTGTTGCTCACTAACGGCTTTCCCCAAGCTGCCATTTAAGCGCATGCGCCGCCCTCAATTGCTGCGTGTGCACGAGTGAGCCGCTAATGGTATTCTTTGCTATAGTCGTTCTCTCGGCTGCTGCTCTCCAACTTCCCGTGCTTCCAATTGGAATTTATTCCAATGACTTGCCACTGCTTTGGTAGTGGTACGCTTTGTTAGTGTTGATGTTGCAGCCCTGCTGCCGCACCATTCTTCACTAACAAAATGTATTTTTTTTCCTTCTATTGTTTTGTGCTTCAGCCTGCTTCAATCATTTTGATTTTTTGTCTCATTCGCTCTCTTAAATTCGTTTTCAATCGGTTTCTCTCTGCGTGCTATTTGCTTTGTTGCTGTATGAGTGCGTTTCTTTTTATTAATGGAGGACGCCAATTTATTGTTTTTAGTGTGTTGTTAGTGTTGTTATTGCTGCTGCTGCTGCTTCTGCTACTGCTGTTGTTATTGTTTTGCTGTAAATATGTTTTCTTTATCAGTTATAATTTGAAATTGTTATAATTACAAAAAGTTTGTAATTATTTAGGTAATTTTTTTTAATAATGCTATTGAAGGCAGGGCCGTTTTACGTACAGACATGTTGAATAGGCGATCATTGTAGGTGGATATTTGATGAAAGAATAAAAATGTAATTTTTGATATGTTCCCTACAAATTTCACTTTTCTGAATAAGGCAAATTGTTGGGTAGATAAAATAAAATTTTTATTTCAGGCGTTCCACAGTAGGACGAGCCCATAAGACAAAAACGAAAAATAAATACTAGAAGTCGTTTGATTTTAATGAAATTTTTTATACTTTGTAACTTTAAATTTTAAACTAAAAGTGGCGTCCGTAGCAAGCTGGTTAAAGTGCGTGGCCGTTATGTCAACGAGCCTGGAGACCCAGGTTCGAACCCCAGCAGCGACAGAAAATTATTTGAATTAAAATAATTTTTTTGTACGGCCGCCACCTCTCTGCAGACAATGGCAAACCTCAGAGAGTAATCAAAATGCCATGTAAAGCTTCTTGAGAACAAGAACATTCCGTTCATCGCCGTTCGGAGTTGGCGTTAAGCCTGTAGGTCCATTTCTCGGTCAATTGTGTACAAACTTAATAACACGCACAACACAATTGATCCTAAGAAGCTAGGTCAAAGTCCTTTCAAGGGCTGAAATGGCCAGTTATTTATTTTTTTTTTTTTTTAACTTTAAACAAACTAAGAAAAATACCAAAAATGGTTGAAATCGGTCAATCCTTAGGGCTACCTCCCTTGGACCTTCATTAATTTTTTTTACATAATTTTGTAAGAAAATCTAAACGAAATTTGGTCAGACGATTTACAATAGAAAGTAATTGATGTGTACCTAAAATGGTTGGAATCGGTTAGTTTTTAGGGGTACTTCCCTTGGACCGATTTTTATTTTCTTACATAATATTGCTGGGAGGTGCCAACAAAAATTTACCTATCTTAACGAAACCTGATCAGACGACTTACAATAGAAAGTAATTGATGTGTACTTAAAATGGATAAAATCAGGTAGTTTCCTGAGATCTATGCATATTTTTGAGAACCGGCTGCTTTTTACTTTTTAACAAATCACTAACTTTCTATATTTTGTTTTAATTTACTGCTAAAAACAGTGAATTTTTGAAAATATTTTTAGCGTAAAAAATATGCTCACTGCATTTTTTTTTTTTCTTTCTTTGGATAATGCCTAAACTTGAAATTTCCACATAAAATGAACATGCATAAAAAAAGTTGACTTTACTCAAAACTACTTATTTTGAATGAAAATTTTCGTTCCGCTTAGTAAATGTACTATCTAGCTTATGAAACGAGAGGTACTATTTCTATTTCGGGAACTGGCAACACTAATGTCAATAGCTAAAATCTGGCATCATCACAATAAAGTTTGACATTTGTTACCATAAATGTACTCACAACGTTTTGATGTTCAAGTGCTATTTGTTTTGTTTACAGTGAGTTAGGAAAATTAATTTTTTCAAAAAAATGGAAATTTCAAGAGAAGGTTTTCGTTGAATTATTTTTTACAACTTTCGACGTAGATTATCTCAACAAGAATGTGGCGATGAACTCAGTTCTTTGTATGACGATAAAGCACCATAAAAAATCACAGTATATCGCTGGTATAGTGAATTCAATCGTGGTCGTAGTTCGGTCGCCGACGAATTCTGTGAAGATCGTTCAAAATCGGTTGTTTTACCACAACACATCGATGCAGTACGTGAACTAATAATGCAAGATCGTCGTGTGACATATCGTGAGATAGAGACATCCTTGCTCCATCGATTGGTGTAAGGAAATGATTAAAAAGTTCAATCGTGGTGCTTCAAAAAACGTGTATAAGATCGTGACAGGTGACGAATCATGGATATATGTGTCGGAAACAATATGAGTTTCGTATGAGTCGGAAACAAAACAGCAATCGACCGTATGGGTATTCTAAGACGAGGCAAATTACACAAAAGTTGTTCGAGCACAAAGCACTGCGAAGCAAATGGTCGCCTGTTTCTTGCACCGAATGGGCCATGTGACCACTGTTCCGCTTGAGCAACGTAGGACGGTCAATTCTGAATGGTACACAACCATTTGTTTGCCTTCGGAGAAATTCGCAAAACCAACCGCCAAAGACGAATCATTCTCCGTCATGACAATGCGAGCTCTCACACATCTCGTCAAACATGTGCATTTTTGAGCAGTGAAAACGTCGAGTTAATGACTCATCCTCTATACAGTCCTGATTTGGCACCCAATGACTTCTTCTTGTTCCCGAATATCAAAGGTAAACTGCGTGGTCAACGATTTACGAGCTCCGCAGAAGCAGTTGAAGCGTTCAAAAACCATGTTTTGGAGGTGTCTCAAGAGGAATGGAAAAACTGCTGTGACAAATGGTTTGAACGAATGCAAAAGTGTATTGGTCATCAAGGGGAATATTTTTAAAACAATAAAGCCATTTTCATTTAAAAATATTTGTTATTATTTGCTATTCCCGAAATATAAATAGTACCCCTCGTAATAATTATGGCAGTTTGACCAAACAAGGTATTTAATTATTCTAACAGGTAATTTTTTGCTATCCTCTTTCCTTGATTTGGTATTTGAATATATGCAATTCGATGTGGGCCCACCTAAATGACATGATTTCAAAAAAACGTCAAAAAGAAAAGAAAAGAAAAAAAATAAAAATAAAAGTAAAAGAAACTAACATAAAAACATATAATGAAGATGGAACAATCAAAGAGCCATGAATGGTGAATGTTGATAGTGAGTTTTTTTAAGGATTAGATTAGATATTTATTTCATTTTCATTACAACATTGATGTTGATGTTGATGTTGATGTTGATGTTGATGTTGATGTTGATGTTGATGTTGATGTTGATGTTGATGTTGATGTTGATGTTGATGTTGATGTTGATGTTGATGTTGATGTTGATGTTGATGTTGATGTTGATGTTGATGTTGATGTTGATGTTGATGTTGATGTTGATGTTGATGTTGATGTTGATGTTGATGTTGATGTTGATGTTGATGTTGATGTTGATGTTGATGTTGATGTTGATGTTGATGTGGATGTTGATTTTGATGTTGATGTTGATGTTGATGTTGATGTTGATGTTGATGTTGATGTTGATGTTGATGTTGATGTTGATGTTGATGTTGGTGTTGGTATTGGTGTTGGTGTTGGTGTTGGTGTTGGTGTTAGTGTTGGTGTTGGTGTTGGTGTTGGTGTTGGTGTTGGTGTTGGTGTTGGTGTTGGTGTTGGTGTTGGTGTTGGTGTTGGTGTTGGTGTTGGTGTTGGTGTTGGTGTTGGTGTTGGAGTTGTTGTGGGATTTGGAGTTGGTGCTTTTCGTTTAGCTTTTTTTTTTCTTCCCCATTGGTTGTGCTCTAATTTCAATTAATCCAGCAAAAGTGATGCATATGCGTCACATTAGGCGGTTCCCTGAGGGTTTTTGACACGCCGTCAAATTTTTTTTTTATTTTTTTCATATGCCCGAAGACCTCACCTTTGTTTTCATTCCTTAAAATTTACCGTTGCACCAGTAGTCACAGAGTTAAAAATCCATGCAACGTTTTTTCATGGCTGTAGCATTTTTACTGCATTATGAGATTGCATCCCTGAAATCATGACAACAAAATTTTTTTTGTAATTTAGTTGTGAAGCGTAATAACACATCCCTGCTGTCGTAAAACAAAATTTACTGTAGCACTCCTCATGAGTGAGTAATAAATCCATGCAACGATATTACATTTCTGTTACATAAGCTGCTATATTCACGACCTGACGACGCCGGAATTTTGTTTTTATTTTTGTCGTAAAGCCATGTATAAAAACTTTATTTTCCTTTTTAAACTTTTACCGTAGGTTATATACTCATTGAGTAAAAATTCAATGCAATGCCGCTGCAGGAAAGTTGCGTTATAGATCTTTGAGCGGCTCTCTCAGCGTCCCCATGATGTCAGAAATTTTTTGTCTAATTTTGTTGTGAGGGCTTCTAGTAGGCCTTTATTGGCGTATAGTATTTTTAATCCTAGCACTAATACTCAGCGAGTAATAATTCCATGTAACAAATTTTCAGTTGCGGCGTTTACGCAGCTCCCACTACGTCCCTATGCCGTATCAAATTTTTTTTTGTTTTTTTAATATAGTGAAAGAATAAACCTTTATGGTCATACTATTTTTTAATCATAGCTCTTATACCCAGCGAGTAACAATTCAATGAAACGCAGATGAATTTTTAAAAAATTCATTTTTCAACTTTTTTGGAAACTAGAGCAGTACAACGTAACTTCGTCACGTCAAAAAAAGAATTAATAAGATATTAAGATAAAGAAATTATGAAAAAGGATCCAGGACATTGAACAAATTTGAGCTCAAAGAGGCTTTAATCAGAGAACAAACGAAAGCAAAGCATCAATATCTGAATAATTATGTTGTAGGAGCCAGAGTTTTATTCTTTTCAGAAAAGCAGATTTAATCCGAATAGATATTAGTTCAATCGGAAGGCAATTGAAAAGCCGAGGAGCCACTGAAGAAAAAAAAATTGAGAAAAATTCTTAAGGAATGTTGTGGAACAGCAGCGATGTGCTGACTATTAATTATTAAGTCTGAGCGTCGACTCAGCAGGTACCCGGATTTATCGAAAAAAAATTTTTAAAACTTTATAGAAATATAAATGCTTTACTGGCAGAATATTAGGATTCCTAAATAGTAGCAGACTACTATATAAAAAAAAAAAAAAAATAAAATAAATAAATAACTGGCCATTTCAGCCCTTGAAAGGACTTTGACCTAGCTTCTTATGATCAATTGTGTTGTGCGTGTTATTAAGTTTGTACACAATTGACCGAGAAATGGACCTACAGGCTTAACGTCAACTCCGAACGGCGATGAACGGAATGTTCTTGTTCTCAAGAAGCTTAACATGGCATTTTGATTACTCTCTGAGGTTTGCCATTGTCTGCAGAGAGGTGGCGGACGTACAGAAAAATTATTTTAATTCAAATAATTTTCTGTCGCTGCTGGGGTTCGAACCTGGGTCTCCTGGGTTCTTTGACATAGCGGCCACGCACTTTAACCAACTACGCCACGGACGCCACGCAGACTACTATATAGTCTACTTTTATTACAAATGATACGAATGGCATGCTTTTGTGAAACGAGAAGAGGGAAAATTTTATTACTATACGTACCACCCCAACATCTTATCCCATACTCAAGTTTAGAATGAAAAATACCAAAATAGATACACTTAAGAAGTGTAGGGCTGCAAAAATCTTTTAACAAGTAGAGATGTCTGGTAGCAGCCATCAGATATTTTTTTAGCATAGTTGTATGAGTTGACCAGTTCATATCACTATCGTGCCAAACACCTAGCAATCTTGAAGCAATTCACATTTTCAATAGAAAAACAGCCCGTGGAACAAGACCCACCATCAAAGAAAGTTTGTCTAAAGTTAGAAGAAGAACATATATTATTACTCAGACAAAATTTTTCACATTTGCCGCTATGAAAAAAGAAAGAGTTGTTGTCTAATTTTCTGGCGTTAATATTTTAGAACATAATTCTAGTTTTATCACTGAGCACTAGCTTATGGATCGTAAACCAGTGAGTTAAAACAGCCAGGTCATGGTTTATATCTACCGATAACTTCAAAAGCATTAATGGAGCTACAGAATTTAAGTTTAAAAAGTGAATTTATAAAAATTAGAAACAAAATAGGTCCCAAGACGGAGCCCTGTGGAACACCTAATGACAGAACTTCTGATGAACTATAAATTGTTCAGAATATTGACACATTGTCTCCTATGTTCTAAATTGGGCTGAAACCAGTTTAAAACAAAACAATAGATGCTTAGATGATTTCTTAAAACATTGACAATCGTATTCATAAAAATACCTTATAATAGCTTAAAAACGTTCAATAGTTTCAAAAAGCTTTTTAATGTTAAAAAGTCTTTTAAAATTTTGTTATTCATAAACATGTTGTAGCTGCTTTGTAGTTAAAATAGGAACATTTTCGATTTGAAGTGGGAAGAGTGTCAATAATGGTTTGTGTGTTGGATAAATTCAATGACTTTTTATTTATTTGTTACAATTTCGTCAACATTTTGCAATTAAACATCAACATTTTTTTCGAGATACCCTTTGCACTGAAAAAAAATTGTCATTTTACTATCTTTTTTTGTAAATATTTTGAATTATTTTTGACTATATTTGTGCTCAAACTTTAAAAATGCTTTATGAGGGTTTAATATCAAGAATGAAAGGTAATATCATGGTTAAAAAACAAGGTTGTCTCGGGGCTAATCGTACTATCTTCTCAAGGCCCATAATTGTCAAAATCAATGCAAAGCAACAACAACAACTTCATCGTCTTACATGTTATCAATTTCCGCTTTCAGATTTTCTGTGAGCTGTCAACTTCGATTTGACATTTATGGGAACTCGGTCTCACCCATGCAACAACCTTATTTATTCAACCATGGGTAACATATCATTCTTGCATATATTACGTTTCAGCCTCTCATTTGTAAACAAATATTTTCAAGCAGTTTTTGGCATTTTCTTTGCTTTTGGTATATTTTGAAATAATTTTATATATTTTTGACAAAATATGTGCTCAGATGAGAACAAAAAAAAAATTAACAATGCTTTATCGAGGGTTTATTGAAGGTTTCAACCATTTCAAAATTCTCTCATTTATGAAGCATTTAACAGAGCCCAGCAGTTATTTTGGAGTCAATTGAAAAAGTGAACTAGTTAATTTCTAGCGCAGTTTGCAGTAGATCTGAAAAAGGTACAAAAGGCGTTCAGCGTAGAACAGTTATCTTTGCTTTTGTTTTCAAAAGTATTGCTGACAAAAATAAACGCGTTCTGGCTACTTTTTAAAATTTGCTGTGCACAAGAAAAAATAATAAAAAAAAATGTTTATAGACAAAATGTTTTCTGGATTGTGAATGGAAAAGATGGTACAAATGAGATCTTTAGGACCATTGCACAAAATTCTTACACTTTTGATATGTTCACTTTAAGACTAGTTAAAAAACAACCACTTTCAGGCTACTGCGAAAGCAACCAGTTTAAAAATGTTCCTAATGCAACTAGTTCAAATATAGGGAAAAAGGAGTGTTTCTGGGGACAATTGTCTTTTCCTATGACATCAACCCGCAAAAAGCGTCAGTTCGTTCAATGTTAAAGGGTATTGTAATGGAACTAGTACTGGTCCTTTTTGGAACTAGTTCAGAACTATTTCAAATTTGGTCCACTTTTCTGCTGGGAGATTTTAAGATTTTTAAGAGATTCTTTAAGAGAAGGTAAAATCTCTTTACCATTGAACGTTATGATTAATGTTTTTTCAATTTTTTTCAACGTTTTCCTTTTGAAGGCTTTATAAGAGGTTCATAATTTTTTATAAATACAGCCGTGAGAATATTTGCTAAGGGAAAACTTTTATAATTTAAGGCAAAGAAGTGAGGATTTTAAGTTGACGACATATAGAGCAAGATTAGTTTTATTTTAATTAAAGTAAAGTGATTTTGAAGCGGACGCTTAAAGGTAGATTTAATCATGGTCGGTGAGTTAATGTCGCTGATATTATTTAACATTTTGCAACATCTCATTTTTTGCTCATATTGACAATCATATTTTGGCCCTTCTCATTAATATGGCATTCCACATTCTCCATGGATATTATGTCCAGAGAGCAGACTAGCTAGTCCATAGTCAGTGAAATATCCCTACGTTTAATTGCTACAAAAATTAAATTAGATTAAATCTCAACTCTTATTATTCTAAACAAATCGTGTGTTCTCTCATTGATTACTGCTCAACTAAGTTCGCATTATCGTGTGTAATCAGTATTTTGTGGGCGCTTTTTTTTCAATTACTTCATCTCCGTCATATTGTCTACCGTCACTAGTAGTTTTGCGCCGATAACTTTCACAGTTTCCAACATAATGACGCCTATTTGCTTAGTTTCGCTTAGTTTCCACACGCTAGGAAAATTTCTCCGTTTCGTTCAACCATTCCATTACATCCCGCACCCAGTTAACCATTCATTATTTACTTAATTTTCCCCTGCTTGCTGGATAGCACGACCATGTTTTGCTCCTTCTTGCCGTTGTCATATTCCACAAAGGAGTCTAATTAAAATAGAACTTTGCCTTAAACTGAAAATTAGCATGTATACCAAAAAGAGTATTTTTGAAAAAATAAAGCTTGCATACATTTAGGCGCTTCAATTGGGCGCGCGTGTGTGTGTGTGTGTGTGTGTGTGTGTGTGTGTGTATGTGGTGGAGAGAAGTTTGAGTTGGAGTTGGTAGAGATTAAAGCTAAAGCTATTTAACACTGTGTATAACGATGGGCGGTTCACAGTGGCGTGCCTCTAAGAGATGAGTTATGAAATTGAGTTGATTGTGTTGATAAATTAATAAAATTGAGTTGAAATTCTATCATTAAATTATTAATCAGAGCTTTTTAAAGGTTCATGAAAGTGATTTTATATTCATGACAGATAAAACTTATGACGAAAAAATGGTAGTAAAAGTGTCAAAAAACTTTAGTGCTTGAGTTTAGGTTTTTTTTTATATTTTTCTGAGTGTATATCCCAAATATCTTATGAATGTTCCTTATATATTTTGCTCCTTATATCCTTTGTCGCAACTGGTCATTTCTTATTATTTGTTTGCTTTTGTTTTCAGTTGTGAAAATAAAGGTTCAACTCCACTTTATTTGGGGCAAGCGTCAAAATATTTGCAAAACAAAACCAGATATTCTTGAACACAAACATAAAGCACACGGAAGGACAACAATTAAGCAATATAAAAAAACCCAGACAAGCTTTCAAAATATTTTTACACTCAGTATACAAACTGGACAAAAATTTAAAAAAAAAAATTAAGGAAAAAATGAGAATAACTGAAAAAAGTAAAAAAAACGAAAGGCTCATATGGGCCACGAGAAGATTAGGTTTTTGGTTTTTTTTATTTAAAAGAACCGAAAAGTGATTCACAAGGAATGAAATGCTATGTCTACACAGAGAGTTTAATTTGAGTTTAGTTTGAGTTTAGTTTGAGTTTAGTTTGTGCTTAGTTTGAGTTTAGTTTGAGTTTAGTTTGAGTTTAGTTTGTGATTAGTTTGAGTTTAGTTTGAGTTTAGCTTGTGTTTAGTTTGAGTTCAACTGAAGCTGTTCACATAAAGATTCTGCGTCGGTGAAATTGAGTTTAGTGTGACATTTCTTTGTTTACTTATGTATTCTCACATTTTTTCGGCACATTCACCACCGTGACATCAATTCCAGTCGAGAAAAAGACTTCTGTCATCTCTGCGAACACATGCGAGTTCTTCCTTGCGCTGCGCAAATCGAAGTTTTTTTATCGGCCTGATATGAAACCCTCATTTTCTAGACTTGCCCAGTTCTTTTCTTCGCTCTTATTGTAATTTTTTGCAAATAGTAAATTGCACAATTTTAGAAACAGCTGTTTTTGACATTTCTCAGCACATAATTGTTTCACATACCTTGTCATCTAAAAAGTTGCTGCATACTTTTAAGCATTCCTCAAATTGAGTTTTGATAAACACAGAAAGAAAGTTGAGTTTAGTTGAAAGAAAGAGAGAACATTTAGTTTAGTTGAGTCTCATCCTGCATAATTGTTCTATAAATTCAAGAGTTTATTTTGCGTTCAGTGGCAAAACTCAACTCGGTACAAGAAACTCAAACTAAACTCTTAGTTTAGACTTAGCATAAGAAAATTGAATTTAGGTTGAGTTTCATCCTGCAAAATTGTATAGAGGAACTCAAGTGTTTATGTTGCGTTAATGGCAAAACTCAACTTTGTACTGAAAACTCAAACTAAACTCTCTGTATAGGCATAGCAAGCATAAGAAAATTGAGCTTAGATTGAGTTTCATCCGGCATAATTGTTCTGTAAATTCAAGAGTTTATTTTGAGTTTAAATGCAAAAGTCCAGTTTGTACTGAAAACTCAAGCTAAACTCTCTTTGTTTACATGACATAAGAAAATTGAGTTAGTTTCATCTTGCAAAATTGTTCTGGGGTACTCAAAAGTTTATTTTGAGTTTAATGGCAAAAATCTTTTCGGTGCTAGAAACTAAAATTAAACTATATATGTAGACATGACATAAGAAAATTGAGTTTTATTCGGCATAATTGTAGTTTAAACTCAAGATTTATTTTGAGTTCAGTGGCAAAACTCAACTTTGTACTGAAAACTCAAACTAAACTCTATGTATAGACATACATCAGTAAAGGTTAAGTTTCATCCTGCATAATTGTATTGGAAACTCAAAAATTTATTTTAAGATCAATGGCAAAACTCAACTTTGTACTGGAAACTCAAACTAAACTCTCTGTGTAGACATGGCATAAGAAAATTGAGTTTAGGTTGAGTTTCAGCCTGCATAATTGTACTGGAAACTCAAGAGTTTATTTTGAGTTCAACGACATAACTGAAATTTGAACTGGAAACTCAAACTAAACTTTCTGTGTAGACGTGGCATAAGAAAATTGAGTTTAGGTTGAGTTCCACCCTGCATAATTATACTATAAATTAAAAGAGATTATTTTGAGTTCAAATGCAGAACTCAACTTTGTACTGGAAACTCAAACTAAACTCTCTGCATAGACATGTCATAAGTAGATTGAGTTAAGGTTGAGTTGCATCCTGCATAATTATGCTATAAATTCAAGAGCTTATTTTGAGTTCAAATGCAAAACTCAACTTTATACTGAAAACTCAAACTTAACTCTCTGTGTGAACATGGCTACTTCATGACTATTAAGACAACTCATTTTTTAGTGTTTTTGTGGTAAGAAGTAAGGATTCTTTTCAAACTATTCCATCCTCTTCAAAATATGAGAAAATACTATGAAATTTTCTCTTAATTTTCACAAAAACATTGCATATTTCATTTTTCCATTTCATTTCAATAACTTTTTGTCATTTTTTTTTTCATTTTCTTCTTTTACCCCCGTTCCCACTATAAATTCTTACCCATTCTAGGAATCATTCATTCATGGTTCTTTTTTTTTTAAATGATTCATCTAAAAGTTATGCCAGAAATTCTATGGAATTTCTAGTCCTGCTGAACTAACTCCTCTTCCTTCATTGTAAAATTTTTCTACTAAATATTTGCCAAGCAAAATTTTTGAAAAACAAAAATCGAACAATACATAAAACCATAAAAAATATCATATTTCATTGAATAAATTTCGAAAATACCTACGTTGTACTGTGAAATCCTTGAGCAGCCACCAAATGAAATCCATAGACATTTCGTCTCGCGCTGTCAGTAAGTTGAGCGCGTTGTTTCTTTTTTTTTACAAATAATGCTGATGTTTTAATTGTAGGTTAATTGAATGTGCGCACGCATGCGTACTTATGCGCAGGTATTTTATATTGTTCTCTTGTTTTGTTTTGTTGTTTATTGCAATTAAATTCAATGTTTATGTGCTTGTGTCTTAAGCTCGATAATGGTTCAATTAAATTTAATCCAAATTGACAGCTGTTGACAGTCGTTGCAAAAAGATTTGAGTGAGGTTGAGTTGATTCTCTGCTGCAAGCAACATAATTATTTAAGTTATTATTCTCAGGCACTGACATAAAGTTTCAAATATCTTGAGTAAGCTTTTATGCCAAAGAGTTGAGAGATAATCAATCCACCAACAGACGATGAAGAAATCAATTTTGTTTTTTTTAATTCTTCTATTCATAGATGTCTTCAAAATATTGTCTCTTATATTGCAATATTCTTGAAAATTTCACATTATTTCGAGCACATGTCGGATGAAGTGATGATAATGAAACTATTATTACTTTTTTCTGAAAACAATGGGGGTATTCACGATGTGCTATATATGTGATGAATTCGTATATAACTGTACAATATTCAAATTATTTGTTGTTTTTTAAATTTTTATTTATTTTGATGCTGTCAGGAAAAAACTTTCGTGACAAGAAAAAACAACCTTCTTTTTCACGAGATGGTGCAAACAGTGTTGTATCACATAGTAAACGTAAAATATGCTTGTTTGTATCTTTTTCAATCGGTACAAAAAATAAGCACTGCTCATGATCCGGTGGAAATAGCCTTGCATCTTCGCAAATTTAAACTAACATTTGCACATTTTGCAATCACAACCACAAATAACTCTCGTTTTCATTTGCAATGCCTATGCATAAATGCTATGCGAAAAAACGAATTGCATACATTTACATATATTGGATATATATTGCATATATTGCATATATTTACAACGCCATTACAAATACTTTCTTTTCAGTAAAAAATTTTATAATAGCACTGTTCACGACCCAGTGCAAATAATATTGGATTATAACAAATGTGGAGGACGATCCTCACAAGGCAACGCGTGAGGGTCAAGGGGGCGATCTTCACATGGCAACGTGTCTGACTGCCTCAACCTGGTGAGGCCAGCATTATCCATGTCGAACTCGTCTCAAGTCGACTCAAACCTCTGCGTGGTGTCCTCTAGAAACGGCAAACTGGCAACCGTTAGTTTGACGGCTAATCTGAGCGGCGGGCTCCCCCTGCCTTTAAAGGGTTGTGCGTTGGGTTTGATGCCCACCACGTAAAAACAAATTTCAATGAAACGACAAAGAAATAAGATAAAAATGATCCCCAAATCTGATGACGACTACCGCAAACGAAAAACTGACAATGATTTACGGATATGCACCTGGAACGTCCGAACCCTTAATTGGGATGGTGCCTCTATCCAACTGATAGATATCTTAGAAAGATACAAAGCTGATATCACTGCAATCCAAGAAATGCGATGGAAGGGACAGGGTTGCTCACGGCAAGCATCTTGTGATATCTACTACAGCGGCCATGCGGAGAAGCACGAATTTGGATGCGGATTCGTGGTTGGCAAGCGACTACGACATCATGTTCTGCGATTCACACCTGTGAACGAACGACTTGCCATAATCCGTGTCAAGGCAAGATTTTTCAACATAAGCCTGATTTGTGCGCACGCTCCGACAGAAGATAAGGACGATGAGACCAAAGACAGCTTCTACGAGCGCCTTGAAGAGGCCTATGAGCGCAGCCCCCGCCACGACATAAAAATCGTGCTTGGTGACTTCAACGCCAAGGTGGGAAAAGAAAATATCTTTGGTCCAACAGTCGGAAAGTTCAGCCTCCACGACAATACCTCCGATAACGGAATGAGGCTGATTGACTTTGCCGCAGCGCGAAACATGGTCGTTAGTAGCACTAGATTCAAGCATCTCAATATTCATAAAGCAACTTGGCTGTCTCCTGATCAAAAGACGCGCAACCAAATTGATCACGTTTTGATTGACGGAAGGCACTCTTCTAGTGTTTTAGATGTACGCACGATCCGTGGTGCCAATATAGACTCGGATCATTATCTTGTCGCAGCCAAGATCCGTACACGCCTGTGCGCAACCAAGAATGCGCGCAATCCAGCACAAAGAAAGCTAGACGTCGAAAAGCTGCAATCAAAGCAAACAGCCGAAGACTTCGCTACTCGACTCTCACTCCTGCTTCAAGAAAGCACTCCTCCGATCGACGATATATGCGCGCAGTGGAATCACATTTCCCACTCTATGCGTACGGCTGCCGAAGAGGTGATTGGCTATCACCGCCCTCGCCGAAACCAGTGGCACGACCAAGAGTGTCGCGACGCCACTGCAGAAAAAGATGCCGCCTACAAAGCCACCCTGCAGTCGGTTGTAACGCGTGCTGCTAAGGAGCGATACAAAGAGAAGAGGAGGGAAGAGAGACGCATTTTCAGGCGAAAGAAAAGGGAAGCGGAAATGCGTGAGTGCGAGAAAATTGAGATGCATGGTGACAGGAATGAGGTCCGAAAATTTTTCGAAAAAATAAGACGCCTGGCCGATGGTTTCAAGACCGGGGCCTCTTCCTGCAAGGATGAAAATGGGAATCTAGTGACAGATATCCAGAGTACACTGATGATGTGGAGGGAACACTTCTCTAAGCTTCTGAATGGCGACGACGACAACAATCCCGCCAATAGAGATGATATTCCGGAATCCCCAATTTTGGACGACAGCGTTGAAGTTCCGCTGCCCGACCATAGTGAAGTCTTGAAAGCTATAGCTCGGCTTAAAAACAACAAAGCCGCAGGAGCCGATGGCTTACCTGCTGAGCTCTTCAAGAATGGAGGCGAAGCTCTATTTAAATGCATTCATGAGCTTCTATGCAGAATATGGTCGGAAGAATGCATTCCAAACGATTGGAACCTCAGTGTGCTCTGCCCAATCCACAAGAAAGGCGATCCCACAATTTGCGCCAATTACCGTGGGATAAGCCTTCTGAATATCGCATATAAGGTCCTGTCGAGCGTACTATGTGAAAGACTGAAGCCCATCGTAAACCAGCTGATTGGACCTTATCAGTGTGGCTTCAGACCTGGCAAATCCACCATAGACCAGATATTTACGCTACGACAAATCTTGGAGAAGACCCTAGAAAAACAAATCGACACACACCATCTTTTTGTCGATTACAAAGCCGCCTTCGACAGTCCAATAAGGAATCATCTATATTCCACCATGTCTGAATTTGGTATTCCTGCAAAGCTCATCCGTCTTTGCAGAATGACACTGAGCAACACCAGCAGCACAGTTAAAATTGGAAAGGACCTCACTCCTCCATTCGATACCAAACGAGGTTTCAGACAAGGTGATTCCTTATCGTGCGACTTTTTCAACCTGATGATGGAGAAGATCATCCGAGCTGCTGATTTGAGACGCAGCGGCACGATATTCTACAAAAGTATTATGCTGCTGGCGTATGCTGATGATATCGATATCATTGGCCATAATACGCGCGAAGTCAGCGCAGCATTCTCCAGGTTAGCGAAAGAGTCGAGTCGAATGGGTCTTGTAGTGAACGCAGATAAGACGAAATACCTAGTGTCAACAAATAAACAGTCCCAGCGTCTTGGAAACCACGTCACTGTTGACAACATCTCCTTCGAGGTTGTTAAGGACTTCGTCTACCTGGGATCCAGCGTAAACTCTTTCAACGATGTCAGTATTGAGATAAAGCGAAGGATAACTCTTGCCAACAGGTGTTACTTTGGGCTGAGTAGGCAATTGAGAAGCAGAGCCCTCTCTCGACGAACAAAACTCACGCTCTATAAGTCACTAATCATGCCCGTCCTATTATATGCAGCACAAACCTGGACGTTGAGCAGTTCCGATGAAAAGACTTTGGGAGCCTTCGAGAGAAAGATCCTTCGTAAGATCTTCGGTCCAATCTGCGTCAATGGCGAGTACCGAATTCGATGGAACCACGAGCTGTATGAGCTGTACGCTGACATCGACATAGTTAAGCGTATCAAAATCGAGCGGCTCCGCTGGCTAGGTCATGTTGAGCGAATGGAAAACGACGCTCCAGCGAAAAAAATATTCGATTCGGTGCCCGGTGGTGGTCAACGCAGAAGAGGACGTCCACATCTTCGTTGGAAGGATCAGGTGTTGGATAACCTGACTACACTTGGTGTTTCCAACTGGCGCCAGCAAGCGCAGAACAGAAATGGCTGGCGCAATTTCTTATACGAGGCCAAAACCGACTTACGGTTGTAAGCGCCAGATAAGTAAGTAAGTAAGTATAACAAATGTAATTTGCTCCTTTTGCAATCACAACAACAAAAAAAAAATAAATAACTGGCCATTTCAGCCCTTGAAAGGACTTTGACCTAGCTTCTTATGATCAATTGTGTTGTGCGTGTTATTAAGTTTGTACACAATTGACCGAGAACCGGACCTAGATGCTTAACGCCGACTCCGAACGGCGATGAACGGAATGTTTTCGTTCTCAAAAAGCTTTACATGGCACATTTTGATTACCCTCTGAGGTTTGCCATTGTCTGCAGAGAGGTGGCGGCCGTACAGAAAAATTATTTGAATTCAAATAATTTTCTGTCGCTGCTGGGGTTCGAACCTGGGTCTCCAAAGTTCTTTGACATAGCGGCCATGCACTTTAACCAACTACGCCACGGACGCCACATCAACATCACATCACAACAACAAAGTTTACACAAAATATACACAATAGGGCTGTTAACGATCCTGTGCAAATAGTCTTGCATGATAGCAAATGTAAAATATATTGCAAAAAAGTGTTCGAATTGTCATTTGCCACGCCCTGGCATAAATGCTATACGAAAAACCCATTGCATATACTTACACCATGCTCTCACGTCATTGCAATTACTTTCACTTCAATAATAAAAAAGTGATAAAATTTTTGATTTTGATTTGCAATAGCCTTGTATAAATGCTATACCAAAAACCTATTGCACAATTTGCGACATACTTTTAAGCATTGCAAATACTTTTAGTTCAATAAAAAAATATATATACAATAGGGTTATTAACGATCCAGTGCAAATAGTCTTACATCATAGCAAATATAAAATATATTGCAACAAAGTGATGTAATTGTCATTTGCAAAGCCTTGGCACAAATGCTATACGAAAAACCTATTGCATATACTTACACCGTGCTCTCACGTCATTGCAATTACTTTCACTTCAATAATAAAAAAGTTATACAATTTTTGATTTTGATTTGCTATAGTCTTGCATAAATGCTATACCAAAAACCTACTGCATAATTAACGATATGCAAATACTTTCATTTCCTTAGTAAAAAATATATGCAATAGGGCTCTTCACGATTCAGTGTTACTAGTCTTGCATCATAGCGACTGAAGAATATATTACAACAAAATGTATTAATTTTCATTTTCAATGCCTTTGCATAAATGATATATGAAAAACCAATTGCATATATTTACATCATGCTCTCCCGTCATTGAAATTTCTTTTACTTCAATAATAAAAAAATGTATACAATTTTTGATTTGACTTTTTAACCGATTTTTTTTTACTGAAATTGGAGACATGTATTTAGATGATCTCTGGTTCATGCAGGATGGCACCATTCTACACAGCGCATGCCATTATCGATCTTTTGCGCATCAAATTCCCAAATCGTTTTGTCATCCGTCTTGGCAATGTCATTTGACCCCTTTGGACTCTTTTTGTGGGGCAACGTAAAGGCAGTGGGTAAAGGGGTAGGCTATGTTATTAACTTTATTTATTTAATTTAATTTTATTTAATATTGTTGATGTACAGATGTACTGCCGTCATAAGTGCGGCATCTACATATTTCAATATTCTGAGATAAATGAGTTACAGTAATTTATCAAAAATTCACTGACTAGGGTTTGGATAGTTATAAATATTTGGTTCTTCAGCATAGTTTCATGCAGTTTTTTTTCCAACATTAATGATATTTTACCGATTTTATTAAAAATGCAAAAACGGTGGAACAGTCAGTGTAGATGCCGCTCTTTTGCTTGAATGATTGCTTTAATTTGTGAAGATATGACACTTCAGGTTCAAATATATAGCAATTGAGCAAAGAATTCGTAATTTTTATTTTATTTTCTTGAAGATGAAAGCAATATGTTTAACAAAAAGCAATAAAACTGATTTTGATTTTCATGCTAGATGCCGCACTCTTCCTTATGACGGCAGTGTACCTCGCATACAAAATCATGTAAAAAATTAATATAGGTCCAAGGGAGGTACCCAAAGGAACCAACCGATTTCAACTATTTTTAGAACACATGTATTGCTTTATTTGTCTAACCTTTTCATTGAGTTTCGTAAGGATCAGCCAACTTTTGTATGTACCTCCCATACAAAATAATGTAAAAAATCAATATAGGTCCACGGGGGGTACCCCTAGGAACCGACCGATTTCAACCATTTCTAGAACACATGTATTGCTTTATTTTACTAACCTTTTCACCGAGTTTTGTAAGGATCGACCAACTTTTGTATGTACCTCCCATACAAAATAATGAAAAAAATTAATATAGGTCCAAGGGAGGTACCCAAAGGAACCAACCGATTTCAACTATTTTTAGAAAACATGTATTTCTTTATTTGTCTAACCTTTTCATTGAGTTTCGTAAGGATCAGCCAACTTTTGTATGTACCTCCCATACAAAATAATGTAAAAAATCAATATAGGTCCACGGGGGGTACCCCTAGGAACCCACTGATTTCAACCATTTTTAGTACACTTCTATTTCTTTAATTGCCTAGCCTTTTAACCAAATTTTGTTAAGATCACTCAATTTTTATATGTACCTCCCATGCAAAATAATGTAAAAAATTAATATAGGTCCAAAGGAGGTACCCCTAGGAACTGACCAATTTCGACCATTTTTGCAGTTTTTCTTAATTAGCTTAAATTAATCCAACACACAAAATTTCATTATCATAGGAGCACTCCTTCTACTTATGTTCCAATTTTGTATGGATTCAATGCACTGTGCGACGTACTGACTAATTTCAGCTTTTGTCATATTGAAGGGATGAGCTGGATCTATTTGTGATGAATATAACATAGATTGTTCGACAATAGTTTCTATCAATTCATTAATCAAAAAATACTTGGAAAATTCATATGGCGTTTTTAAATATAGTATTTCAGGTGGAAGAGTAGAATTTCCTTTGAAAGCTAGCTCATTCATTTTATTAGGAAAATCTTTATGCTTCCATACAATTTTCGCGAACTAATTTTTTAAATCTTTTGCAACTGTTTTAGGGTCCACATAAACATTTGAATTAAAGGTAACATTTTCATCGGTATCGCCATTGGTATCATCTTCGATCGGTGGCAAAATTTGAAGGTATACATTCAGTTCACTTTCCGAGTCAAAATCATCGAACTCATCTTCGCTTTCGTCCCATCTTGGCAAAATATCCTCTATATCTTTATCATTCATCTTACGCCTTACACTGAAAACTGAAATAAAATTATTTATTATTTAAGAACACACTGCTTGGTGTATCAACTGTGATACATACTCTTTTAACCGATTTACAATGCAAATAATAACGAATAATATATTAAAAAGTTATATTCCTTTCAAAACAGCACATTTTGAACGGAGTACATTTTACTTACCATTTATTTTTATTCACAATTTAATTTTAAGAGTAATTTTTTTCTGCAATTTCGACACTTTCATCGTCATTAAAATATTTATTGTCTTATCACGCATTAAACGCATTAAAGTCAGTCGTACCTCTTTCATAAATAAACCAACTTAAGTCGGCTATTTCATTTAAGGGGGGGGGGGGTAGGGTTTGACAACTTTTTCATTTTTTTTATTTTTGTTTCTGAAAAAACAACATCTGAAGAATATTGTATTCAATTTTTAGGTCATTCGGAGCAAAACTAACGAAGTTACAGTAGATTGAATGACCGTACCTCCAACTAGTGTTACTTAGTGTACAAAACTTTAAATCGATTTTCCCAAACATGTAATTTTTAAAGTCGGTGACCAGCCTACAGTAAAAACTACTGAACCGATCGTTTTCAAATTTTGTACACATATTCTACATATAAGTAGCTCTCAAGTGACGTCGAGTTTTTTTAAATTTTTAAATTTTTTTAATTACTAACAATTTTACAATAACAAACAGGTAGATTTTTTTCGTCAAAAATCGTAATTTTGGCTTCGAAATGATGCCAAAAATTGAAAAATTAAAAAAACTCGACGTCACTGGAGAGATAAAGTAATGAACTAAAGAACGCATTTTGATTTTTTGGTTTCAAATGATGCTGTAGGCTGGTCACCGCACAAAGAATTTTTTTCAAGGCACCTGCAGAGATCTTCAAAAAATCCGTTATTTCTCTCTAGTTGTTAACAAAAATTTTTTTAAATATTCTTAAAATGTTTTACTTTTATATAATAATATGTAAAATAAACCTACTGTTGTAGTTTTTTCTAAAAAAATTCATGAAAAAAGGTTTTTTTTAGACGAAGCAAACCTTACCCCCTCCTCAAGTCATACCCAAAACTATCTTCAGTCGCCCAATTCACTTTCAGTCGTACGTTAAACGAACTTCACTCAGCCAATTCACTTTCAGTCGTACCTTAAACCAACTTCATTAGGCCAACTCACTTTCCCTTAAGATTAATTTATACTGATCGAACGGATGAGTAACTTTAGTTAATTCAGATATGTTGTATTTATCCGGAAACGATTCAAGCACTTAAGACCAATATCATCCAAGCAATCCGTGCGCTATAGCCCGAAACCATCAACAAGGTCTTGGAAAATTGGAGTGACAGAATGCGCTACTGCGAAGCCACCCGAGACAGCCACTTGAACGACGTTGTTTTCCATAATTAATGGGAATGTTTTTTTACTCATAAAGTCATAATACATACTAATAATACATATGCATTTACAATTACACAATTTTGTTAATTTCATTGCATTTAAAAACAAAAAAATTTTTATTTGACCCACCCTTTATAAAGCTTCCTTAAATAAATATCGTACGAACCCAAAAAAAAAAAAAAAATCATCAACAACTTCTTTAATAAGTAACAACTTAATGTAAATATATAATTAAGTTTATTGTTGTTAATGTAAGTATTTAATTTTCAAAAGTAACAATTAATTTTAATTGTTTATTGAAATTCGTATTTTAGACAAGATAATCACTCAACAAGATGAAATTAAAGTATCTACATTACAGCGTGAAATGATAATTTGACAGCGTGTAGAATTTTTCAAATTCAAAATAATCGATTACAGTCTATTTTAAAGTTAAGATAAGTAATCGGAAGTGTTATTTATTCCTCCAAAAACTTGTAAGTTTTTGAAATAATTCGTTTTAGGTTTAATTGAATTTGAAATAAAGGTAGAAAAAGAAATGAAAAAAAAAGGAATAAATCTAATGTTAAAAGAATTCAATGCTAAAGCGAATTTAATTGATTAATTTGAAAAAAGCTTCAACATTTTTTTCCAAATTGTATAGTATTTGCATTTGTATTTCTTTTATCATGAAAAATCTCATAGAAAATCGATTTAAAAGCTTAGTTAAAGCTTAGATAAAGTAAAATATATCAGAAGTCCTCTCCTATTTACATTATTTCTCTATATTTTTATTTAATTTCCATCACTGATGGACATCATTTGATTTAAAAACATGATTAACTAAAAACATTATTTCAAAAATTGATTTGAAATGATCTTTGAAAAATGGAGGTTTTTTTACAAGAGATTGTAGAGGTATCGTTAAAATAGCTCGAAATTATATTTATTTAAAGAGTAATGGTAAAAAATTATTTTTCTTATAAAGCCAATTTAATTTTAAAATTATGTAATCTCAGTATTTTACTTTCGATGCAAGGTTCTACACCTCCAATTTCTACACCCTCAGTACTTAGTACTAGTTCTTAACGCAATACCAACACCCTTTCAACTTTTCACAATAGTTCAAAAGATTATGGCTATTTCCCAATATATCTTGGACCAAGTCGATAAAGTTTGTTTGTTAAATTTAATTTTTATAAAAACTAAATAAATAAATATTTTCAAAACTTAAATTAATTTTATATCTTTTATTTTGCGGCATATCATGTTTTTACATTCAGCCCTTCGATTGTTTTAATTCTTCGCCGAATTCACCACATTGTTTGATTCAATAAATCGCACCAGGCTACTTTTATGGATTTGCCTGTATTTGTGTTTGTATTTGTTGTGTGTGTTTTTTGTGATTAAATAATTGCCCCTGCCAGTCGTAGTGCAATTGTATTCCGCCAGAGTGCCGTCATTTTATAGCTAATTGTTAAGCTTGGTTTGTGTCCATGCTATGAAATTAGCTGTGTGCTTAATTAAAGCAGAGACTAATCATTTGCTTATTTTTTAGTTCTGTGCTTTTTTTATCAGGCTAGGCTTTTACATATACACTCATGTTGACGGGATTAAAACACACACAAATAAAATTCACCAAATAGCTGAAGCAATTAAATGCGTACCATAACAGCATGAGTTGTAATTAGATAACCCAGCAATGAATTTTTCGTTAATTAATAGAGGTTGAAGGCAAACATTGTTTTGAAAATCAAATTTATTTAATGCATTATTGTTGTACAACTATTCAAAAATATAAATATGGAGAAAAAATCAATGTTAATCAATAATCTATTAATAAAGATTACAGCGCTTAAAACCCGTTGCGTCAGATTACTTGTTAAGAGTACCTTTTACTTAAAACACGGAGAGAAATAATATTCTAAGAAAATTTATAATTAATCCTCATTGGCTCAAATAAAGCACAAAAAAACTAAAATTAAGAAAAATAAATTTATAATAAGCAATTATTTCTTTAGTTGAGTAAAATAAAAAAATTGTTTGAAACAAGAATAAAATACTTGATTCTGGAATCTGGAACAAGTCTTGAATCAGAAAATATTTTCTTAATTTAAGCAAACGCAGAGAATTATTTAAGTTTTCAGCAAATTGTTTACTTGAACCAATCAAATTTTTCTCACTTCAACTTATATGGGCATGCTTATAACTCCTAACATGTTTACATAAAAAAAATGTTTAAGATGGTGCGGATTGACAAACTATGACATGGTTCGAAGGCGCAGTGTCTTATCTGTTACTTTACTTGGAAACATGATCGATTATCCTATATATATATAATAAGAATATTTCGATTCTAATATCAAGCAAAACATTCTATATAGTATTAAGAAAATTGCTAACTTGAATCAAGCAAATTATTCTAGTTTTCAGTAAATTCTTTACTTGAATCAAGCAAATTGTTCTCAATTTAAGGAAAATCAATTTCTCAAATCAAGCAAATTATTATTGTTTTCAGTGAAATGTTACTTGAATCAAGCAAATTTTTCTTACTTCACGCAAATATTAGTCTTGAATATAGAGAAACTATTCCTGAGTTTTAAATAATGTTTCTTGAGTTAAGTATTTTTTCTTATTATCATGTTTTTTAAATTTCTTATTGTCATGCATAGAATGCTTGTTTTTTCTCTCCGTGAACGAGTTTTTCTTAAAATATAGGGAACAGGGCTGGGTTGTGAACCGGGTTTTGTTTTTGGGCTCTAACTTTTCACAGAATAAAGGTCACATGTGTTGCATTCCATGGAGTTTTTAGGTGTCAGCTCTTTAGGCAAAAATTCAAAACAACTGGTGCAAAAATCAATATCCTCATCAGATGGGTTTGATGGTTCTTTTGTCTTACGACGCTTGAATGGTGCGTTGTGCCTTCTTCAGTGATGCTTTTGCTGGTGATTTTGACTTTGCTGCTATTTTTCCCTGCTTCAGGTCATCAATTTTGTCTGGAGAAGTAAGCTCCTTGACTCCTCACATCACATTAATAACAGCCTCGGCCTTGCTGGCGGTGCTTCAAGCGGTGGGTTAAATTTTTGATGACTCGGTAGTCCAATATTTGCGACGTCATTCCGGCAATAGCTCAAGGTCGTTCAAAGTTGTTGGCTTGTAAGCGTTGACTAAGAACTTTACGTAGCCCCAGAGAAAATAATCGATGATGGGTTTCAATTCCCATGATCGCGTAGCGTTGCTTATATGACATGTAAAAACCTGCCGTATGGGCTAATTTCACATTGCATCACGGCAATGCGGTCGAGGTCCATAGAATTGATGCCCATCAGATAAATCTGAAGGACGTTAGTACCATGCTAATACAAATACAACGTCCATCCGTCACTTGCATGACTCCAGACGCGACCAACGCCCTGTCATAATAGTTTCAAAACCAGTTACACACCATAGTATATTTAAATTAATAAATATACTATATGGATAGCAACCAATGTTGGAACGCAACAGTACCAACTATGGATAATTAGTTTGGTCACCATCCACATTTATTGGTAGAAATCAAGACCCATCTAACATCTCTGACAATTTATGGGCATTGCCAGCCGGTTGAATAAGCGCTACTCCACGCCGATCATGCATACCAGTTCGCGACATTGAATTACCACAGCCAGCACGATACTCCACGAAGAGCCAGCCCTGCAATTGTCATCCCCGGGCAAAAGGGATTTACCTCGACACGCACTAACAATCACTGACACATCTGCACCCATCGTTCATGACTGTGGTGACAAAAGCAATCACTATTGCATGTGCTACAGTGTAGACCACATCGCATTTGACTGTGTGTAACATTGCACTTTTTCAATCTGGCACTCCAAGGCTAATAAGATATACTTTTCATCTGAGAGTACCCAACTCTGACACCTCGCTATACACCAATTTATACACCATTACTATCATCGTTTTACCAGCCTTAAATAATACTATCCACAAGACCAATGCCAATATGCTAGTGAAATTGTGATCGTACATCTGCCGAGTGTAACAAATATCCCCGTGCTAACACATTTTAAAGATCATTGTTATTCCTTCGTAGGCATACGCTACCGTTGATCAAGTCAAACGGTCCACCTACTCCCCAGATTGGGCGAACAACTCCAAGATCTGGGTAGTCCCTTTACATTAACATAGGATAGGGCGAACCCGTTGCCTGCGACCATCTTCCTTTATCCTGGCTTTGGACAGGCTGCTCGTGAGTACAGGCGGAGTTGCACCAAAGAGTCAATCTTTGTGGATAAACACTTATGGATGGTGGTCCTTCCAATAATGGCAATTTTGCATATTGACATAGCCGCTGCGCCAAAAAATGAGCCTCATTCGAGAAGGTGAATTTTTCGCGAAAATCCGGATCTCCGGAAAAAATTTGCAGAGCTCAAGTAGCGAACTTACGCCATTGTTTACGGTCATCCGGCTTCAATTCTTGCGTTAGCACAGTCTAATACGCCCGAATTCAAAAGAAAAATAAGCCTGGTTGACTCTATGACAATGTGCAATTCAGCTGATCGGAGCTGAATCGACATTTCTTGGTCTTCTTAGACCCTGGCCGCTAAGACGATTATATTTTCTTCACTTCGCACTAATCTCTGTTTGGTTGGTGGCTTAAGGTCCAAAAGAGTGCACTCACAGCAGGCCCGTAGACAAGGGGGGGTTTTTAGGGTTAAAACCCCCCCCCCCTTATGGTCCAAAAAGTATAAACAAATAATTTATTAGCATTAATATAACTTTGCCAATTTGCGAATACTTTGCTGCACGTGCGTCTTTTTTCTCTTACAGTGCAACTGCAAGTGTAAACAGCAACAGCGAAAACATCAACATGCTTAAGTATCGAAAAAAGTTCGATATATTCAATTGAACTTTGTCTACCACCAGCAATTTAAGAATTTATTGCTTTAACAGGTGTTACGTGAAAGTGGTGAAATTTTGATTGAGTTTCGTTAGATAAGTTTAAGAGTTTCTATTGTTAATTTTACTGTGCCAAAACTACTAAAATGATTCTACTTAATTGGCTGCAGAAACCAGAAGTAAAAAAGGCTAGAACGGTGGAAAGCACTTGCTTGATTTAAATGATTTTTTTTTCCTTTATCAATGCGTAAATGTGTTAAAAAGTTGCCGAATATTTCTGAATGTTTGAAAGCTGATTGAATATTAATGAATTAGCTTTTTGCTTGATGCGGAACCGACAAAATCCGAATAATTTTATATTTCATCTGCATTGCAGAAAACGTTCAAGAAACTTTGGAATCTGAAAAGTCTTCAGAACTTCCTTTGTAACCTGCACTTGAAGAAAGCTTTAATGTTGACAGCTATGTGGAAAGCGGTAGTACAAGTTGTGTTATTAAAATTTTACTTTTAATGTTTATAACTCTAAGTTCGTGTGTATGGTTGTAGAAATTGTTCCAGAAATATCATTTGATTCATCGGAACTGCCTCCGACTTCGAGAGTATATCAATGTCCAAATAACGATATTTCCAAGTTGATGAGCAATTTTTCCGACTCGAACCGCCTTGAAATTTTTCAAAGCATTTATGTGCCTCCACCAAATTTTAATTTTCCTGCCAGCGGTTCTCGCAAACTCCGATTTAAGCATTCTTGGTTGAACAGTTGGCATTGGTTGGTTTACTCCAAATTAGAAAATGCAGCTTATTGGAAGTTTTGCATATTTTTTAGCACTGGTTTTGGAGGTGCAGGATCACAACCTCTTGGTTATTTTACCGAATGATAATAAAAACTTTTTAAATAAAATTTTCTAACCTTTTCATTGTGGCCTTTACAAAAGTCAGGAAATACAAGAAAATGTCGTTTTCTAATCGTGGTTATTTTTATATAGAATTTTAAACCGATATAAGTTTGCAAGTAAATTATTAAAATAATAAAATAAGAGGCTTAATTAACGTCATTTTAGAATTTTGTCTTGAAAATTTTATTTTTTTAGCGTCTTTCTGTATTCCAAAATGACAGTGCAACGATAAGTAAGATATATAGCGCGAAACACATTGAGCTCAACAAACGACAGTTTTGATATTATAGAACACACGTTTTTTATGTTAATTGGGCGTGCATCCTTAAGCATACATAGGGATTGCAGTGTCACAGCGGACGCTGTATTATTATCTATGTATATATATAAAAATCAAATGCGTGTGCGTTAGTCTTGCTAATGCTCAGAAACGGCTGGGCCGATTTTAATAATTCTTTTTTTGTATTGTTTGCCTTAATACAGATGTGGTTCAGAAAGAAAGAAAATTACAAAAACTTCAAGGAACAGCGGAAAAATCGAAAACATCGAAATTGGTAATTTTGTATGGGAATTGCCACACCAGACTACTTTAAATAGCCAACGAATCTTAACTGCTGGACGGATTTAACTCAAATTCGGCACACACATTACTTGAATCCTAGATTAGGTTATGGCATACTTGGTTTTGACCACGCCCCTTCTTCTGCCCCTTTACAAGAAACGTAAATTATCCTACCAGCGTACTTTTATTAGCGAAACTCTGCGTCTAAATAATTAAAAGAAAATTCTGTCAAAAAACATTCACACATCTTCAAAATTGCACAAAATTTTAGTACAGCGTTTTTTTTTTAATAACTTCGTTTCCTTAGAATAACAAAAAACTATCAGAAATTCGTGTTTCTTACTTTCGCTGAAAATAACTCCGTTTTTTTTTAATATATTTCATCCAATTTCTTTTCGTTGATAAATTCAATTAAGTACTTAATAAACCATATTTGAAGAAACCTCAACGTATTAATTTTTTACTCTAAAATTCATAAAAGCTGTCATTTCAACAAATAAAAAAAACTTTAAAAAAATTATTTGTTTGCCCATTGTGAGGATCGATCCTTAGACCACCTCATGGCTTCAAAACTAACAGTTGAGTTGACTATTTTTATTCAAATTGAAATGTACTAAAAAAATTTTCTAATAGAATTCGCAATAAAATGATATGACAGCACAATCTTTTGAATTCGAATAATAGCAGCCTATTACATTCCGTGTTAATATGGGATATTGGAGTGTTTCATTCATCAATAATTGAAATTCGATTGGCACCATTTGTTATCGATCATGAGTGTTCGATAAAAAATTAATTTCAGGTGGAATCGTGATTGCTCGAATTTAGGGCGGGACGAATTTTGCCGGGTCCTCTAGTATAAATATATAAAATAAACAAAAGTAAAGTAAATTAATTTCTGATTTATGTATTTGGTGTACAAAAACGTTTTAAAGTGTTTTTTTTTCAAGTTTGTTGCTTTATTGTGAAAAATTTGTTACAAATTCATTTTTCAAAGTATTGTCCATTTCTAGCCACTGATTTTTCCCATCTTTCTGGTAATTATATAAAAAATACCTTTTCATTTATCGATATAAAAAACTATCGATATTTTTTTTTTAATCCAAACCCCCCCCTTAGGTAAATCCTGGCTACGGGCCTGACTCACAGTCAATCTTTACCACATTGCGATGAATTTCCTGCGCACTAAAGCTGTGATGAAGACCATCTTCACGACGAAATACAAACGAAATTAAAACGAGCCTGAATTTCGATAATATTTTGGTTCGTTCGTGGTTTAAATGACCTAGCAATCGAAGGTTAAATTTCTTAAGGATGAATTTTGAATTTTCATTTTCTCTTCACTGTTCCGGGATTCAGTGAAAATGCACCGGGATTCGAATCCCGAACCACTGGGCTGGCAGTGAAGCTCGCTACTCTTCGATTATCGAGACCGCATTGGAACTAGACTACTAAGCTCTGCTAGGAATACATATTTTTTAATTTGTAACCATCGAAAGGTTTTAATAATTAAAATTCAATGCTTCTGCACACAAAGAAAAGAAAAAACTTTTATTGCCAGTTTGCCGCAAACGAACTTCGTTTGTCGTGCTTGGGATCGTTATTTGCAAACGTTTCAACAGTTGTCATAATAATAGTCCGTTGCGAGAAACGCAATATTTAGTTGCAGGTAAATAATTTCGTTTCTTATAAACGCGAATAATTTTTAAATTGCAGCATTTGGAAAATTTGTTTTTCCCAACTGAAAACTTCGTTTGTTTTTCCAAATTGGTACTTTTTTAATACGCGGACGGAAATAGCAACAGAGGTGCGATGATTACAATCAATAAGAAGACGGACGGGGGAAAGAAGATTTATAAAGGGTGTTTTTTTTAGAGGTGTAGAACTTCGAATTGAAATAAAACACAAGAAAATCGTTTTAATGTCCATCAATTTGGCTTTATTGGAAGGATAATTTTATGCCATTAATGTTTAAATATGATTTCTGGCATGTGGCCGCCGCGGCTGGCTCGAATAAAGCCAATTCTACAGGTCCAATTTTCAACCACTTTTTCGAGCATATGGGGCCGTATGTCGGCAATAACGCGACGAATGTTGGCCTCCAAGTCCCCTAACATTTCTGGTTTGTTGGCGTAGACGAGCGACTTCACATATCCGCAAAGAAAATAATCCAATGGTGTCAAATCACACGATCTTGGTGGCCAATTGACAGGTCCATTCCGCGAAATTATGCGCTCATCGAATGTTTTCTTCAATAAATCGATTGTGACACAACTCATCCACATTCATGCCATCCAATTCGGGAAGAAAATAGTCGGTTAAAAAATAATAACGGAAAATAACGGTAACTGACTCTCCAGCATTATTTCGGAAGAAGTTTGGCCCAATGACTCCACCAGCCCACAGAGCACACCAAACAGTCAGTTTTTGTGGATGTAATGGCGTCTCAAGGATCTCATGTGGATTCTCTTCACTCCAAATGCGGCAATTTTGCTTGTTGACGTAGCCATTCAACCAAAAATGAGCCTCATCACTGAACAAAATTTTGCGATGAAAATCAGCATCGAGATCAATCTCATTTTCGGCCCATACACCAAAATCACGACGCATTGCATGGTCTCGCGGCTTTAATTCTTGCACAAGCTGGATCTTGTAATGTCGCAAGCCAAGATCTTTGCGCAAAATCTTCCATAAAGTTGATGGACAAAGCTCCAATTGCTGTGCACGGTGGCGAATCGATTCATTCAGGTCCTCTTCAACATTTTGCTCTACAGCGGCAATTGTTTCTTCGGTGCGCACTGTTCGACGTCTCTGCGGATGCGTATTATCACATAGAGTAAACGTGGTGCGAAAACGACCCATGGTTAACCGAATTAATTGCTCTGATGGACGATTATGTCGACCATAAAATGGACGGAGCTTGCGGTAAACTTCGCGAACTGAACCATTATTTTCGAAATAAATTTGCACGATTTGCAAGCGTTGTTCTTTTGTCAACCTGTTCATGATGAAATGGCAAACCAAACTGAACATAAATGACATTAGAGTTGCCAGATTTGACCACAAAATGCCAGTTTTATCTCTATTCGAAAAACAAACCCCTAAAAAAAACACCCTTTATAATAAATAATAATGACCGAAATAGCTTGCGGTATACATATGTAAAAGATATATTTTTAAGTTGACAACTGAATATTCGTTTGTGGCAAATACAACTCCCAAACGGAGTGTAGTTGACTAATTTTTCAGTTGCGGCGAACGAAAAATTTCTATGCGTGTGGGGGAAAAGAACACAATACATACTTCATCTTCCTTCGATGGAAAGGGTTAATTATTCTCTAAAACCGATTTTACATATTCTTCTTTACAGTAACTAGTATAAGTCTGACAATGAAAGTGGGTTGATTTTCATCGATAATAAAGCGTATAATTCTCGAGTATTCAGCAATCCTTTGAATTTTTTTTTTTATTTTTACAATTATTCTTGTTTAAACAAGTGCCTTTTCTCTCAAATTTCAATTCACTACTTCATTCCCAGTTAAGCTTTGTATTTCAAATTGTTTTTATTATTTTTTTTTTCTTTTTTTTTTTTTTTTGCTTGTTTCACATGACAATTGCATAATTTCGCAATTCCAAATTCTTTATCCTTCAATGGCGAGTACATTCGCCCTCTTTAATATCAATAGAGCACGTTTACCCACAGCATGTGTGTGAATTAAAAGCCGACTGAAGAATATAACAAAAAATTCAATTACTTGGCAACACCCACCAGGAGGTGTCTCAGGCCCACCTCTCGAATATTGTTTTATTAAAATTTTGTAATTTTATATTGTTTTTTTTTCGTGACATGTGGTCCCAGTTGCCTTATGATGATTTCGAAAGAAGTGCAAGAATAGTTCACGTAAAAAGCATTGATGTGGTTAAGCAAAATATGCACGACACTGCAATGAATGCATTAAATGTTCTCAAAGGAGACAAACTGAATACTCCGAATAATCGAGTATGTCAGTGGATGTAGAATCGAGAAATGTCGAAAATATGAAAAATTGGTAACTCGTTAAATATAAAAATAGAATTATTAATCCATTATAGGAACATGTTTTTAGTTTTGTAAAATTTGAAGAGACAAAAAATCAAGCAGTTTTGTCTAGAAATATGTTTTCCTTATGTTCGGGATTCGGTTTTCGGTATTCGGTTCTTAGTTGAATTTTTAATAATCGGTTTTAAAGTTATCAATGTTATATTTGTCAGCACTACTGCACATTAGCAGCTTACTCTCATGCATTTCTGCAGAGCTAAAAGAATTTTGACAGAATTTTGACAAATTTTGTGAAGTTTCAAGGATGTTAATAAGCATGAATGAAAATGTGAGGGTTAACTTCACTTTGT
Source organism: Pherbina coryleti (assembly GCA_943735915.1). Classification (NCBI taxonomy): domain Eukaryota; kingdom Metazoa; phylum Arthropoda; class Insecta; order Diptera; family Sciomyzidae; genus Pherbina; species Pherbina coryleti. The sequence continues at coordinate 129,829,452 of OX030951.1, read as the reverse complement.
GTCATTAACAAAAAAACTTGAGAAACACAAACAGTGTTGAACAAGAGGAAAAGTTTAGTGAACTTTCATATTTTTGAAAATGATGCTTTTGTGTATCGATTTATCCATCCATGTTCGGATTATTGAGATTGTCCAGACTATCGAAATAAACATTTTTAAATCAATATTAATGAAATAAAACATAGTTGTTCTTTTGTTTCGCATATATTTATTCAAAAACAAAAGGAATATGTTTTAAGTGGAGTATATTGGGGAATTATTGAAAAATTAACTTTTAATAAATAGTTTTTTCTGAGGTAGTTGGTTCGTGCTTTTTCTTCTATCATTCTCAAATCATTCTCCTCAGCCTAATGAACGCAAACTGCAAAGAATTTCTTAGCATCTGCATAAGAGATCTTGATTTTTACATCTATCGCTTCTTTGCCTTCTTCAGAGTCTACAAGAGGAAAAGTCCAACGCAAATTCATTTACACCAATTGCCCAATAATTGATATCATCTTCACTTACAGGCGTTTGCAGGAATTTTTCAAGGGGTGAAAAAGGTATGCATTGGTGTGCACGTATATGAAAATGATGATATGAAAATGTAACATATACACATAGGAAATAAAATATATAAAATTTTTCCTGTCCAGGGGGGAGGGGGGCAAGTGCAACACTTATCTTCCTTCCCCCAACCCTGTGGACGCCTTGTCTTCACTGATACCTTTATTGAATGTAATAGTACAGATCATGTTTTGGATGGATTTAAAGTCAGTATTGATGAAACTGGACTACAGTTCAAGGCGTAAATCTTGAAGCAATATCATATCTTTATCGTCCCAGTGCAATGCAGGCCACAATGCCAACTAGCTTTTTTTGCATATTTTTTGTACTAATGTTTTGCCAAACTATGTCCGTTAAGTTAACAGCAATCTATCTATATCTATATCTATATCTATATCTATATCTATATCTATATCTATATCTATATCTATATCTATATCTATATCTATATCTATATCTATATCTATATCTATATCTATATCTATATCTATATCTATATCTATATCTATATCTATATCTATATCTATATCTATATCTATATCTATATCTATATCTCTATCTATATCTATATCTATATCTATATCTATATCTATATCTCTATCTCTATCTCTATCTATATCTATATCTATATCTATATCTATATCTATATCTATATCTATATCTATATCTATATCTATATCTATATCTATATCTATATCTATATCTATATCTATATCTATATCTATATCTATATCTATATCTATATCTATATCTATATCTATATCTATATCTATATCTATATCTATATCTATATCTATATCTATATCTATATCTATATCTATATCTATATCTATATCTATATCTATATCTATATCTATATCTATATCTATATCTATATCTATATCTATATCTATATCTATATCTATATCTATATCTATATCTATATCTATATCTATATCTATCTATATCTATATCTATACTTCTATATCTATCGTCTTTATCGTCCCAGTGCAATGCAGGCCACAATGCCAACTAGCTTTTTTTGCATATTATTTGTACTAATGTTTTGCCAAACTATGTCCGTTAAGTTAACAGCAATCTATCTATATCTATATCTATATCTATATCTATATCTATATCTATATCTATATCTATATCTATATCTATATCTATATCTATATCTATATCTATACTATCTATATCTATATCTATCTATACCAGTGTCGGCCGACGCCTATGCACGCGTGCTTCGTGAAACTTCGGTTTTTTACACCGACATAAAACTGGCTGTCGTGCTTTTACACCCATGATACAATTATACAAGGTAGGAGTGACAACTTGCTTTTTTCTCACCAGTACCTTGCAGCGACTGTCATTTGCCTGTATATTCTTCTTTTTTCGTTCTCCAATTTATACTATTTTTGACAGTTAGCGCAAGACGAGAAAACTGTCACTCCTACCTTGTATAATTGTATCATGTTTACACCGACGCTGCCGATTATTCGTAGCAAGAGCGCTCAGTCGATGTTTCGCTTTTGGCTAGTTAACACCACGCTTCTATGCAACTTATGCGCGCAATTTATTACTTACGTAATTTTAAATGCTTACACGTAAAAAAATGTTGAACCAAATTTGGAAATTAGCATATTTTTTCTTACAAATTGTTTTGGGGAAGCGAAAACTTAATTTGTCAGATGAAATTACTTTGCGCTACCAGTGTTTTGTTTTATTTTGAAGTAATATGCAATATAAATAATATTAGTACTATTAGGAGTCGGTAAAATGTTATTAGTAAAAGAATACTTTCCAAATAAATATGTAATATTGATATTAATAATATATATGTGCATACTGATATTATTAATAAAATATTAATATTAATATTATTATTAATTATTATTAATAACGCGGCCCCTAAGCAATAAATAATATTGCACATTATTTACCTAGTAAGAAATTTCATTAATTTCAATTCCCTTTCATATAAAAAATTTCTGTAAGCCTCTTGCAAAGTAAAATTCTCACAGTGTAAGCCAAAGAGAGATTCTTTGCTCTCACTTATGCGAACACTACTACAAAACTGAAAGAACTGTGTATGTATTTTTTTGGCCGACACTGATCTATACTATTATATAAAATGAAAGTGAAAATTTTTTGTGTCCGCAAAACTCCAAAATTACTGGTCCGATTTTTTTTAAATAAGTCTTAAAATATCACATTTGTGCTACAAAAGGTTCATTGGTTATTTTCTTTTCGAAATTTCAATAATAAGTATCTTTAATTAAAGTGTTAAGCCATGCATTGCTTGATCGTTAGCTTTTCATGTGTTTGTGCTGCGAGAGTCTCAATAAACTGCATGTTGCTCTCTACTATACTCTTTTTGTTCTCAGCAAGCACAAAACAACAAAACAAACAAACAAATACATATACATACATACTTTGCTGCGCTTTAAGCTAATTGGATCGAAGTACATTTCAATATGTTCAAAGTAGTTTTGTTGTTGAAAATTAATCTAACACAGTTTTGTTAAAAGGGGATTCACTGACCACCTTTAGCATGTTGAGGATTTTTTTGATGAGAATGAGATTCAATCCGACTTGATGTATGTATGTATGTATGTACGTATGTTTATTTGTTTCGCTGCATGCAACTTTTCTACACATGTTTTGACGTTGGTTTTCCTGTAATTTATAAATGAACAAAAGGAACGGGTGACTTTTTACTTTATAGAATTGACATTGTGTGATTCAATAACTTTTTTATAAATAAACAAGATAACTGGGACGGACATTGGAAAAGGGGTTATGGCTTCGACCACACAAGTCAAATTTTTGATATTGAATAGCTTTGGAACTAAATGTCGCATGACAATAAAACTCAGCATGGAGTTACTAATTGCCAAAGTCTTTTTACTGGAAAACTGATATGTGCATTGGAAAAGGGGGTGTGGCCCGATTCTCTATACAGAATAGCTATGGAAGCTAAGATCACAGGACATTGAAACTCATAACGGAAGTGTCACCTGGGAGTGATGTTCTGCTACTGGGAAACTGTAACGGGCAGTGGAACATGAGCGTGGTGTCAGACTAAGGGACTAATAAAAGTTTTGAATTTACTTATTATTTCCAATATACTTGCCGGGTGCAGCAATGCGCGCCTGGTATCGCTAGTCTTCATATAAAGCTTTTTTAAGACTTGTGCCAAATTTTCATTATTTTCTTTTCAAATATGATTTATTTCTATTTGAAATAGGTAGTTTTTTTCCGTCCATAGGCTATGAAACTACTGTACAATTTGGTGGTAAAAAAGCACGTCAAAGTTTGGGTCAAAATTAATTTCTTTCGCTGTAGGAGGTGCAGGAGCATTGTGCAATATTAATAATGCCTTGAGTGGTCTATTCACCTCTGTTAGATATTTGTTTGAATCTGTAATTAATTAATTTTTTAACCAGTCGATTAAACGTGACTTTGATATCCATCCCTTTTTAGTTGTTTTATATTTTAGCATTTTTAAAAGCTCTTGAATTAACAGATTTACCAATTACCAAAAGAGACAATTTTTATGTCCTGCAGCATTTGAGCACGGCATAAATGTCACACCATATTTGGAATTTGTGCTCTCTGGGCCTGATTTTTTTATTTGCATTTACCAATATGTTACCAAAAAATTTGTTCGAATTGTAGAAGTAGAAATTTAACTTTTTAATGTACATTTTTTTTTTTTTTGTCATCTCAAGGTTCGGCAGCCGCTAAGCCGATTTTGATCTTTCACAACTCGTATTCAATTGGTATTATAAGTGAAATTAAAAAAGTCCTAGATTTTTGTGTTGGTAAGACTGATGACATCTTCCTCACACAGGAAGGGAAAAACATGAAAATACATATAATGGTATACCCTCTATACCAAAAATATGAAAATAAACGCAAACAAAAATGAACATACAATAACAAAACAAACGAAGGCACATAAAGCTAGAGATTATTTTCACAAAAAATTCGAGAAACCAATTGATAAAATGTTCCGTCTTTTTCAATATTCAATATGTCAATATTTCAGAATTTTTTCAGAATATTTCAGAATTCCCTTGCAACTTCTTTTCATTTTTCATTCTTTTAAATAAACCAACCAGCGAGAAACAGCTCTTGTTCTTGAAACTTACTTAAAGTCGTTTCCGTACTTTTTAAGAGATTTTCCATTTTTGACAGATAATGAAATCACTCTCTATTACTCGAACTTCAAAGTATCTTCGAATTTACGAGCCATTTTTGATTTCCGAACACCTGCTAGAAAAACTGTGATGAGTGCTTCGAAGATAGCACACCAAGTCTTTAGTCGGTGAAAATTTCTACCAAAAGAGTAGCTGCGATTTCATCATAGATGATTCTGCCGTCACTTGACTAATTTGAAAAACGGAATTTTTCCCAGAATATAGGCCTGCTTACCTTCTCTTTTTCGTCAATCATCTCAGAAGGCAGGTCCTCTCAAAACATATAGAGTAGTAGTTATCTTTGTAGCAGTAGTTTTATGTTGCAACACTTTCCTAGACGAGGCGCCTTACAGAAACTTTCTGGTCTCCCGAAGCGCTGATCTCATCTATCATAATGCTATCCTCGTCTTGGGGTAATAAAATCCCCACTGTTTTATAGTTGACTTACCTTCCGATCATATCTTATCATTCGTCACATGAGGAGATCGGTGTTTTGAACCTTAATACCCAAGTCGTTTGCTTAAGTATAGAAGAAACAGCGGGGAATGTCTGGAGTTATACTGTTTTGATCTCATCTTGAAGGTTACTCTTAAGTAGTTCCCTTTTTACTCCCACTTTATTGCTATCAATATCCTGCCACCCGTCCGGTTGCTTCCCAAGCCCTTTTAAGCATGCTTTCCAAACGACAATATGCCAGGTGAAAGCCTTCAAGAAGGTTATGTTTAAAAAAACTACAAAGACAAGATTCATAAACGGCCAATTTTAATTAAAAGCATTCCCAATAATGTAAAAATAATTAATTTTTTTAATATGTAAATGTAAAACTAATTTATTTTAAAAATAAAGAGCAATAATTGGTGATCGGCGGAAATTAGCACGCACTTATGCTACATTACTACCTGAGCGCTTCATGGTAATGCAAGCATCTATCGAATGCAATCGATTTATGTTTTCAAAAAAGTACGAACGTTCATAAAAGTTCGTTCATGTCAATTTCATATACGAAGAATATGATTTACGATATATACAAGCTAGCAAAGTGACATGAATCATCTTGTTATTTATATTCAATTTTTGTTCCTGTTTAAATATAAAAATATAATTTCAGAAATTAGCTTCATTTTATAACTTCTAGCTGGAAAGATTACACAGACGTACAAAGACAAACTGTTCTGTTAATAATGAAAACAATTTAACAACCCTTTATCAATGAAAAAACAGTACGTGTTACATTCCGCTTACATTTCTGCATTACAATACGATCACTGACAAATTTTTCCTAGTGGGAACTGAAGAAACTTGTTGACAGAATAGCTCCCCACAAAAATTAACATAAATTGTCAAAGATTTTTAGATCGGTCTCGATTTGTATCAAATAAATGTGGATGGTGATCAACACTAGCCATTCATAATTTGGCACTATGAGTCTAAATACTGAGGTGTATTAACACATGGCCCAATAAGTCCGGAGACGAACTACTAGGTGGCACCTCTAACGGAATATCCATATAATATTTCGATAGTTCCAACCTTTAAACAATACGTGTAAAAATTTCATGACAATCTAACTTTTAGTTCAAAAGTTTAAGTGACGCTACTGTTGATATTTTCAAAATAATGGATTCAAAGCAATGCCGTGTGTTGATTTATCACTGTTATGGAAAAAAATACCGTCTAAGCTGAGAAATGGCTTCGAAATGTTATTCGGATTCTGCTCCGTCAAAAGCAAGCATTTGCCGATTGTATGCTGAGTTTGAACTTGGTGGTACAGGCACAAATGATGCTGAACGTTCAGGACACCTAAATGAGTTGTTCCACAAAACATAAAGAACGTACACAAAATGGTATTGGCCGACCGTAAAGTGAAGGTGCGCGAGCTAGCTGAGGCTCTGAAGATATCGAAAGGCAGTGTGGGACCAATATGACAGGAACATTTCTCGATGAGAAAGCTGCTTTCCAAATGGGTGCCGCGTTTTCTCACACCGGACCAAAAGCAACAACATGTCAATGATTCGTAGAGCTGTTTGGCACTGCTTACAAAGAATAAACATGAATTTTTGCGTCGGTATGTGACAATGGATGAAACATGGATCCACCATTACACACCGGAATCAAAACGATCGTCAGCTGAGTGGAAAGCAACCGATGAAAGCAGGCCAGAGCGACCAAAAACACAACAGTCGTCTGGAAAGGTTATGGCATCTGTATTTTGGGATGCGCATGGAATTTTATTCATCGACTATTTCGAAAAGGGAAAAACAATCAACAGCGATTATTATATAGCGTTGGTAGAGCGTTTGAAGGATGAAATCACGAAAATCGGACCCATTTGAAGAACAAAAAAATTCTTTTTCACCAAGACAATGCACCGTGTCACAAATCGATGAAAACGATGGCGAAAATCCATGAATTGGGCTTCGAATTGCTTCCTCATCAACAGTATGTGACAGATTTGGCCCCCAGCAACTACTGGCTCTTTGCAGACCTCAAAAAAATGCTTACCGGCAAGAGATTTGGCTCCAATGAAGCGGTGATGACTGAAACTGAAGTGTATTTTGAGGCGAAGCACAAATCGTTCTACAGAACCGGTATTGAAAAGTTAGAAAAGCTGTGGAATTAATGTATTGCTCTTGAAGGAACCTATGTTGATGAATAAAGAAGAATATTTGCAAAAAATGTTTTTTTTATTACTTAGTCTCGGGACTTATTGGACCATGTGTTAAGCGTAAACAATATTGTAGAAAAAAGAAAAAACGGGTTTTGAAGGTCAACTTTGGATGGCCATTGAGACCAATTTTTGGGTTTATATTACTTGCAAAGTGTGTTTTTCATATGTTGGATATATCCAGATTCTAAATATTAGCAAAAATAAGTAAACTCCATAACTTTGGAATAACCCTGAGTGCGAGTGTTTTGTCTATATTTTTCCCAATGTGCGTCGCCATTCAGAAGTCTTGACAATTGTTCTTTCAACATTATCTGTGTACTCTGGATTTCTGTTCCTAGATTTTCGTTTCCGTCCGTACAGAAAGAGGCTACGATCTTAAAATCATCGGCCAGGTGACTTATTTTTTCGAAAAATTTCCGTACCTTGTTGCTGTCAACAAGCTTTTCACAATTTTCTTAAAAGTACGCTTTTCTGCATCCGATTTTTATTTTTTTTTTTTTTTTGAATGTTGAATGTTTTCTTAAAAAGTAAATAGTCACATACCTTACAGAGTCGCCATCCTTAGTAAGTACTGTGGTAGACCCCATATATCTCAAAAATATGGGGTCTCATGATTGATTGCTAATGATTCTACGTATATTGAACTTAGTCTCATGGGAACTCAAAGCATGTTTTCAATGAAACTTTTTACAAAAAAAGGCTTAAACTTTTATAGTCAACAAGCTTGTTGTTCAGGGAGCCCTGGAGGAAATATAAACTAATTTTGATTTCAATAAATTCTTTTAATCAATTTTTTCTCGACTTTCAATGGAATATTAGCAGCACTCCAGGCGGTCAAGTTTCTAAACTTGAATAATTATTTAGTCTGACACAATGCTGCAAATTGCATATTTGACATTTTGACCTTTTGTAAAAAAAAAATCCCACAACGATATGCCGCATGCCATGTCAAGCGTTGCTATTGTGCTATCGTTGTTGGTGTTGCGTTTATTTAATCAAATAATTTGCTTCACTCGTTTATTTAAATTAACAAAATCGTAACAAAAATACAAAGTAGTGGAAGAAAATAAATACTAAAAAAAACAAAAGAGTAGCACCAACAACAAAGCTTGAATACAATAACAATTTGTTAAGTTTAATGGCGCAACCGGAAACGGCTGCAGCTCATGACTGCCTGCTGTCTGTCTCATGGCTTCCACTTCCATACTTAAGCCAACGTCCACTTGAACTGCGCTCTGGTTGGCTCACTACTTGCTGTGCTCTACTCGATTGAATACGTTTATTAACAACAACACCAACAATAAGACAGAAGGAGGAAAAAAACAGGAACCAACTTCAACCAGGGGTGGCAATAATCGTGATTATCATAATCAAATTTCATTAAGCAGCATGCAGCATGCAGCATGCGGCATGTCAAATTTCCATGTTTTTTTTTTCACACTTTTATCACACTTAATAACACTTTTGTGAAGGGTGGCCGCCATATTGGTATTTTTAATAGTGTTCTTTTTTGTTGTTTTGCTTAATCTTATTCTGCTGCACCATTATTTGCCTTACTTAAGTAGTCATCAGTAGTTTGAACGCCTTAAAAAAATGCTTAAAAAAAAATAAATATTTTTGCTGGCATCTCCCTTATTTGTTGGCTTAACAAGCCAAGCCCTCATATAATCGCCTCTGCTACCCAGCCCAACTCAGCTCATTTCTGCCTTGAATTGAAGTGTAAATAAAGTGGAACTGAATTGAGTTGAATTGTAAGTGAAGTGTTTGCATTTGGTTTACTGAAGAAGTCGTCTATCTACCTATCTGTCGGTCTGTCACTGTTTGTTTATAAGGTTTCTTTGAAAATGACTGACAACAAATGTTGCCACATTATTTTGTAAGGTTTATTGTATTGTTAATTGATGCAAAGTATAAGAGAGAGTTCGTAGAAAATTGTTTTCTTAGTCTTAGAAGAGATGTCAGTTCCTAGCATAGCCTGGCTATCGACATTATTGTAAGTACTTTCAGTTGATAAACTTCGATAATAAGACTATAAAGCTCATCCAGCTAATGCATATTTTTAACAGTTGCAAGGAGACATATGTATGCATTTGGCAGCCTCCGTAGTCTAGTGGCATCGTGAATGAATGAATACCTATCCATGGGGCCCGTGTTCGAAGTCCAACCAAACCATGGTCCTACAATTAAACCTTTCTAAATATCCTTCCCTATTTCTAATCAACTGACATACAAAATTCATCAATATTTATGGCTCTTGTTGGTGGTGGAGAAGTTGATGGGTTTGTAACTAGAATTGACTGAGTTAAATGCATTTGCCTCAGATTCTAATTCACATGTTTCTACGGCTACCCTTAACGTTAAGAACATCCTACACATGTTTCACTTGATTACTAATCTTCGATATCGACTCCTTTCCACTAATCTACGATATCACCACATTTCAAACCAAGGCAGACTCTGCTGATTCAAGTCTTGTTCTGGAATCAAGTATTTTAGTCTTGTTTTAAATGCTCATTATAAATTTATTTTACTAATGATAATTTTTGTTTTTGTACTTGATTTGAGCAAATTAGGCTTTATTTTAAATTTTCTTCCATCAAGCTAAATTTTTGCTTAATATAATAATATTATTTCTCTCCGAGAGCATGTTTCTCCCAAGCACACAGGTTGAAAAGGTTCAGTAATTTAAAACGATGGTGACCTCGTTTCGTTGTCGATATAAACAAGAATTTTGAAAAATGCATTCAAATAGGTATAGAAAGAAAAATGTATAGGGGGCTTTCTTTGTCAAATCAGATACCTCCCCCCCCCCCTAAACGTCTGAAGTTTTGAGAAAAAATTTCCACGGCGGCTTAAAATTTTCCTTGAAATATTTATTTTTTGCCACCGTTTGGCGCTCTTGAAATTTTTTGGCAACTTTTTTGGACAAAAATGAAGGAAACTACGCAAAAAAGGAAACGTTAAAAAGGAAATTGTCTTATGTTAGTTTTTTATTATTTAACAATAGATTTCCTTACCTAAAAATATATTGTAAAGTGTAAATTTTTCTAAAAAGTTAACCCTTATTAGCAAAAGTGGGTCCAAAATATGTTTAATGTTCAGACTTAAGCAATTTGTAATTAAACCATAAGGCACTGTAGAAAAAAAACAAAAAGTGCTTAGAATTTTTCAAAATATAAGTACAAATTAAAAAAAAATATTCTGATATTTTTGAAGTCTCTAAATTTCTATAAGTCTCAAAATGTTTTTTTTTTTTTAATTTGTACTTATATTCTGACAAATTCTAATCACTTTTTCTTATAATTCTAATATATTCTTATATTCTACAAGTAAACTTGTGTAATTTATGGAACATAATGAATATTTTTAACACAAAACAAGAGAAAATATTTACAAAGTAACCTTCAATAGATCCTCCAATTATTATATTGTCCTTTGTTTTATCAAAATTATATATTATAATTCTTATCTATCAAAAATTCTGACATAATTGAACACCAGTTATCCGGTTTTTTACTTTATTTTTAAATAAATAATAATATTTTATACATTATTATATAATGTACTAGCTTTTTCCCGGTGCGCTTTGCTGCACCCTATCGAGATAATTACCGGAAAATGTTGCAATGCCTTCAGCGCTATTATTTCTAAACCATCTCGTACTCGAAACATAGGGGTCCTTCATAAATCCGGTACTCTTCGTAGTGCATTTCAAAAACACTCCCCTCCACCCTCATAAAGTAACGTAGTATATGAAATAAAAAACTTAATTGATTAAAAAATATTCGAAAATAGAAAAAATAACTGTCGAAAAGCAAGCAAAGAAAAATTATGCCCTTACTACACTTGCCATTAGTTAACAGTCAATTTAGACGGTCAAACATGAAGATGTGAGGATGAAAATGGTTTGAAATGTTGGGTTGTATAAATTTCAATTTTTTCGAGTTTTTTTATTTTTGGTCACATTACTATATCTGAGACCCCCTCCCCCCATTCGTTACTTATCGTAGTACATTTTAAAACCTCTCTCTCTACTAAATTGGTAACGTAATTTCCGGATAATTTTTCCGAAATAATGTCCGGAACAACATGGTTTTGTTGCTGGTCGGTCGACTCTATCAAATTTAGCTCTCTTTTCTGAGTATTGTGTATCTTCTTTTGTGCAAGGATATCAAGTTGATGTAATTTACACAGATTTTTCAAAGGCATTTGATAGAGTTTCTCATAAGTTACTTCTCTGGAAACTAGCACAAATGGGTTTTCATTCTAAGTTTTTGAGATGGATCCAGTCTTATTTGTCTGATAGGACTTGTTTTGTTTGTATTAACAATATTAAATCGTATGAATTCGTTGCTTCCTCGGGTGTACCTCAAGGAAGTATCCTTGGACCGCTTCTCTTTATTTTATTTATAAATGATGTCTCTAAATATATTTGCAACTCGCGCTTTCTACTTTATGCGGATGACCTTAAAGTGTTTAAAAAAATATCATGTTCTTCGGATTTTGCTGATTTGCAAGACGACGTTAATAGACTTTTGGCTTGGAGTATTTGGAATGGCCTTCCTTTAAATTTTTCAAAATGTTTTCATCTTACTCTCTCTAAACTTTCTCTTAATACCTTTTGTAACTCATACTATCTTTCTGATGAAAAAATACAAACTATATCTACATATCGAGATTTGGGTGTAATTTTTGATTCAAAATTCTCGTTTCTTGACCATGTTAACTTCCTTATTCCTAAGGCCTATTCGTTATTAGCGTTTATTCGAAGGAACAGCAAAGATTTTTCCGATCCGCATACACTAATAATGTTATTTAATGCGTTTGTGAGATCGAGATTGGAGTATGCCTCCATTATTTGGAGCCCTTTTTACATGTCAACCTCGTTTCGACTGGAAAAAATTCAAAAAAATTTTACAAGGTTTGCCTTGCGGTCAATTAAATTTCAAGACCCGCTACCACCGTATAATTCTCGTTTAATGCTCTTAGGACTGAAATCACTTGATTCCAGACGTAAGATGGCATCATTGATGTTCATATTTGACATTATCTCTGGATTAATAGTCAGATCTCAATGTCAATCTCTTTTGGAACTTATACCTTTCAATATTCCGATAAGAAATTTAAGAAATTCGAAATTATTTTTTGTTAAATATTGTAGAACAAACTATGCCTTAAATGAGCCTATAACTAGAGCCTTGTTACTATTTAATGAATTGCATATTTCAAATGAATTTGATCTCTTTGTTCCGAAAAACATTTTTAAGAATTTTGTGAATAGCATTTACTTAACGTAATTTTATGATTATCATAATATTAATATGTATTAAACTTAGTATATCTTTAATCTAACATAGTCTGTAAGGATATTTGTATTCAAAGACTTCAAATAAATAAACTAAACTAATTTAACTTCAGTAACTTCATTCTTGCTTCTATGTTCTTTGTCTTTTACTTCCATAGCTTTTCTGTGTCATAAATTTGGCTTGTATGGGTGGAGACACACACCCTTGTCCAATGCATGTCACCTTTTCTAGTAGAAGGACATCACCAAATGGTACCTACATTCTGAGTTTCAATGTTCTGTGACTTTTACTTCTATAGCTATTCTGTATTGTAAATTTGGTTTATACGGGTGGAGCCAAGCCCCGTTTTCGATTGCTCGTGCCAGTTTTTCAGTAGAAAGACCTTCATTGTTATACGACATTTAGTTCCAAAGCAATTCGATATCATAAATTTGGCCTGTGTGGACAAATTCCCCCTTGTCTAATGTTCGCTCAAATATATAGTCACTGCCTCTTGGGCCCATAGCATCTAAGGGTGTTTTTTTTAGGGGTTTGTTTTTCGAATAGAGATAAAACTGGCATTTTGTGGTCAAATCTGGCAACTCTAATGTCATTTATGTTCAGTTCGGTTTGCCATTTCATCATGAACATGTTGACAAAAGAACAACGCTTGCAAATCGTGCAAATTTATTTCGAAAATAATGGTTCAGTTCGCGAAGTTTCCCCCAAGCTCCGTCCATTTTATGGTCGACATAATCGTCCATCAGAGCAATTAATTCGGTTAACAATGGCTCGTTTTCACACTACGTTTACTCTATGTGATAATACGCATCCGCAGAGACGTCGAACAGTGCGCACCGAAGAAACAATTGCCGCTGTAGAGCAAAATGTTGAAGAGGACCCGAATGAATCGATTTGCCACCGTGCACAGCAATTGGAGCTTTGTCCATCAACTTTATGGAAGATTTTGCGCAAAGATCTTGGCTTGCGACCTTACAAGATCCAGCTTGTGCAAGAATTCAAGCCGCGAGACCATGCAATGCGTCGTGATTTTGGTGTATGGGCCGAAAATGAGATTGATCTCGATGCTGATTTTCATCGCAAAATTTTGTTCAGTGATGAGGCTCATTTTTGGTTGAATGGCTACGTCAACAAGCAAAATTGCCGCATTTGGAGTGAAGAGAATCCACATGAGATCCTTGAGACGCCATTACATCCACAAAAACTGACTGTTTGGTGTGCTCTATGGGCTGGTGGAGTCATTGGGCCATACTTCTTCCGAAATAATGCTGGAGAGTCAGTTACCGTTAATGGAGACCGGTATAGAGCCATGATAACCGACTATTTTGTTCCCGAATTGGATGGCATGAATGTAAATGAGTTGTGGTTCCAACAAGACGGCGCTACATGCCACACAGCGCACGTCACAATCGATTTATTGAAGGAAACATTCGATGAGCGCATAATTTCGCAGAATGGACCTGTCAATTGGTCACCAAGATCGTGTGATTTGACACCATTGGATTATTTTCTTTGGGGATATGTGAAGTTGCTCGTCTACGCCAACAAACCAGAAACGTTAGGGGACTTGGAGGCCAACATTCGTGGCGTTATTGCCGACATACGGCCCCATATGCTCGAAAAAGTGGTTGAAAATTGGACCTGTAGAATTGGCTTTATTCGAGCCAGCCGCGGCGGCCACATGCCGAAATCACATTTAAACATTAATGGCATAGAATTATCCTTCCAATAAAGCCAAATTGATGGATATTAAAACTATTTTCTTGTGTTTTATTTCAATTCGAAGTTCTATACCTCTAAAAAAAACACCCTTTACATATCAAGATTCACTATCAAAACATGTACAACTCAGGAATAATAATGATTTCTAAAAAGTGGGCTTATATATATACTTAGACCACGCCCAGTTTTAGTATAGTTGCCGACAGTAACCATACGAACTTAGCTACCAAATTTTAGTCTAATACGGCCAAAACCGTCTGAAATATAGCATTTTTATTGATTTGTAGGCGGTAATTTGCGCACCTGTATTTTTTCACACCTGTATTGTTGATAAGTTCACTAAAATGCCTTTAATTCATGAACCAATACACATACAAAGACCATTTATACAAAAAAACCTTCGTATTGACGTCAACTTTCATAGGAAATTTCCAGAAACAAAATCGGTTCACGAATTACAGAGAACATCAATTTTATACACAATGCAACTTATTTTTATATACAGTAGACGTCCAATAGGTGGCGTCCGTGGCGTAGTTGGTTAAACCAGCGTGGCCGCTATGTCAACGAACCTGGAGACCCAGGTTCGAACCCCAGCAGTGACAGAAAATTATTTGAATTAAAATAATTTTTCTGTACGTCCGCCACCTCTCTGCAGACAATGGCAAACCTCAGAGAGTAATCAAAATGCCATGTAAAGCTTCTTGAGAACGAGAACATTGCGTTCATCGCCGTTCGGAGTCGGCGTTAAACATGTAGGTCCGGTTCTTGGTTTGCACAAACTTGTTTTTGCACAAATTGTGCACAAACTTAATAACACGCACAACACAATTGATCATAAGAAGCTAGGTCAAAGTCCTTTCAAGGGCTGAAATGGCCAGTTATTTATTTTTTATTTATTAGACGTCCAATATAACGAATGGTTTCTTGTCCTGCCATTTCGTTAAATCAAAAAATTCGTTATATCGAATGAATATTTTAAACAAAGAAATATTGTACAAAGAAAGTTTTTAGTAGTTCAGTTTTTATTTATATATCAATAAAATATTCGCATATTTTTTTTTTTTTAGTTATAATTTCTCTTGTAAAATATTGATTTTAGTATAGAAACCCTTGAGTGTTCGTTAAATCGAATGACAACAAACTATTGGGATTCGTTATATAGAATAGTCAAGGAAGAGATTTTGCCGTTCATTATATTGGACATTTGTTAAATCGGGTATTCGTTATATTGGACGTGTACTGTATATAGATATAATATTTTAAAAATTTTAATTTTCGTTATTTAAAGGAAATGGTTATATTCGGGAAACATTTTGGCTGATCTAAAGGCTCTCATATGGAGCTTTTGAAATCATATTCTTAAGTGCTAAATACCAAAGAATTCTTCAGTGAACCACCACCACATAAAAAGGCTTAATAACTGAGAATAACCGACTTTATATTTATAACACATAAATAGATATGTCTATCTCGATAAAAAAAATCATATCGATTGTTCTTTATAAAAATTTTATTCTTAAAATTATTAAATCAACTTAGAATATAAAGAAAATCTCCAAGACCGTCACTTATAGACATTAACAGTTAGCTGACAACAAAAATAAACAGAGATAACTGCATAAGCTGAAGAAAAAGCGATGTTGTTTTTGCCACAAGGAAGTGGCAATAAATTCCTTATAATTATAATTGAAAAAAAAAAAGCAAAAGAAAACAATCATAACTGAACGAGCAGGTATGCTATACAGAATACAAAGGATATTCAACGATCGAGGATACTCGGGCATGACATATGTTGTGTAAATATTTTGACAATTCATGCCAAAATGCAGAGCAAATCAAGAGATGAACGTGTTGGCGAGATGAGCACCGGTTTTATTTATTTTTTTTTTTTTTGTTTTTATGGAGCTGTGCACAGACGTATTTGAATTATTTGGTATTTCGATATTTTATGCAAACAATAGCCTAAAGAATTTCTCAAAAAATTCCAATCTTTATATATAGTTTTATACAAACACATGTGATGAATATAGAAGTAGAGTTTGTATAGAGTAAAATATAGAAGTTTATGATTATTTATCATAAGTAAATTCTTAAAAAAAAGAAGAACAAGTTTACAAATCTGATAAAGAGGAATTTTGCAAACATATTTTATAATAACATTGACTCATCCCTCCACACCAAAATGACTGGTTTTGGTTATGATTATGGTTATTGTTATGGTTATGGTTATGGGTATGGTTATGGTTATGGTAATGACTATGGTTGTGGTTATGGTTATGTTTGTGATTATGTTATGGTTATAATTATGGTTATGGTTATGGTTATGGTTATGGTTATTGTTATGGTTATATTATGGTTATGGTTATGGTAATCATTATGGTGGTGGTTATGGTTATTTTTGTGATTATGTTATGGTTATAATTCTGGTTATGGTAATGGTTATGGTTATGGTTATGGTTATGGTTATGGTTATGGTTATGGTTATGGTGATGGTTATGGTTATGGTTATGGTTATGGTTATGGTCATGGTTATGATTATGGTTACGGTTATTGTTATGGTTATGGTTATGGGTATGGTTATGGTTATGGTAATGGTTATGGTTATAGTTATGGTTACGGTTATGGTTATTGTTATGATTATGGCTATGGTTATGGTTATGGTTATGTTTATGGTTGTGGTTATGGTTATTGTTATGGTTATAGTTATGGTTATGGTTATGGTTATGATTATGGTTATGTTTATAGTTATGGTTATGGTTATGGTTATGATTATGGTTATTGTTATGGTTATGGTTATGATTATGGTTATGATTTTGGCTATGGTTATGGTTATGGTTATGGTTATGGTTGTGGTTATGGTTATGGTTAAGGTTATGGTTATTGTTATGATTATGGTTATGTTTATGGTTATGGGTATGGTTATGTTTATGGTTGTGGTTATGGTTATTGTTATGGTTATAGTTATGGTTATGGTTATGGTTATGGTTATGCTTATGGTTATGGTTGGTTATGGTTATGGTTATGGTTATGGTTAAGGTTATGGTTATGGTTTTGGCTATGGTTATGGTTATGGTTATGGTTATCGTTATGATTATGGTTATGGTTATGGTTATGGTTATGGTTATGTTTGTGGTTGTGGTTATGGTTATTGTTATGGTTATAGTTATGGTTATGGTTATGGTTATGGTTATGGTTATGGTTATGGTTATGCTTATGGTTATGGTTGGTTATGGTTATGGTTATGGTTATGGTTAAGGTTATGGTTATGGTTATGGCTATGGTTATGGTTATGGTTATGGTTATCGTTATGGTAACGGTTATTGTTTTGTTTATGATAATGGTTATGGTTATAGTAATGTCTGTGATAAGTTCCTAAAAGAAAATTTTACATTAGACGCGTTATAGTCCTCACACTTTTTTTCATCCTGAGGGTAGATCACATGGCAGTCAACGTGTCTTCAAGTATTTCCAACGCTGCACCAATAATTGCTTGAATTTGAAAGAAAAAATCGCTTTCGAACCATTTTTGAGTCTGAAGCACATTTTTAAACGTACACGTAACATTCTCTGTTAGCCATTTCCACATATAGCTAAACGTTGCCTAGAGACATAAGAGAAAGACTAAAATGCATTCTTTTTTTCATATATGCCCACCGGCAACACTTTAAGGGAAGAGATGGACACTTTTTTCTCACCAGTCATACAGCAACCACTTAGACAAAAATGCCACGCCATCTACTAACTGGATAATTCCGAGCATATGCGCAGCTATGTTCCTCTAAACGACGACATTCAAGTGCTGTTACTTCAATATCAAGCGTTGAAGGAAAAAAAACAAAAAAAAAATTAAACTCTCAAAAATCGGGGCGTTACTGCGTCTCAAGTGCTTAAAAAGGTGATAATTGAGCAATTAACGTATTTTTCTAAACCATTTTAGATTGCAATGAAAACCGTTCAATGCCAAAATCAACATCAGCTCAATTTATTTGCGTACCTTTTTATTTCCTTTCTAAATATGTAGAATATGTATTCTATTTTGAGAACATCAAAGTATCTAGGTACATTTTTATTTTATTTTTTTTCTGGTTTTATTACAACATACAAAGTGCTCAACATGATTGAAGAATTTTTTCATTTTAACATCAAGTGCCACGCCTTAAGTGCGTCTTTAGCGCATAGAGAATGCAGAATTGCATGCATGAGTTTGTTAATGCATTGTCGGCACACACACACATATACATATATGTCAAATTT
This sequence comes from Pherbina coryleti, assembly GCA_943735915.1. Taxonomy (NCBI): domain Eukaryota; kingdom Metazoa; phylum Arthropoda; class Insecta; order Diptera; family Sciomyzidae; genus Pherbina; species Pherbina coryleti. The sequence continues at coordinate 129,810,766 of OX030951.1, read as the reverse complement.
GGCTCACACACACACAAACACTCCATTACAACAAGTAGGTGGGTAGGTATTCTTCATCGCTTAGGTATGCATGAAAGATCAAAGCAAATGTTTCTGAAAACAAAACAAAAAAAAAATGAAAAAATATGGAAATTTTTTAATTGTTTATGGGCTGTCCTTATATAAAATAAGGATCTGAATATGGAAAGGTGTTATTTTTTGCACTTTAACCAAATTCTTTTGAAGTTCTGAACTTTTTATATAAAATTCTTACAATTTAATGGGCTATTATCACAAATTGAAAAATCAGCGGCGATTACACTTTTCCTGGCTGATCCTGAATATTTCAAATCCGACGTCAGACTCGTTATGAGTAACCAACAAAGCTATATCACGAAGAGAAAAAATTAAGCATTCTAGTCATGCTTGAATCAAGCAAATAGGCTATCAGTTTTAACTCAAGAGTAAATTTCTTAATTCAAACATGATTTTGTTAGAATTGAAAGTTAAAATCACATGCTATAAAGAAAAAAATGCTTTATTCAAGAAACATTTGCTTTAAACTCAAGAATATTTTTTCTATATTCAAGACTAATATTTGCCCGAAATAAGAAAAATTTGCTTGATTCAAGTTTACGTGAAAACAATTTGCTGAAAAATAAAATCATTTGCTTGATTTGAGAAATTGATTTTCCTTGAATTGAGAACAATTTGATTGATTCAAGTAAAGAATTTACTGAAAACTAGAATAATTTGCTTGATTCAAGTCAACAATTTTCTTAATTCAAGAATGTTTTGCTTGATATTAGAACTTAATTTTCTAATAATAATCAAGCAAATTTTTCTCACTTCAACTTATATTGGCATGTTTATAATTCACAACATGTTTACATAAAAATATGTTTAAAATAGTGCGGATTGACAAACAATATCATGGCTCGAAGGCGCAGTGTCTTATCTGTTACTTTACTTGGACTTACATGTTTGCTGTATTGAATCAAGCAAATTGTTTTCACTTCAACTTATATTGACGTGCTTATAATTCACAACATGTTTACATAAAAATATGTTTAACATGGTGCGGATTGACAAACTATACCATGGTTCGAAGGCGCGATGTCCTATCTGTTACTTTATTTGTACTTACATGTTTGTTTACTTGAATCAAGCAAATTGTTTTCACTTGAACTTATATTGGCATGCTTATAATTCACAACATGTTTACATAAAAATATGTTTAAGATGGTGCGGCTTGACAAACTATGGCATGGCTCGAAGGCGCAGTGTCTTATCTGTTACTTTATTTGGACTTACATGTTTGTTTACTTGAATCAAGCAAATTTTTCTCACCTCAACTTTTATTGGCATGCTTATAATTCACAACATGTTTACATCGTATTTTATTTGAAATCATCACTTATAAGTTAATAATATTTTTTAATTATAATTAAATTTAATTTAAATATAATTATAAAATTCAAATATTATTTTAAGGCTTTTCTTACAATAATTCTTTGCTACATTGCAGCAAATTCTATTATATCTAATACTCTAGCCTTACTTTAAGGCCATTATGCCATTGTTTATGTAAATGTAAATTACTCACACTAATGCAAAAGATAAAATGCAAGAAATTTATATGATATGACGCTAAAGTGAGTTGATTTTTAATGAAGTACTTTTTCATTATAAGTATTATTATTTTTTTTTCGCCTTCTGGGTCGTTGTTTTATTATTATTATTATTATTATGATTGTTCTCACTGAGCTTTGTGCATTTTTCTACAATTTGCAGAGATTTACAAACATACAAACGATTATGCAAACAAACATACACATGTGCAGCAAGCAGTAAAATAGAAATATATGCTCCAGTTGTGGCCATACAGAAATGTGTGATATAGCTCGATGGTATGTGTTGCCGTAGATTGCGGTAGATTGCGGAAGATTGCGGTAAGTCTTAAATGTAATAAGACAGACATATACATAGAAGTTTATTGTAGAAAATAATTTTAATAAAGACTCATAATGGAGAAAATAAAACTTTTTTCCTAGGGATATCCGTAGCGAAAACATGTTGCAGTGTCTTCAACTAGTTGCAAACTTCAAGTTTCAAGTCTCATAATTTTTTATAACTTATTTTATGTCATATCTAAATTTTATGATTTGTTTATTTTATGCTCTTACGTGTTCAAATTTTAATTGTTTGAGTGAGATAGGAACAAATAGGCGGTAGGTGTTCTTTTTTTTAAATAAAAAAGTTAATGATGGGGTTATTTATGGAAAATTAATAAAAAAAGCACTTGCAGGGGAGTCGCAGGTTTCTTGGAAGTTTAATCAGACCCTTTTCTTGTGCCAGTTTTGCCAACTGGTACAGTATTTATGAGCCTCTGCTATAGTTTAACCTTCGATACAATATGCGGTCGGAATTGTCCGATATTATATATTTCGGAAATCATAGAGAGATCCCTCTATATTTTGGAAGATATGTTCTCTGATATTTTCGTAAATTTAAAATTTTTGACAGAATCCTTAGACTTATGCCCGAAATAATTACAATAGAACTAAATTGATATCCATTGACAATTCAAAATTATAAAAGTGTTTAAAAAAATTTGGACAATGGTTGCGTTAAAATCTCAAAATTTTATTAAATTTTTGCCCATTTTCAAGAATCAATTCAAAAACTTTAAATACAAAAAGTGATAACTAAAACCGAAAAAAAAGATACAGTAGTTTCGACTATGTCGTAACACAAGACGTAGAATTAGTCAATTCGCTTTTGATGACATATTTTTTAAAAACTATTTACCAAAATATTTATTCCATACACCTGAACATATGACCTTTAAAAGAGTGCCGAAGAGGGTTAATATGTATGACCAACCCCCATTACTTTTGCAAAAAAAAACATTTTTGCCTTTGACACCTATTCCCTCCGACCACTCCTTAGGGGGGCTCCCATACAAATTTTATGGTTTTTGTTTATTTATTCCATACACCTGAACATATGACCTTTAAGAGAGTGCCAGAGAGGGTTAATATGTAATACCGACCCCCATTACTTTTGCAAAAGGAACATTTTTGCCTTTGACACCTATTCCCTCCGACCACTCCTTAGGGGGGCTCCCATACAAATTTTATGGTTTTGTCGATAATACCGGAAACTGTCGATAAATAGGTAGCAAGTTTAAGCAAACAAAAACATCAAATGTTGGCTTTATATTTAATGTAATTGTGTAAAATTTATATAAGTTAGAGAGTTCTAACATGAATTTTTGTCGCATTGAGGATCAAGCAGACCAACAAGTGCTAACATCAACATTATACGATCAGTACTTTAGGCCCACCAAAGGCTCAAAAAGTTATATAAATACCGACACCTGATCACTATCAACCACCCTACTTACCTCCGAGAATGACGTATTCTACGTCAAAACTAAAAATAAGTTGTGTAAGTTTTAATACATTCGAAGTTTATAAAGTTTTTATAACTTTGATGATGTCACTTTGCTCTTTTGGTAAAATTCAAATAGGTTCTACCATATTGATGACGTCACTTTTCATGGGAGGTAGGCGAAGTTTTCTTTCGATTTTAACAAATTTCAAACTCAGAGCATATTTAAAACATCAGAGGTTATGTGGAAAATATCAAGGCAATATATAAAATTTTGTGGAATTTGTGAAGGTTTTACTATTTTGATGACGTCACTTGGTATGGGAGATAAGCGTTATTTTCTTTTGTTTTTTCCCAATTTCAAACTCAGAGTGCATTTCAAGTATTGAAGCTTTACTGTTATTTACTTGATATAAATATATTATTTTTTTTTTTTCTTTTTTAAAGGTTTTACTATTTTTATGACGTCCCTTTTAAGGGGAAGCAGGTTAAGTTGACGTTCGATTTTTCCAAAATTCAGACTTTGAGTTCAAATAAAAAATCAAAGCTTATCTGCAAAATTTCAAGTCATTTAATTATTTTTTGTCAAATTTATGAAAGTTTTACTATTTTGATGACGTCACTTTATATAGGAGTTAGGAGAAGTTTTCTTTCAATTTTGTTATATTTCAAATTCTGAGTTCATATAAAAAGCATTATGTCAAATTTCAAGTCATTTTTAATTTGTGTGGAATTTAAGAAGCTTTTACTATTTTGATGACGTCACTTTATATGGTAGGTAAGCCAAGCTACCTTTCGATTTTGTCAAATTTCAAACTCAGAGTTTATATAAAAAATCATTGCGTCAGATTTCAAGTCATTTTTAATTTGTATGTAATTTAACAAGGTTTTACTATTTTGATGACATTACTTTGTATGGGAGATAAGCGTTATTTTCATTTGTTTTTTTCCAGATTTCAAACTCAAAGTACATTTTAAGTGTCGAAGCTTTTATGTACGATATCAAGTCTGTACATTAATAATTGTGGAATTTTTGAAGGTTTTACTATTTTGATGACGTCACTTTGTAGGGCAAGCAGGTGGAGTTGTCGCTAGATTTTGCCAAATTTCAAACTCAGAGTTCACCTAAAAAATTAAAAGTTTAAATTCAATATTTCAAGTCATTCGATTAATTTTTTTGAAATTTATGACAATTTCACTATTTTGATGACGTCACTATATAGGAGAGGTAGGCGGTTTTATCATTCGATTTTGTCATATTTCGATTTCAGATTACATTTTATGTATCAAAGCTTATGCCAAGTCACATCAAGTCAACACATTAAATTTTGTAGAGTTTATGAATATTTTGCTGTTTTGATGACGTCTCTTTGTATGGAAGGTAGACGTTATTTCATGGAATTTTTCCAAATTTAAAACTCAGAGTACATTTCAAGTATTGAAGCTTTTATGTAAAATATCAAGTCAATACATTAATATTTGTGGAACTTTTTAACGTTTTACTATTTTGATGACGTCACTTTGTGGGTGAGGCAGGTGAAGTTGTCTTTAGATTTTGCCAAATTTTGAACTTAGAGTTTACGTAGAAAATCGAAGCTTATGTTCGAAATTTCAAGTCATTTAATTACTTTTTGTTGAAGTTTTAGAAATTTTAACATTTTGATGACATCACTTCGTATGAGAAGTAGGCATGGTTTTAATTTATTTTTTTTAAATTTGAAGCTCATCATAAGATTAACATAAATATCAAAACTCCTGTGTGAAATACGAAGTGAATACAATAATTTTTGTGGAATTTATACAGGTTTAACTATTTTGATGACGTCACTTTGTATCGGAGGTAGGCGTGATTTTCATTTGATTTTTTCAAATTTCAAACTCAGAGTACATTTCAAGTATTAAAGCTTTTAAGAAAAAAATCCAGTCAATATTTTTACTTTTGTGAAATTTTTTAAAGTTTTACTATTTTGATGACGTCACTTTGTAGGGAAAGCAATTTTCAAACACTGAGTTAATATAAAAAATCGAAGTTTATGCTCTAAATTTCAAGTCATTCGATTAATTTTTGTGAAAATTAAGGTTTTACTTTTTTAATTACGTCACATTGTATGGGAGGTAGTTGTAGTTTTCATTCGATTTTGTCAAATTTCAAACTAAGAGTGCACCTTACAAATCAAAGCTTATGTTTTTTTAAAATATCAAGTCATTACATTAATTTTCATGGCAATTAAAGAGATTCAACCATTTTGATACCGTTAATTTTATTAGATTTGGCTCATGTTCGAACCGTATCTTAATTTCTTTAAGACAAAAGAAGTTTACTTAACAACTTTTCATTACGATAGTTTCAAAATAACAGCTGAAATCGTGTCAACAGATGGACAGACAGACGGACATAGGGCAATCGACTCAAGTAGTGATGCTGATCATGAATATATACAGGTATTTTTCTATAACTATCACGCTTTCTTATAGACATTACAAACGACGGTACAAAGTTTTTATATCCCGGACCCACTAAGTATGGAGATATAATAATTAAAACACAAAATAAGATATTGTATTTTATTTTGTTATGCTAATGCCCTCATCTCTAGTTCATCTTCGATGACCGTATACTCATTTTAGATGTCTTGTAATGAATCATCTTCTTAGTATCAGAAGGTTCACCCCACACAATTCCTGATTTTTTGATTTGGCGATTTCCATTTAAGAAACTGAAATTTAGAATTTATTAGAATATATTTTTACACCATATGAAATACACCATATTTACGTGGGAAAACAATTCTGAAACCACCATCCGCCATTAAAACGATGTGCGCACGTATGTTCATTATCCCTGTCAATTGTGTTAAATTTTCTTCCGATATGTGCGCTTAGGGAATCTTTCAAAGACCCCGTATACTCACCCAAAACTGTCAGCTTATAATTCTCTCTTTCACTATCGATTGCAAATTGGTTGTATTTTAAATTGTATTTGACATTTTTAAAATCCTCTAATTGTATCCAAAGTTGATAAGGTTCTGAATTTGTTAAGGCGTACAGCTTTTCGAGACCAATAAAGTGATCACCGCCTATGTTGCCAAAACCAATTTTGTAGGCCCTCCAGTCTCTGGCAAAATTAGTGGGAGTGCTATTTGTATTGTGTTGAATACGGGTCCAAGCATGACCACCATCTGGATCAACTTCACAATAGGCATAAAATTTCTTCAAGTCAGAATTGGGAATTTTTATAATATAAAAACCATTATCTTGAGGATTAGCTTTGGCACAGTTTTCCGGCCAACTCTCAGTACTATTCTCTTGCTTAACGTCCAATGACTAAATTAGAGTTTATCTTTTGAATAAAAAAAGTTATATTCATTCTTAAATCTAAGCTCGTAGCATACCTTCTCTTCAATAGAGTATGTTCCATCCGTCAAGGCCAAGACAACAGTCAAGCTTAAAATAAGTTTTAAAAACATATTAGTTTGAGATTGATGACAATTTCAACGAGCGAATGCGAAATTACTTGGTCTGTTAGCCTATTTCACACCTATTTATAAATATTTGCCAACTTCTTATTCGAGCATGAAATGATGAAAATTTCACGGTTTAATTGTTCAATTAAGTCTTAAACAACTGTTATAGAAAATTCTAGCGATTATAAATGGAGCTGAGCTAATGGAAGTGTCAAGTAACTGAGAGAATTTTCCTTCCAAAATTGAGTGCGAAATGAATGCTCTTTTTTCAAGCGACGGTTTGGAATTTTCTCTTTAATTCTCCCCATGCCCAGATATAGAGGGATGGTATTACCTGATATTGATAATTTAACAACATTTACCTATTTGATTATTGAACCAAAAAAAGATATTACTCGGGCCTAGACTTGGGTAGTTCATAACGACCTAGTTCAATTGAATGGTTGCCACGCATGAACTATGTAAACAAGTTCAATGCATGATACAATTATACAAAGTAGGAGTTACAGTTCTTTCGTCTTGCACCAACTGTCAAAGATAGTACAAATTAGGTAACGAAAAGAGTAGATAAGAAAACAGAAAGTAAGATATATAGAGGCAAATGACAGTTGGTGCACTCGTGGAGACACTCGTGAGAAAATAGCCAGTTGTCACTCCTACCTTGCATAATTGTATCATGGTTCAGTGTTTCTCGTTCTTTAGTTCAAATAATTTTGCAGCGATTAGGAACCAAAAAAACGAGAGGAAAAATAACTAAATTTACCAAGCTATGGTTTGAGTCCGTGGTTTCTCCAAACGAACTAAAAGACCTAGCGAACTAAAAGAACGAACGAACTCAAAGAACTAAAGCTGGAAGTTCATTCACTGCATTTGCATATGCGTCCGTCTACTCGCTGGTACAATTTACGCAAGAAAATTATGGCAGAGTTCATTGATTGCGTTTTACGTTCAGAGTAAGCAGGGGTACAAAGTTATTAAACATTTAGTATGTTCTTAATATTGAGTTTTTATCATATTAATACACAAATATTTGCAATGTCTTCATTTATAATTAAAAAAAAACTAAAATCCTGAGTTAAAAAGAGTCCTTTGGAGAAATTAACAATGATAAAAATTATAGACATTTTTACTTTTAAAGATTTATTTAGAAGAGCCATCCCTAAAAGTTATGAGTTCCTGGCTCGTTTCTTTTAGTTCTTCTCTCTGTTCGTTATAAGTAACGAGCTGTCAAGAAACGAAAATTACGCAAGAAAAGTTGAAATATTTTCGACTTTGCTTGCGTTGCGAGTAAACGGACGCATATGCAATTGCAGTAAATGAACTTTCATCTGTAAGCTTTCACATATTTCTATCTACTCGCTGAACGCATATGCAAATGTAGTAAATGAACTTCCAGCTTAAAATAACGAACGAAATATCACATGAAACGAACGAAAAGAACGAACGAACTAAAAGAACTAAATGAACGATCTAGTTCATGACATACGATTGAACCAAAAAGAGCGAGCTGTGTGGTGAAATAAAATGACCAAGCCTACTTGGGCTCCAATTATGCTCTGGAAGTCCCTGCTGGGCTATAATCAGTCAAAGATGGCTATAATCTCAAGATTCTCTTGCTCAACACCAATATCAACATTTATTGAACCGATTCCGATGAAAAAAAGGAAAATATCAAAATAAGGTATTCTTTCCGATTCATATGTGATTAATATTCACTAGAGCGGATAGGTTTTTATACAAAATAAAAAGTTTCAAAAGTGCACCTCTTATTTTAGAGATGACCTCTAGACAACTCCAAAAACAAAAAATGTTGTCTGACCCCCGGAAAACCCCAGAAAATTAATATAAGAAGCTTAATTTCTTAAAAAAAAAATCAAGTTCAGGGGGTTGGGGTAAATAGAAGAATAGAGTCATATATACAAGTTGAATATGACTTCGGATGTCCAAAACCTCTGAGAGGAAAATGTTGTACTAGTTCTTTTTAACGGCATATCGTAAGGATATATTTCCTAAGATCGGACATAAAAGGCATAGGTTATAGGTTAAATACCAATTTAGCAGTTTTTCCGGGTGTCAACAAAATTTTTTTTTTGTTTTTGGAGTTGTCTCGAGGTCATCTTTAAAATAAGGGGTGCACTTTTCGAATTTTTTTTTTCGATCCACTCCTATTGTCTTACATATTTTTCGACAAGTTGGAAATATTCTCCCTCAAGTATACTTCCAAAGTATTTGTAAAGGCGTTTTTAAAATTTTCCTGAGCGAGCTTGTGTCGATTACCTCGCGAGAAATTCTTGCTAAGCTATTAATTGAGGTCGTGAGCGAAAAACATCGTATAAACGTATAAATATAATATCATATAAATGCTTCTGAGGCAAAGATGAGACAAAAAACCTCTCCGAACTTGTGGCCGAAAGTATTTTATTCCTTCGAAAATGCTTCCAAAGTACTTGTACAAATTTCAGTACAAGTACTTCATTGCGGTGTTTCCAGTATTAATTGATATGCATTCAATACTATAAAAAGTTAATTTAAAAGAATAGCCCGGTGGACACCGTATGGGATCGGAGTATGACAAAGCCAGGGCTCAAATCCTAGTATACTCCATGTGATTTCCAATATAAACAATTTATTGTTATTTTTTTTTGTTTGCTCTTTTCAATATTCTATGCATCAGAAATATGAAAATTAAAAATAAAAATATATGAGTAAAAATAAATTTTATAAAAATGAAAAAATTTAAAAACATATTATTTGGTCAGTCCGTCCAATCAGTTCTCTATTTCTTTCTTCTGATAATTTTAAAACGGAGTGCGAGGCTGGTTTATAATACAACAAACCTCTGAAATGCTCCAAATGAGCTTTGAAAAAACTTCACAGAAGTGTAAGTTGGGTAAAAAAATAAAGCGGCATTTTTATGGTTAAATGAGAACCATTCTTTTACTTGAGGTTGCCCTCTAGGAGGGTACAATTAATCTTTTTGCAAACTTCGGTTGAAGACGAGCTCTTCGACAGCCCCAACAGCTACAGATTAACAACCAAAGGATATTCAGATGATTTGATTATCTTAAGTGGGTGCTGTCAGGAATCGAAAATATCGAATGCCGAATGACGAGTGCCACAACTTATGGTTGATATCAAACTTCTTTTTTTTTCAAAAAAACTTTTATGAAATTTCTCCACGGCTCTGACATGAGTGCGCTTTAGGGACTCGATATTTGGGTATCGAGTAGAGCAAGCCATACCATCTAACACAAACTACAATTTGTAATCCAATGAGTTCAGGTCTGGGCAACCCGCTGGCCACTGATCCGTAGAAATTAAGTCCTGTACATTGTTTTTGAGTCATTTTGGCCTTATGGGCCGTAGCAGAATCTTGTTGAAAGGTCCACGGCTTGTTTTGGAATAATGTCGTGTTAAGAGGCTTCACAACCAATTCCAAAACATCGGATTCATACACTTTCGCCGAAGTTTTGAGTCCTTTTTCACAAAAATGGAGCTTAGTGACCATCATAGGCGACTCTCGACCAAACCATCATAGAAGCTGGGTGATGACCTCTCAGAACTTTCGGAACAATGACAAAGCATACACTCTATCATTCTGTTTATTGAACAATTCCTCTACGGTGAAAATTTGTTCGTCAGTTAACCGAATTCATCTGTGGACATTATCCGCGTGCTTGAGAAGTAACGCTTTTGGTTTTCGCTTACGTTGTTCTTTAACGCTACCATGAGAAGGTGCTCGGTGTGTCTTTTGTATACTCTGAGCCACAATTCATATTTAAGATTGCGAGAGATCGACTGCGCCGAGATATTCATCTCCCGCGACAAGATTTTCTGATTTCGCAGTGGTTTTTGCTTGATTCGAAACTTCACCGCGTTGATGATTCGTGGTGTTCTTTCAACAAGCAGACGGTCGGACTTTGCACGGTGGATTATTCCACCAGTATCCTCAAACAACTTCACGGTACGAAACACAAAATTATGAATCACAGTAAGCACGTTAAGTTGTGTACCAGAACATATACTAAGTACTAAGTACTAAGTACTTTGTTTAACACAAGAATAACAACCATTTTTATCTTCATCTCCATATCCATATCCATCTTCATCATCATCTCCATCACTATCTCTATCTCTATCTCTATCTCTATCTCTATCTCTATCTCTATCTCTATCTCTATCTCTATCTCTATCTCTATCTCTCTATCTCTATCTCTATCTCTATCTCTATCTCTATCTCTATCTCTATCTCTATCTCTATCTCTATCTCTATCTCTATCTCTATCTCTATCTCTATCTCTATCTCTATCCCTATCTCTATCTCTATCTCTATCTCTATCTCTATCTCTATCTCTATCTCTATCTCTATCTCTATCTCTATCTCTATCTCTATCTCTATCTCTATCTCTATCTCTATCTCTATCTCTATCTATATCTCTATCTCTATCTCTATCTCTATCTCTATCTCTATCTCTATCTCTATCTCTATCTCTATCTCTATCTCTATCTCTATCTCTATCTCTATCTCTATCGCTATCTCTATCTCTATCTCTATCTCTATCTCTATCTCTATCTCTATCTCTATCTATATCTCTATCTCTATCTCTATCTCTATCTCTATCTCTTTCTCTATCTCTATCTCCATCTCTGTCTATATCTCTATTTCTATCTCTATATCTATCTCCATCTCCATCTACATCTCCATAACTCCATAACTCCATAACTCCATAACTCCATCTCCATCTCCATCTCCATCTTCATCTTCATCTCCATCTCCATCTTCATCTCCATCTACATATCCATCTCCATCTTCATCTTCATCTTCATCTTCATCTTCATCTTCATCTTCATTTTCATCTTCATCTTCATCTTCATCTCCATCTACATCTACATCTACATCTACATCTCCATCTACATCTACATCTCCATATCTCCATCTCCATATCCATCTCATTTCCATATCCATCTCCATCTCTCATCTCCAACTCCATCTCCATCTTGATATTCATCTCCATCTCCTTTTTTAGCTCCATTTTGATCCTGATCTTTATCTTCATCATCATCAATATCTACATTTTCATATTTATCTCTTTTCATCTTCATTCTTACCAAGTTTCTTGCAAATTGTTTTTAAAAAATAAAAAAATAAATAACTGGTCATTTCAGCCCTTGAAAGGACTTTGACCTAGCTTCTTATGATCAATTGTGTTGTGCGTGTTGTTAAGTGTGTGCTTAATTAATAATAACCAAGTACCGGACCTACAGGTTTAACGCCGACTCCGAAAGGCGATGAACGAAATGTTCTTGGTCTCAATAAAGCTTTACTTGGCATTTTGATTACTCTCTGAGGTTTTCCATTGTCTGCAGAGAGGATGGCGGCCATACAGAAAAATTATTTTAATTGAAATAATTTTCTTTCGCTGCTGGGGTTCGAACCCGGGTCTCCAGGTTTGTTGATATAGAGGCCACCCACTTTAACCAACTACGCCACGGACGCCACCAAATTGTTTTTACATAAGTAAAATAATATGTTTTTTTTTATTACGTTCAGTTTTTAAAGTAGGCATGGCACATTCCATTGTTTGTTTGAAACTTAAAATCATGAGCCGAAAAAAACTTAGAAACTAGCATTTACTTCAGTTTAAAAGGCTAAAGTAACCCGTTGATGAATTTCGCAATATTCTATGATAAATTTAAAAAAAAAAAACATATGGGAGTTGTCACGCCCTCCTGTGAGACCAAGACCAAAATTCAACCATAACTTTTATATAGCATATTTATAATTGTCTGTTTAGTTTCGTCCTGGCATACTTATCATTGGGATTCCTTTTTCTTCTTTCAATGGAAATGCCACGCCTATTTGAACAATCCCGACCAAACGAAACTCAATATAAATAATCTTAAGCCAAATATAAGATTTCGAAGCAGTAGGGATAGTTTTAGGAATAAAACTGAAGTTAATGAAAAAACCGTCTTTTTAATGTCAGTTGTATGGGAGATGCCATGCCTTCTTGTCCAGTTTTGACCAAATGTTGTACATTTTTTATCTTTTGTCATTAAAAATACAGTAAAAAATGTTTCAAATTTTGGAATCGAGTCGCATGGAAATATATTACTTGAAGAAACTCATGTGCGGAAGGAGCCAAGCACCATTGTTCAGTCATGACCAGATTTTGTTTTTTTGTTTTTTTTTTAGCTTGAACCAAGGATTTCAGGTGGAATACCTATTCAGTCAAGTCTGTCTTGGTTCGAAATGGGGTGATAGATTAGTGGGAAGGAAAGGGCAATCAAGTGAAACATGTGTAGGATGCTCAAAGCGTGGTGGAAAGCCAAAGAAACATGTGAATTTGAATCAGAAACAAGTGTTAAGCCTTTACCTCAGTCAATTCCATATTCAATTCACAGACAATTCACTACAACTTCAAGTCGTTAATATTGATAAATTTTCAGTTTCAGGTGATTAGAAATGAGGATAGAAAATTCAGAAAGGTTCAAACCGTAGGAACATGGCCTGGCCGGGTATCGAACCCGAGACCTCTGGGGTAGCAGTCGAGCACGCTACCTAATCTACTATCGAGGCCGCCAAGCAGCCCAAATATACATTGGAGATGTCTCATAACCACATACCGCCAAACTACGTTCTAAATAGAAGAATGTTTGATGGTATGTGGATATGAGACATCGCCATTGTATATTTGGTTCTTCTATTTAGAAGGATGTTTGTTGATATGTGGATATGAGACATCTCCAATGTACATTTGGTTTACAGAAGTTTATATTTTGCAATTTTTTTATTTTCATATTAAAATGCATCCATGATGGTCTATTGAATTAATGTTCCAACTAAATTTATATAAGCAAAAATAAAAACAAAAAACCCTTTGCCAACAAGTTATGACACTTGAATGTACTGAAAAAATAAATAAAAATTTCAATATTTTCACCAATATCCTGTGGGGCTTTTAAATTTTCATTAAGAATGAATATTCCCTGGCGCTGGTCGTATTAACATTTTAGAGATCTTATAATCGGTCAATTTCCCATATTCTCGATACCATACAATGCCTGTCCTATTAGATTTACGATCTCCATTTAAGAAACTAAACATAAAAATGTGTTAATATAAATTAAGTAATGTACATACACTCAATATTTACGCGGGAAAGCATCCCCGAAACCACCATCCGCCACTATGTCGTTTTGCGCAACTGCCGATATCCCTGTCATAGGTGCCAAATTGCATACCAACATGATTTCTAAGCGAATCTCTCAAATTACCCGAATAGGTACCCAAAACATTCAGAGCATAATCTTGCTCTTCCTCGCCGATTGCAAATATACTGTATTTAAAATTGTGTAAGATATTTGTATGATCCTCCACTTGAATCCAAAGTTCATGAGGTTTTGATAGTGTCAAGGCATGTAATTTTTCAAGACCAATGAAGTGATCATTTGCTATATCACCAAAACCATATTTATAGGTCTTCCAATCTCTGGCAAAAATAATTCGAGTACCATCTGTATTATGCTGAATACGGGTCCAAGCAAGCCCACCAGCTGGATCAACTTCACAATAGGCAAAAAATTGTTTCAAGGCAGAATGAGGAATTTTTATGAGATAAGGACCACTAACACGAGGAGCAGCTTCGGCACAGCTGCCGGGAAAAGTGTAACTTTGAGTAAGATCACTTTCATTCTGTGAGTTCTTGTTTCTATGACGTTTTCCACCCCGCATACCTTTTCTATCCTTCATAAATGCATTTTTCATGGCTTTTTCATTTTCATTTTCGTTATCGTTTTCAAGTTCGTCCTCAGGATGTTCGTCCTAAAATATTTAAAGGCTTATGTTATAATCGAAATTCTACGGTATCTTCATTTATAGATCCTTATTACCTTGTATTCAACAAAGTATTGCTGCGTCAAGGCTACGAAGACGATCAAGATTAAAACATTGATCCAAAGCATATTGGCTTGAGAACCCTGATAATTTCAATGAACGATTGCGAAACTTTTTTGCCTACATTACATTCACATTCATTTATAAATATTCTCTAATAAATCAAAATTTTACAGTTAAGTTAAGTTGTTAAATTTCGTATTAGTCACGTCATGTTGAGAGTGCCTCGGTTTTTAATGCACCATCACTAATGGCAGAACCATGATGTCTCAGGGTTAATATAACTCTCTCGTTCTGAGTCGAAACTCTGACAATCAACATAAATAATGTTCCGTATTTTTACTCTTGATCGATTGGTTTTCTTCTCCTGCATGCAGCTGCTTTGTTCATTAATTATAAATTGAAGAGAATTTTTTATTCTCTTGAGTCATAAGCATGTAAGTGTGAATTGAATTCATTTATTTTTTACGATAATTTTTAATTTTAAAATGTTTATTGCCAATCACGGATCTAGAGGGGTGATATTCTTCTACAAGGTGGAGCAAAAGTAATCACACTATTGGAACACCCTATAACTTTTGCAAATGGCGCCAAATGTCAATTCGGTTTTGACATTTGTGAAGTAAAAAAACGCAGAATACAAATCGACAAGCCATGAATCGGGTTACTTCGCAAGAACGCGGAATAATTGTCGATTGTATTGGCGGAGCGTGTATTTCGTCGGAGATTTTCTGGCCGTCCGACACCAACTGGACAAACACTGCGGCGTTTGGCCACACGCCTTGAAGATACTGGGACAACACGAGATCTTCCCAAGGCTGGTCGGCCCCGGAGCAGCCGTTCTGCTGAGAATATCGCTGCTGTTACCCAAGATGTCGAAGAGGGACCCGGAACATCAACCAGACGACGTGCCACGCAATTGGGCATTAGCCGGCGGTCCCTACGCAGAATTTTGGTTAAAGATTTGAAGATGTTACCTTACAAAGTGCAGACACTGCATCAGCTGTTAGCTGTTGACCGCCAACCGCGTGTAACCTACGCTTAAGTCATCCTGACTCTACACGAAGAGGTGGACGATTCTCTTCGAAAATGTCATGAGCCATGAGGCTCATTTCCATATTTGCGGTTACGTGAATAAACAAAATAATCGTTTCTGGGGCACCGAAAATTCGTGTATCATCCATGAAGAACCATTACACTAGCTCAAAGTTACAGCGTGGTGTGCTCGGCCCATTTTTTTTTTTTTGAGAACGCCTTGGGTCAAACGACGACTGTGGACAGCGCACCCTACAGAGGCATGATTACCGAATTTTTTTCTTCCTCTATTGGATGAATTGGGACTGGGGAAACATGCAGTGGCGGATCTACATACGGGCTAAAAGGGCTTTAGCCCCCACCCCCCTTGGAGAATTTTTTGTATGGAAAAAAATTAAAAAAGTCCAAAAAGACGTTTCAGGCCCACCCCCCCACTTTGGCGAATCCTAGATCCGCCACAGGCAACATGTGGTTCCAACAGGATGGTGCAACGGCACACACTGCTTTAAGCCACAACCAATATTCTGAAGGAGCATTTCCGTGTCGCTTAATCTCTCGTTTTGCTGATTTGCACTGGCCGCCCAGATCACCCGATTTAACCGCTCCAAACTTCTTTTTGTGGGGTTTTTTGAAGTACGTCAAAAACGTACGGGTGTACGTCAACAAGCCTCAGACTCTTCAAGCCCATAAGGAGAATATTCGCCAAGAATGCGAGAACCTGTCACCCAAAGTTCTGGCAAGAGTGATGGAAAATGCCATAAAATGAGCACATATGGTCATCAACTCTGGCGGTGGCCACTTGGCCGATATCATTTTCTCAACTTAATGGAATAAATTCTAATGGATTAAATAAACAAATTTCACAAGCAAACCAGTTCGTGTATTTAATTCACGAACTACACGTAAAGTCGTTTAAATTCGTATTCACGTGAATAGTGTTCACGTATTTCAGGCAAAAGCAATATTTTATATTTCTTTTGAGTTTCTTGAGCTGCTTCTTTGTGACTTTTATAGTTTTTGTGGGTTCCTAGAAAAGGAATGAAGGTTTTTGTGGACAAGGGATTCCACTAGGATTTTTCCAGCTCCCGGGTGCGTTATTGGGACTTTTATGTCTTTTGTTTAAAGCTCCCATTTCTTTTTTCGTCGAAAACAGGACAAAATTACCAAATTTTTAAGATTTTTCAGGATTTACAGGACGTCCCAAAACCAAAAAAAAAGTCCTAATGACGCACCCAGGAGCAGGCCAAATGCCAGTGGGCCTTTTGTTCACAGAAACCTTCATTACTTTTCTAGGAACTCAAGGAATCTATAAAAGTCCCAACGAATCACCTGAAAGCTGTAAAAATCGCATAGGAATCTTTTGTTGCTGGGAACAGAAAAGTTCCCAGAAGAAAAAGAAAATCGCAACTCCGATTGTTTATGCCTAAAATACATGCAGACTGTTCACGTGAATGCAAAATCACGTGAATATGAACTTTAACTAACTCACGTGTAGTTCGTTAAAAAAATTCAAAAGAGGATTTTTCTGTCTAAAATACATGAAGACTGTTCACGTGAATGCAAAATCATATGAATATGAACTTTAACTATTTCACGTGTAGTTCGTGAATAAACTCAAATGATGATTGTTTATGCCTAAAATACTCTGAAGACTGTTCACGTAAATGCAAAATCACGTGATTATGAACTTTAACTACTTCACGTGTAGTTCGTGAAAAAACTCAAAAGACGATTTTTTATGTCTAAAATACATGAAGACTGTTTACGTGAATTCAAAATCATGTGAATATTAATTTTTACTAATTCACGTGTTGTTCGTGAATAAACTCAAAGACAATTGTTTATGAACTTTAGCTACTTTACGTGTAGTTCGTGAATAAAATACACGTTCAGTTCAAATTCGTGTTTTAAAAAAACGAACTACACGGAGTTCGAATTTTCGTGAACTCATGTTTGAGCTAAAGCCCTAGTGAAAATGTATAGATACTTAATAGATATGCTTTCCAATATAACAAAAAAATCGTGACAATCGGACCAATACAGCACGTGAAATTCCAAAATTCCCGCTACTTTTGGAACACACCTCGTATGAGGAAAGGGTTAAAAAAAAGAAAGAGGCAGGGATAGTAAGAATTTGAACAAAGATTGGCACCAAGAATAGGATAAGAAGTGAAACAAAGATTTAGAGAAAGGTTGAAACATGTATTTGGAAATGGATTACACGGATTACACGGATTCAAGCAAGGATTGCAGAAAAGATTGCAATAAAGATTCGAACTATGTTAAGGACAAGGTTTTGGAAACACTCAAGCAGATAAGAAAAGACATTCGAACAATTTATTTCACATTGATCATAAACGGCTATGGGCAGATAACTCTGGGAGCGTTGAGAGCAAAAATTGAGAGCAAAGGCAACACAACACAACAACAAATCAAAGACAATATACAAACACAGAAACAACACAGAAGCTTTAAATGTAGTGGTGCCCATATCCGATCATAAACAATGACTTTTGCTCATAAAGCTCATAACGTTGCTCATAAAGCTTTAAGTTAAATCATCTTTCGACTTAATGAACATTTTTTTACTATGGAGCTGACTATGGATCCAAGTTTCTACCTGCACTTCCCTTAGAGTCTCATAATTTTTTTTTTCATTTTTTATTTAATTTGCATGCTGTTGTATTTTGCGCATATCCTTGCATCCTTTTTTTTTACTTGAAGCATAATGAAAATTATCTCTTATGCAATTTTTAGATGAATCTTAATAGGTTTTTTTTTTCTCTCGAGCTCGTTCTTGTTTTTCGCGCCAACTTCAATGTGATGCCTCAAGTGATTTTTATAAATTTTTGCATTTTTCAAAATTTACATGCATGAGTATCATGCTCCAACACACACACACTCACAAACACACACTAGCCATCCCAGATTTTATAATTTTTTTTTTTCTTCGGCATTTTTATTTTTAACACACCTGCGCTTTTAATTATCCTTGTGCTGCGTTCTCATACTCAAAGCTGTAGGTAGGTACATGTAATCCTCATTTTTTTTTTTCTTCACTTGCATATTTTTCACATTTACTTCACTGAAGAAGTAGGAAAGAAAAAAAAATAATTTTAATTTACTTTTATAACGTTTATGAGGTAAAAGCTTCTTTAAGCCTGTGCTAAATGGTTGACATTTGCATTTGCTAGTACAAGAGGCTGTGTATGTGACTGTGCGCGTGTGTTTGTGTGTAGGTGTGCATGCGTGCATGTGTTTATAGAAGTGTGCTTGTCCTATGTAATTATAATATAGGTGTGGCAACGACAGCAATTGCGTAAGTATAAATTTATCTACTGTGGACCATTTTTTATAAATGAAACCAATTTAAGGCAGACTCATTTGGGCTTTCGGGATGCTCTATCTAGACACAGTGTTTTGAGTGGTTTAAACGCTTCGAAAGTGGCGATTTTGACATCAAGGACAAAGAGCTTCCTGGTGAAGAGAGAAAATTTGAAGACGAAGAATTAGAGACCCTCCTCATTGAGGACCTGTGCCAAATGCAAGATGAGCTCGCAAAGCACTAGATGTGACACAAGCAACCATTTCCAGGCGTTTGAAAGCGTTAGGGCTTATCCAGAAGGTAGAAAATTGGGTGCCACACGAACTATAGCCAAGAAATGCATCTCGAACGCTACAAAAGAAAGTCGGGTTTGCATCAAATTATTACTACCGACGGAAAATGGATATATTATGATAACCCGTAACGCAAGAAATCGATGTCAAAGCCGAATATACACGGCTCTCAGGTATTGCTCAGTATTTGGTGGGATCAGAAGGGACTAGTCCACTACGAGTTGCTGAAATCAAGTCAAACCATTACGGTACAGCTTTACCGACAACAATTAATTCGTTTGAAGCGAGTATTGACAGAAGAACGTCCGGAATATTCGACCAGGCACGAGTGTATAATTTTCCACTATAACAATGCTCGACCACACATTACTATACCGGTCAAAAATTACCTCACCCACCATATTCACCAGACTTGGTGCCATCTAAATACCATTTATTTCTTTCGATGCAAAACTCCCTCACTGGAATATTCTTTACTTCTGAGCAAGGTATCAAAAATTGGCTTGATTCCTTCTTGACCTCAAAGAACGAAGCCTTTTTTCGACGCGGAATTCATTTGTTACCAGAAAGGTAGGAAAAAATGACAGCAAGTGATGGAAAATTTTCTGAATTACATGTAAATTCATTAATTGATTCAAATAAAGTGCTATTTTCATCCAAAAAATTTCAGTTTTCAATGTATACAGCCAATAGTTATGAGAATTTTGAGACCATAATGTCGATAAACACTTTATTAAACACTGACAGTAATTACTACAGTCATAGTATTAATTCTCTGTCAACAAAAAGCGTGGAGGTTTAGTCACGGAGAAATTCACGGTCGAGCAAAGCGTACAACTTGTGAAAATACACTTCAAAAATAGAGAGCATTTTGCGAGACGGTTCTCAAGACCCGCACACTTCTCGGTGTATATGGTTTTGAGAACCATACCGTCTCATCATAAGGCACCGTCTCGCAACACTGTGGTCAATTCAGTCATATTACTTACGGACTCCAAATGAGTGGTCGTCCCCGTTTCGCCCGTTCGAACGAAAATAGTGTGATGATAGCGGTCAGCGTTGATTATGATGTAACAATATCGATTCGTTATCACCTGACTAACTCCTTTCAGACTGAAATTGCTGGTATGGATCTTGACGACTCGTGATTTTAACAGGACGGTGCCACTTGCCACACAGCCAATAACACAATGCACTTATTACAAACAAAATTCGAAGGGAAGATTACCTTGCTCCGAGATGATGTCAATTGGTCACCGAGATTATGAGATTTGAAGCCGTTCAACTGCTTCCTTCCCTCAAAGAAAAGGTCTAAACGCTCATATCTGTCCCTTGAAAAGAAAAAGAAATCCCTTTTTTATGTTGAAAAAGCTGTCCATTGAAAAATTACAACGTCCCTTTTTTATCCCTTAAAATTCCTTCTTTATCCCTTAAGATATTGACTGATAATGACAGGTCATATTACGGCGAATAAAACACACATATTGTGGATGGAACCATTGTCAACAAAACAATACGTTTTATTGAATAATTAAAATGTTAGTGACTTTGGGACACTCTCTCTATTGTTGGGGAAAAAGGATTCAACCTGTGATTTTTACTAAAAATAAACGACATTTTTTTTTCAATATTTTATTAGTCCAAATATTGCCCATTTTTCAACTACCATTTCAGTTGACCATTAGTTACCATTTCAACTACCATTCAGCTTCCATTTAACGGTTAGAACTATGATTCCTTTATTGTAGAATTCCGAGATTTCATCTTTGAAAAACTGACGCAGGTGCTTTTCGCAGTCGTCTTTTGAGGCCAAATCCGATGGTGCATGGTGCAATGTCAGGACTATATGGTGGATTATACGATATAGATTATAAGGTGCACTAGACGGTGAATCAAAATTTCCCAGCCAAAGTCGCTTTGGTTTAGCCGGGTCAACAAATATGTGTGTGGTCTAGCGTTGTCATGATGAAATGCAACACCTTTGCTAATGATCAATTTCGGCCACTTTTTTCCATTTCTTGCTTTAACTGGATTAATTGCTTGCAGTAGATACTGGAATCAATCGTATGGTTAGGCGGTATTAGATTAGAGCTACTGCCCTTGAAGTCCCACCAGCATCACATACTTTGTCGTCAATCCTAGCTTTGACAACGTTCTTGATGCTTCACTTTATTTCAAAAAAGACCAGTTTCGAGCAACATTATCATGTGATCCATAACATTATTATATGTGATCCACTTTTCATCATCTGTTATCATACGTTTCAAAATAGCGAATTTCGTTTCAACAGCGAGTCGGAGATGGAAATTTGGTTAACTACACTCAGAAAAAATAGCTCTATTCACAGTGAAAACTGTAAAATTCCATCCAATAGACGAGTTTCTTCAATTTGACAGTCTGAAATGTTGAATTAACATTGAAATGTTAAATTAACAGTGGATAATTTTTTATTAAAAAGTGATAAATAGTTATTTTATCAACAGTTCAGACAGTTAATTTGAAAAACTCGAGTGTTGGATGGCATTTAACCTTTTCACTGTTGATTTCACTATTAATTTCTTCTGAGTGTACATTTTTTGCAATTTGTTCATGAGGGATTCAAACATCGAGCCAAGCATATGCAAATGGCTTAAAACTATTTTGTGGTCGCTTATCAGTTACTAAGCGATGTCGTTGACTGCTCACATGAAGGTTTTCTTGACTTTTCAAATCTATTTGAGAGCATCTTTTAGTTTAGTTTCCCTTAATCCGGGTACCAGGCTACTTTTAAAGTATGAATTCTTAATCCAAGGGTTTTTGGATCGTATAAACTTTTCATCTTTCATTAAATCTTTCCCTTCTGTGTTATGCCTTTTAAATACAACCCAACGAGCAAGAAAAACATTTTTCTCCAAGCTTGGAAAAAAGTGTTTAACCACCACTTGATCTCCAACTCATTTCTCCAAGTCAAACCCAAGATCTTGGAGTTGAACTAGAAACTGGCTTGAGAAGTGTTCGTTTTCAAAGTGGTTATACTGTTGAAGTGTCAAAGAAAAGAAAATTATTTTTGTATGTGGCAACACTAGGGTGTTTTGGTTATTGTGTTTCTTGTTAATTTTTGAACATTTGTCAAACAAAGTGAATTGCAACAAAATAATAAAGTAAGTAAGAAACTGCAGCAAATAATTTCAATAAATAAATTATTTGCTGCAAATAATAAAATAATAAAAGGTAAGATGAAGAAAAGAATAAAGCGCGAAATGCAGCAAATTGTAGATTTGGATTGGAGATCGCTTTGAGAGAGACATTGGAGATCAAGTGAAGATCTTGCCTTATCGAAGATCGAAGGTCCATTTAACTGGAGAATCTCAAGCTTGGATCTCAAGTGGAGGTCAAGTGGATATCCAGCACTGGAGATTGGTAAAACGAACTGGAGCTCCACTCGAGGTCAAGCCAATCTCCAAGGCTAATGTTTATTGGGAAGTGTTCACCTCACGAAACTCACTTTTTTTCATTGGGTTCTCACACTAAATCAAGGGATATTACCGAGACCTCAGCAATCAAGGAATCCAGGGAAATCAAGGGATGGATATTACAGACAACTCAACAGTTGTCTTATCAGGAATAATATTTACTAAAGGAAGCAATTTGCGATACTTCGAACGCCATATCCTGGATCTTCTAAGGGTTAAGGAATAATAAAGATTGGATTTTTAACTCTTGTAGAAAAAGGCATTAATTAGTCCTTCTCATGAAAAAATTTCATCAAATTTCGTATAAAAAGAAAATTATGTCTAATTCCATTATTTAATGACCACTGTGCACATCAACATAGGTACATATACTCGAGTAGAATCTCATAATTTCCTAATGCGGGCGAGAGAAAAATGTTAAAAAAAAAACAGCAAACGTGTCACACACGCTCAGTAACATTAGTCAAATCCCTGAGTAATCAACATATTTTAATATGAATTTAGCAATTCTACCAAAAACGACAAAAAAAAACTGCCTCAATCAGCAGCAGCATGATGCAAAGAGCTGGGCTTAAAGGCCGCTGCAAAAGTGCGCTGAGCATGAATTCCTTTTTATGGATTCATAACGCCAAAATGAAATATTAAAAAATTATGCAAATGAGTTTGACTGCGTCCTTGCACAGGTTTTTTTTTGCCAAGCAAAAAATCCAATTTTTTTTTTTTTCTCTACTTATAAACAATTATGTTTTAATTGCTGTGATTCTGCTGGAAATAAGCGAGTGTAAAAAATGCACTTGGCGCATGAAATCCTTTTATATGCAAAAATAAAAGTGCATTAAGGGATTCTTTTTTGCTAGAATTAAGCATGCTTGTATTTGACAAAATACAAAAAAAAAGCAATAACAAAACACAAACGCATGTCCTTAAAACAAAAACTCCTGCCGCAACGACACCACAACAAAAACTGCCAATATCCAAATTATATTCTTGGCGTCCTTAAAGATGCCAACAAATTTGTGTGGGTTGCAATTATGCAAAAAATACACAAAAAAAACTCAGCTTTCACAACAACAACAATAAAACTTTATGCTTGAATGATTTTTGCAGCACTTGATCAAAGGACGACACTGATTTTTGCACTGCTCCTCAGCAAGAAAAAATCCATTAATTTGAAAAAAAAAAATTCTCAAAGAATCTGTTGGATTTTACATGCAGGGTGTTGAAAAGTGGCATACGCTGCGACACGGTTTTGTATTTTTTTTTAATTCTCTTTTTGTATCCTTAAACATAATTCGAAAATATGAAAATTATGAAAATTGAAAAAATACTAAATGAATGGCGACACAAGATAAAAGAACTTTGCATCATCATCGCTCTCAGTGCAAGTGTGGATTTATTCAGGCATCCAATTTTTTCATTAGAATTCTCTTTGTGTGCATCAATAGAAAGTGGTACTTGGTGCTGATGATGATTTTGATGACGACTTCAGGGACTCATGCAACTCATTTGCATTTAGCTCTAATCAACATTAAACTTTTATTAAGATTTTTGCATGAATTATGCATATTTGAGGGTTTCAAAGGGAGCTACGAAATTAAGCAGCTTCGAAATGAAATGAGTGAAACCTATGAAATCCTTGTGGTTTTTTATGATAATCACAAAAATCGGGAGTGTTATTTAAGTCAAAGCTTAATTAAAACGAGGTTTTAGGCTTTATTGAAAAGTGGGCGTGTCAACCTTACGCTACTTTGGCACACTGCTAGGCATTATCGCAGTCAAGTCTTCTTTATCAACTAAAGCTCTGCTCGTCTGGACTTTCGTTTTGTACTGGTTCTTTTGCTTATGATAAAGATATGATTATTATGGGCGTGGTTCAAAAACTTTATTATAATTTTAATATAAAACGGTTTATATACACTGGAAAATTTTGATAAATTCTTCACTTTAAACTGAGTGGAATAAGTAAAAATTTATCATTTTCATCTTGGTTAACAATAGTACATTTTTCTTCAAAGAATATTTAATAATAATAAAAATAGACGATATAATCGTAATTCCTTTATAAAACTTCCTGTGTTTAAGTACGAAGTTAAAATTTTACAAAAGAACGAAATTGAGATGGCTTGTACATGAATCTGCAGACAATGGAATCTCTGCAGACAATGGGAAACCTCTGAGACAAATGAATGGCATGTAAAGCTTCTTCTTAGGTCAATCAAGAACCAACTTCAGAGCACACACGATCCTGCTTAAAAATCTGAACTGGGAAGTAGTGTCTTCTGCTAGATGAATAGAGAATACCAGGATACTGACATTGCTAAAATCGATACTGCCTTTTTTAAGCGAAGCTTTCGAATTGATTGTAAGCAATCAAATAAAAACTTATTTAAATAATAAGAAGCTTATAACAAGGCATCAGTCCGGTTTTCACGCAAATCATAGCTGCACAACTGCACTGAAAGTCTGCGATGATATAAGGTCGGGCTTAGACAACGACCAGATGGCCTTGATGGTTTTTCTCGACTTTTCAAAAGCATTTGACAGTATAAACCACAGGCTCTTAGTTAATAAACTTGGCACGGAATTTTCATTCCAAAGATCGCTATGCAAGCTCATCAAATCTTACCTTGATGAGCGTTCGCAATATGTTTACTTGCACAACAAATGCTCGTCCAGACTGAAAGTGTTGGCTGGTGTCCCTCAAGGCTCGGTTTTAGGTCCTCTGTTATTTTCAACATTCATAAATGGCATTACCGACTGCTTCTCCACTTGTCAACATCATATATACGCTGACGACATACAAATATATAAGCTTTTTTCCAAACCAAACCGAAATATTGCTGCAAATCAAGTTAATGCGGAATTAAACCAAGTCTTCCAATGGTCAGTAAAAAATGAACTCTGTTAATCTCATCAAAACCAAAGCAATGCTAATTGATAGACGTAAAAATAGCGATAAAAATCCACTTTATCTTAATAATTCCCCAATAGAAATGTAGACAGTTTTAAAAATCTCGGAGTATATATAAGATGTAACCTCTCATGGAATACTCATATCAACCGAATTGTATCTAAGGTATATGGTGCTCTTCGTGGACTAAATCCAGCCTCCAAATTTTTATCTAATGAAGTTAAAATTAAGCTAGTTCGGTCGTTTATTCTTCCCATCATCGTATACAGCTGTGAAGTCTTCTCTAACCTGGATCAAGAGTCTTATAGAAAACTTAATGTAGCCTACAATAGCTGCGCAAGGTTTATTTTCAATATAAATAGACATACCCACATTTCCGTTTTCTCTAACCAAATAGCTGGCTGTTCTTTACACATATTATTACAGTACCGTACCTTAATTCTTTGCACAAAATTATTCAAACTAAACAGCCAGAATATCTCTTCGATATTTTAAGATTCGCAAGGACTCAAAGAACAATGCAGCTTATTCTGCCACGTTATAAGTATCTTACTACCTCGCGGCATTTCTTTGTATGTATACGCGATAAATCTGTGGAACACGCTGCCCACCGAAATAAAACGTACATCACGCACAAACTCTTTCAAACATTTCAACATCTTATCAGAACTTAACAAAAGATAGCTCTCTCTTACTCTCACTCTCTCTCTCTCTCTCTCTCTCTCTCTCTCTCTCTCTTTCTCTCCCTCAATCTCTTTCTTCTACTTCCCACCAGCATTCTACACCCTCTTTGCTTTTTACTATATCACAACATCTCGACAGAGCACCCAACGATTTCAGAGATTACCCCAGCGATCCGCAAGCTTGAAAACAACAGAGCCACCGGTACTAATGGCATTCCATTCGAATTATTGAAATATGGTGCAGAAGAAATCGTCCCAGCTTTATGTCCACTATTCCTAGAAATCTGGATGACGAACAGAATACCCAGTGAGTGGAAAGAGGGCAAAACAATATCCATCCCGGAAAAAGACGATCTGAGCCGATGTAAAAACTGGCGAGGCATTACGCTTCTAAACGCTATTGAAAAAGTTTTCGCTTTTGTCATTTTGGTTAGAAAATCACCAGCTTTCAACACCTTCCTACGCACTGAGCAAAGTGGTTAACGCACTAAGAATAATAATTGAGCAATAAACTGAGTGGAGATCTCCATTGTATATGCTGTTTGTTGATTTTTAATGTGCTTTTGACACAATCAACAGACACGCAATCTGGTTCGCTCTCAGAAATGTGGGCGTGCCGATCATCACTCTTATTTGCGAGCTTTATAAGGGTGCTGAGTATAGCGTGCTCTTCAAAGGAAAAAAGAGAAATAAATTCACCATCCAAAGAGGAGTCCGACAGAGTTGCGTATTGTCATC
Organism: Pherbina coryleti; assembly: GCA_943735915.1. Taxonomy (NCBI): domain Eukaryota; kingdom Metazoa; phylum Arthropoda; class Insecta; order Diptera; family Sciomyzidae; genus Pherbina; species Pherbina coryleti. The sequence continues at coordinate 129,783,593 of OX030951.1, read as the reverse complement.
TCTTCTTTTTATAGTAGTCCTTAACAGCGTCCCCAAGAAAACAAATTACGACGCTCCCGGTGGTATTCAATGGCGGACGCACCAAAAACTTAGCGACTACGCTGACGACATTTTCTTCTTGGCTCATAGACTGTCAGAGATAAATGCGAAACTAAAATCTCTCGTCAAAAACACAAAGCAGGTAGGACTATGAGTCAACTTTAAGAAGAATAAGCTTATGCGTGGAGAAAACCCAAGCCAAGATCCCCTCTCAGTGGCCATTGATGATAACGTACAGGTAATCATTGAGGATGTCGATCAGTTCAGCTATTTGGGTAGCGTGCTGATCAAAAATGGGGGAGCCGAAGCGGATGTAAATTCGACAGATCAACTAGACCTCGCATCAGAACAGCGCGTAACATAAGCAAGAAAACCAAACTACGCACTTTCAACATCAACATCAAACCTGTACTACTATACGCTTGCGAAACGTGGAAGATCACTGATTGCATCTGCAGTCTTTGTAAACAAGTCTCTGCGCATTATACACCTACAGCCTTATTCAATAGATTTCCTTAAACAACCTTTAAACGCTTGTTTAGTTACGCACTTTTTAAGGCTTTACGCAGCTTCTATGCAACCTTGCTAACATTGTTATTCATAAACATTTTTTCATTTTCTGCTTATGATTGTAAGGTTTGTGTCTGAACTATAGAAAATCTCTACAAAAATTAAGAATTCCTATGGATTTACAATGGCCGCCGCATAAAAAAATGCTGCAAAGGGCGCATATGGAGCATGTCTTTGATATTAAAAGAAAAGACAAACAAAGATCATGGTTGTATTTACGTAACCTTTAAACGCCAATTTCGGCGTTTAAGTTACGCAGCTCTTAAACAACTACGAAAAATGTTTATGAATAACGTTTTCTTGTTTAAAGCCCGTTTAAAGTTACGCTGCCTCTAAAATGTGTTTATGAATAAGGCTGCTAATCTTTTGGCCAAAAACAATATCTATGTACAAACCAATAATCGTGGAAATCAAAAATTGCAATCGGTCACAAAAATCGACAGTGGATCGGTCACACTCTACGCAAAGACGACAACGACATTTCAATGATGGCTCTTGAATGGAACCTCCAAGGCTCCAGGAGAAGAGGGCGCCCACGCCTGACATGGATTCGCTCGCCACAGGCTGAATACTAACCCCGATGAAACTGGCAGGAAGTTCGCAAAATTGCTCAAGATCGATCACGTTGGGTTGTCTCCGCCCTTTGTTCTGATTAAGGGCAATATCCTCAAAATTATAATTTGTAAATTATAAAACCGTTTTTATCAAGGAATAAAAAAAAACCAAAACAAAAAAGGTCATGCCCATTAGCCGTTCGGAGTCAGCATGAAACTAGTAGGTCCAGTTCACCATTATTTGCATACAAACATTAAATAATACGCCTAACACAATATGATCATAAGAAGCTCAATCAAGGTGCTTTCAAGAGCTGAAATGGCCAACTCGTTTTATTTGCCCCAAAATATCAAATTAGTTAGTTTGATATTTTGTTAGTAAAAAACTTGAATTTTTTTATATAAATATCCCAAAGCATTATCGTTATTGTTAACTACGTTGTCGTAAGCTCGTTTAACCCTACCGGTATGTGCTTTGACAGTTAAGGTACAATTTTTGAATATTTTCTTATTTTTATATTTTCTAATTTTAAGACTATAACAATATATTTTCTAAGCTTTTGATTTTTTTAAAAATCTACCAGCGATTTTAGACAAAGGTGCTAAATACTTTTAGTCAAAATGATTTTTGAACAAATTGTTGCTAGTTCAAATCCGGATGAGGCTGACTGTTTTTACTGTTTAAATCTATGTTATAGTTATTTCCATTCACGTTTCGATCGTGTCTGATAAATATTTGAAAATAAGATTTTATTTTTTCTCCCCAAGAAGGTTCGAAATACTTAAAGGATTATACATAGTCAAGAGAAAAGAAATTCAAGAATTTTTCCTAATACACTTTAATTTATGAGTATTAAGGCATGTTGCTACTTGGCGCGCTCCGTATTCGAGTGAAACTTAAAATTCTTTTACAGGAAAACGGAAAGAGATAATGGAACATTTTGTGGAGTGAATACATACAATCAAAAAAATTTTTACAAAAACTGTTTTATAAATTTTCAGCATTTTTTTATGTATCAAACTTTAATTAATTAAAACTATAGTTTTGACGTGGAACTATGGTTCCTTTACTAAAAATAGTAGTTTTAAAAAGTTTTTTCTTCAGTCACCTGTAATTTTCTATCGTCAGCTGTATATGTACACCATACAACAAATAAGACCTTTAAGGTGTGTTCACAACTGATGTATTTTTATATGAACACGCAATACGACATATGACAATACGTGGGATTGTGAAAACCCTTATGGTGTTAACCTTTTGTTTTACTTTCATATTTTTTAATTGTAAAAATAACTATTTTGAAAGCTGATCTCTGGAAGCCCTACTAAATAAGGCGTTTTGCGCTTCGTAAGCGCGCTTATCTCTGGACTGAATCAACTGAAATTAAAAATCCAGAACAATTTTGGTAACATAATGTATTATCCAGTATTTTATTAAAGGTATGAGCAAAACAAAATCAATTTCATACATAAATTAAGGTTTTAAAAGTTAATAAAACGGAATATCGGTGAAAAACCCATTCGATCAATTATTAAAAAACATATCTTAAAAAAATGTGTAAACATTTCAAACTGATCGGTCAACTGATCAATCTTGCTCATCGTTTTCAAAAACATAGTTCTGAGAAAATCGAGTTTAAAGTTTCGAATTTCTGAAAAAAAAACTACACGACTCTGCGAGGAGAGAATATTCGTCGGTTTAACGTTTCTGAGCATGTATAGAATATATGTATGTACATTACTAAAATAAAATTAAAAATGTTTTGGTCTCCTGATTGCGTATAACGCCTGAGGTTCCATTCTCCTCAGTTGGGCTAAAAAATTTTTCATATTTTCAAAGGTTCAAATGTATAGAATATCATATCAAAACCCCCTATCAATATCTCAATTAGAAAAAAAAAAACAGTTATGCGCAGTTTATTGGGGGTGTGTCGAATCCTGCTATATTTTACTTTTATCTTTAAACGCATTTTTCTCGTAACGGTGTTATTCGAGATAGCGGGATGGACTTCCGCCTTTCCTATGAAGATATCTTCATTTTAATTGGGTCCAATAGCTCGTCAGACATATCCGGCGGACATTGTGCCCACGAAGTAATAGACTATTTTTTTTATATTTTATTCCGTTCATTAGTTATTGCAGAAAGAAATAGAAAAAAATGCCAAAAACGAATTTTGTTTTGCAAAAGCCCGCCATTTTGTTAATTTTCAAAATTTTAAAAACCTGTCCTACTACTCCGAGCGCGATATATCGCAGGTTAAACAGATATTTCATTTTTTTATTTCAGATGAAATTTTCAGACAGAAACTCTCCAGCCAGTTACGCATGTTTCTTTTTTACACGTGAACTTTAGCCGGTGGAGGGGGGTGGGTTAAATGTACACCAATTTTTATAAAAAAAAATCTATTTTGTGACTCAGTATATAATAAATCTTTGGCAAAAAGATTTTAAATGATTGCTTGATTCATCTTCCCAAAAAAAATTTGTTGAAAATTGTTATTTATACAACCCTGTTACACAGAACCAAAAACGTACTTAATAACAAAGAAAAAGTTCTTTGTCCCAATGTATTATACATTAAAATTGGTCCAAAGTACGAGTTCCTTGATTCAATGAATCTTTGTTCTTACGTTATTTCTTTGATATGTTATGAAGAAAAATGATTAATAAATGAAAATGATTAATTAATACAACTGTTACAATAAGTTAGTCTGTCCTTAGAAATTTTAAGACAATATCAAGATATATTTTAAAAAATCATTTTCTTATTGAGATAAAATTCTCTAATGGTTTTTTAGATATTACAACACAAGAACTGGAACAAAATTTTAATGAACACGAACAATGAACTGTTCCTTAAAATTAAGAACAACGATTCATTGAACCAAAGAATTCGTTCTTTGGGGCAATAAATAGTTCTTAAAAATCAATGAATTTCGCTTTATGAACGAGATTCTTTGATTTTAAGAACAATATTTGGTTCAGTGTAAGGAGAATGGTCCCTTAAGGTAGCTTTTTGGCGCTGTATAGCCGGGAGGAAACCAATATAATGTGGGAAGAACTGGCTTGGCCTCTAAGCTAAAATTTGAATTTTGTAGCAATCTGTGAAGAAGCCCAAAATCTTCAGTCCAACTTTTTTTTTAAAAATTTTTCGTTTCGCACACTTCTCCTGTTTCGGCGAAATTGACCACCCAGCTCTTCTCACTTGTTAATGACTGTCGATGATCATCGCACTACAAATTTTCCTCGGGCAAAATCCTTTATTACGGACGCAATGAAAGCAATCAAGAGCTCCAACAGTATTAATAATTCTGGACTTAATTTTAAACTATTTTTCAATATATATTAGACACGACTAAATGACGGCAATTAAGTCCATAGAGGAGTTGAAAAATTTCTAAATAATATCACATTTAATTAGCATTCATAATAAAAATATATACATTAAATGTCATCCTCGACCTGATTTGAACCAGCGAAACTTTGTTAAAAATAACTTTGTATAAATGTTAGGATTCAGCCCAAGAATTCAGCACGCAAAATTGTTCAGACACCCATAAAAAGTTAAAGCAGCATGAATTCCTAAGAAATATATTGGAATAGGAAAAGGAATTGAAACAAAACTTTAACTTTGTAATACGGGTTTCTTTCTATAAAATTATAATCTTTCGAATATTCATGATACCAATTTTTATCAATAAATAACGTTCGAAAACAGTCGTTATCTATAATTAAATCGGAAAATATTAAACAAGCATAAAAGAAGACCGAGAGGGTTCTGGGCTAGATTATGGGTTATCGATTCCAAAATGTATTAACTGATAACGAAAAGTTTATCTTTTTCCATTCAAAAAGAAGTCAAGTGGATGATGAAACTTATTTTGAGAATATGAATGCTTTAAATAAAATGTAAAACACTTTAAATAAAGTCTTCAATTTAACCATATCTTAATATAAATTGAAAAAAATCGCACAATTATTTTAATATCTAACATTTTTATAGGTTGACTGAGAATATCTCAATAGAATTTACACAAGTCACATTGGCATACATACACGCAAAGAAAAAAAACGTTTATCGTCAGTTTGCCGCAAACGAACTTCGTTTGTCGTGCTTGATATCGTTATTTGCAAACGTTTCAACAGTTGTCATAAACGTTGAACGAAAAATAAACAAAATTTGCAGTTGTGAGAAACGAGTCATTTAGTTGCAGGAAATGAATTTCGTTTGTCATAAACGCGAGTGATTTTTAAATTGCAGCAATTGAAAACTTCGTTTTTCCCAACTGAAAAGTTTGTTTATTTTTCCCTTCATTGTATAAACATAACGCTTATAGTTTAGAGTTACTTTTTGGACAAATTGTTACTATATAAGGAAATTGGTACTTTGCTTAATACGCGGACGAAGATAGGAACAGAGGTGGAATCCATAAGAAGACGGACGGACATAATGAGAAAGATTATTAATATAATAAATAATAATAACCGAAATAGCTTGCGATTTATATATATAAGATAAGATATATTTTTAAGTTGTGACAACTGAATTTTCGTTTGCGGCAAATACAGCTCGCAAACGAAGTATAGTTGGTGAATTTTTCAATTGTGGTAAACGAAAAATTTCTTTGCGTGTATACACACAAACCCCCCCCCCCCCCCCTCCTCTTTCAACACTCCGAATAAGATGAATAATTACAAAGATTGTTCCGCATATTAATTTTAATTGATTTAAAAAAGTCATTAATATATTATTTGTTTTATGAGTAGCAATTTTACCATTAGCGAAATTTACGTCCCCATCTACCACCAGGCGCGGATCCAGGGGGGGGGGGGGGGGGGGTTTGGGGGTTGAAACCCCCCAAAATTCTAAAAGAACCTGTATTTAAATGTGATGTACTGATGTTTATTATGTGGGCTAAGAGTACCAAAAAGAAAAAAAATTGGTTTTTTATAATTTACTTTAAATATTCACACCTCTATGCTGTAAACGTTTGTAGCTGTTTCTACACGTATTGCTAAAATACTGAATTCTGTTCCAGTTTTTGATTGTTTTTGCGATATTGCGCCTGTAGCTGTAAACAGTCACACATACAATCTTAACCTGAAATCACAAAAACACCGCATTTTTTGGATAAAATATATCCAAACACCGCACAGTCTTAATTTAAAAACCCACAGTTTCGATAGTATCGGAAGTGTAGACTTAAAATTCCTTTTTATACAGTAATGGAGAAAAATTCCGGTTTTTGTAGTTTGACGTAAAATTCCTTTTTATACATTAATGGAGAAAAATTCCGGTTTTTGTAGTTTTTATTTATATTGATGTTGGTTTTATGTTGGCCTTTAATATTTGTATTCGAGTCAAATAAACAGAGAAATCACTTTAATTATTATAATTATCTTCACCCCAGCGTCAGCTTGTGGTATTTAACACAAAAAAATAATCCTGAGCACCACACAATCATATGGAGTGAATATGGAGTGAATATGGAGTGAAATGTGGATGGCTATTTTTTTCGTAGCAAAGTTTTTTCCAATAAGTGGAATAATTTTTTCACATATTGCAGCAAAACACAAATTATAACCTTCTTTTGAAAAACCAGAGGCTCGAAATAGATTTTAGACTAACGGTTTCTTCCCACGCCTACGATTTTTTGAAAAAAAAAATTATACCGCTCTAATGTATATAAAGGGTGGTTAAATTTTAAGGGCCGATGTTGAATATAAACCACACCTAAATGTCAACTTTTTTTCTGCATTTCATTTGACATTTCTGAATTTCAGACTAATTCAATTTGAACCGTTAAAGTTATTCAGGCTTATTATGAAAATGAGCTTTCAAATCAAAATGCATATCGAGCACTTCGTGATTTTTTCGGTCAATTTAATCGTCCAAATGTGCGTACAATCGGAAAAATCGTGCAAAAATTTGAACAAACCAGGTCTGTAGGAGATGTGAAAATACCAGTGCATGCTCGTACTGCAGAAAATATTGCTGCTGTTCGCGATAGTGTGGCTGAAGAGCCGTCCACCTCAACTCGTCGTCGTGCCAACAATTGCACCGCTCACACTCGTCGTTGATGAACATTATGCATAAAGACTTGCATTTACACGGTCAGAATGGTGGCAAGAAATGGCAACAGTGGATGATCAATTTTCGAAGAAAATCATCTTCAGTGATGAGGCACATTTTCACCTCAGTGGATTCGTCAATAAGCAGAATTACCGCATTTGGGCGAATGATAATCCAAGAGTGATTGTCGAAAAACCAATACACCCACAAAGAGTGACTGTTTGGTGCGGTTTATGGGCTGGTGGCATCATCGGGCCGTATTTTGACGTGACGAAGTTACGTTATACTCCTCTAGTTTCCAAAAAAGTTAAAAAATGAATTTTTTAAAAATTCATCTGCGTTTCATTGAATTGTTACTCGCTGGGTATAAAAGCTATGATTAAAAATATAGTATGACCGTAAAGGCTAATTCTTTGGCAATATTAAATAAATAAAAAAAAATTTAATACGGCATAGGGACGTAGTGGGAGCTACGTAAGCAACGCAACTGAAAATTTGTTACATGGAATTATTACTCGCTGAGTATTAGTGCTACGATTAAAAATACGATACGCCAATAAAGGCCTATTGGAAGCCCTCACAACGAAATTAGACAAAAAATTTCTGACATCATAAGGACGCTGAGAGAGCCGCTCAAAGATCGATAACGCAACATTCATGCAGCGGCGTTGCATTGAATTTTTACTCAATGAGTATATAACCTACGATAAAAGTTTAAAAAGGAAAATAAAGTTTTTATACATGGCTTTACGACAAAAATAAAAAAAAAATTCCGGCGTCGTCAGGTCGTGAATATAGCAGCTTATGTAACAGAAACGTAATATCGTTTCATGGAATTATTACTCACTCAGGAGGAGTGCTACAGTAAATTTTGTATAACGACAGCAGGGATGTGTTATTACGCTTCACAACTAAATTACAAAAAAAATGTTGTTGTCATGATTTCAGGGATGCAATCACATAATGTGGTAAAAATGCTACAGCCATGAAAAAACATTGCATGGATTTTTAACTCTGTGACTACTGGTGCAACGGTAAATTTTAAGGAACGAAAACAAAGGTGAGGTCTTCGGGCATATGACAAAAATAAAAAAAAAATTTTACGGTGTGTCAAAAACCCCCAGGGAACCGCCTAATGTGACGCATATGCATCACTTTTGCTGGATTAATTGAAATTAGAGCTCAACCAATGGGGAAGCAAAAAAAAAGCTAAACGAAAAGCACCAACTCCAAATCCAACAACATCTCCAACACCAATATCAACACCAACACCAACACCAACACCAACACCAACACCAACACCAACACCAACACCAACACCAACACCAACATCAACATCAACATCAACATCAACATCAACATCAACATCAACATCAACATCAACATCAACATCAACATCAACATCAACATCAACATCAACATCAACATCAACATAACCATTAACATCAACGTCAACATCAACATCAACATCAACATCAACATCAACATCAACATCAACATCAACATCAACATCAACATCAACATCAACATAACCATCAACATCAACATCAACATCAACATAACCATTAACATCAACATCAATATCAACATCAACATAACCATTAACATCAACGTCAACATCAACATCAACATCAACATCAACATCAACATCAACATCAACATCAACATCAACATTAACATCAACATCAACATCAACATCAACATCAACATCAACATCAACATCAACATCAACATCAACATCAACATCAACATCAACATCAACATCAACATCAACATCAACATCAACATCAACATCAACATCAACATCAACATCAACATCAACATCAACATCAACATCAACATCAACATCAACATCAACATCAACATCAACATCAACATCAACATCAACATCAACATCAACATCAACATCAACATCAACATCAACATCAACATCAACATCAACATCAACATCAACATCAACATCAACATCAACATCAACATCAACATCAACATAACCATCAACATCAACATCAACATCAACATAACCATTAACATCAACATCAATATCAACATCAACATAACCATTAACATCAACGTCAACATCAACATCAACATCAACATCAACATCAACATCAACATCAACATCAACATCAACATTAACATCAACATCAACATCAACATCAACATCAACATCAACATCAACATCAACATCAACATCAACATCAACATCAACATCAACATCAACATCAACATCAACATCAACATCAACATCAACATCAACATCAACATCAACATCAACATCAACATCAACATCAACATCAACATCAACATCAACATCAACATCAACATCAACATCAACATCAACATCAACATCAACATCAACATCAACATCAACATCAACATCAACATCAACATCAACATCAACATCAACATCAACATCAACATCAACATCAACATCAACATCAACATCAACATCAACATCAACATCAACATCAACATCAACATCAATATCAACATCAACATCAACATCAACATCAACATAAACAACAACAACTACAACAACAACAACAACAACAAAAATCTAGTTAGTTACGATTTCACTGCTCACAAACAACAAAATAACACAATGAAACTGGAAAAGGACAATGACATGAATTTGGATATGGATTAGGACAAAAACTAAGACACACCTTTTTAAACTAGGAAAGGGATTCGGTATATTTGATTAAGTCAAAAATTTGGTCATGGATTAGAACAAGAGTTTGGACATGAAATAGGAGTATAAAGAAACACCGTCACGTCAAAACTTACGGGTGTGTCCACGACACAGCCAACGCTCTTTTTTCCAAAATGAGGCTGGTCAGGCAGTTACTGAGAATGGTGTTCGGTAGCGTGAGATGATAACGAACTTTTTATGGCCCGAATTGGAAGATATGGATGTGGACGATATGTGGTTTCAACAGAACGGTGCCACTTGCCACACAGCTAACGAAACAATGGCTCTTTTGCGCGACAAATTCAATGGCTGTGTTATCTCACGTGGTGGCGATGTCATTTGGCCACCAATCATGTGATTTGACACCGTTGGACTTCTTTCTTTGGGGTTATTTGAAAGAAAAGGTGTACGTCGATAAGCCAGCAACAATTCAAAAGCTAAAGGATGAGATAATTCGGCGGCGGGGTGCAATAATTCGGCCTTATTTCCATTTGAAAAAGAAATTACGCCAATTTGGCCTTATTTCCCTTTAAAAGAAACCACTATTAAAACGCCATCAAATAAGTTTTTTAGTTTTATTTAATGAAAAATTAAAGATATAAAGTATTGGAATAATTGTACTTTAGGGCCCATGCTCCTTTTTTCTTTTTTTTTCTAAATGTGCATTTGGAGCTTCTAATGCACATGCTGCAAAAAAAGGTCGGTCTCAAATGGTTTAGAAGATAAAAATCGTGAAAGTTTCAAAAATGTACATATTTTGGAATAATTGCACTCTAGGTACACGCTATTTTTTTTTTTTTTTGGTTTTTTAAATGTGTGTGTAACTTCTAAATCTAATGCTGCAAAAAAAAAAATAGGTAGGTCTCAAATGGTTTAGGAGATAAAAATCGTGAAAGTCTGAAAAATTTACATTTTTTTTTTATTGAGAAGACCAGGATATCTTATTCTAATAATAGAAATATATATCCGTTTAAAGCGAAAAATATGATCGTTTAAATGCTAAAGAACATACATCTTTTTGTTAGTGGTCGAGAAAAAAATGTAAAATATAAACGTTAAAGTTATGAATGAAAATTTATAAAATATGCGCGATTTTTACTAAAATTTTTAATGAAGCTTTAATATTATAAAGAATGAGCGCCGCAGGTTTATAATAAATCGCCGCGATTTTTAATAAAAATTTTTTGCCTGCGGCGCTCATTCCTTATAATATTAAAACTTCTTCACCTTCACTATTCAACTACTACTAATAAATTTTTCGCGTTGATACGAAAACAAGCTCATTGAGGTTGACAATGGCAACTGTTCTCTTGCAAATTGAGTACCTGCGCTGAGTCCAGTAACTATTCAAACAACAGACTACAGGGTGCGTACTTTTTATTAAAAATAATTATAAAAAATAATCCTTAGTTTGCAAAATTTATTTTTCGGCCTTATAACCATTTTGCTAAATTTTTTTAGGCTTTATTTCCTTTTCAAATGGAAATAAAACCAAATTCACAATTTCGGCCTTATTTCTCTTATAAAGCCAATTCGGCCTTATTGCCGTTGGCCTTATTGCACCCCGCCAATTCGGCACATTAACGGCATAGAACCTCACTTATGCCACGGCGTCATCGAAAATTTGAGCCATCGGATGGAGGTGTGCCGCCGAGGTCGCGACGGCCATTTAGCCGATATTTTGTTCCATGCATAATTGAACCATACCAATATTATCATAATAAAAAGAAACGACAATAATTTCCTTAATAATTTGTGTTTTATTCAAAATCAACATCGGCCTTTAAAATTTAACTACCCTTTATATATATAACGTACATAAATATTTTTGAAACCCCCCCCCCCCGAAATATATTCCTGGAACCGCCCCTGTCTACCACTGAGGGCATTTTTCAAAATTTAAGAAAAAAATACGTTAATAAAGTACTGAGTGTCATGAATAATATGCTCCTTGTTTTTTTTTTTAAGTGTTTGCTTTATTTAATTTATTTTTTTTTTTTTTTTTAAACTTAGAAGATCCAATGAGAATAAAATAAATAAACCATAAAAATGATAACCTTAACTTTTCGCATTTGTCTAAGAAATATTATAGGGATACTTTTTCATTATTATGCAACATTTCACATATTTCTTCTTCATACGCATGCCTTTAAAATTTGACATCATTTAATCTAATAAACATGCCATTAACTCCCACGAATTCACAAAATTGTTCAAACTTGTTTGAAAAAAAAAAAACAAAACCGAGCGTCAAATGCAAAAATTCACTTCGAAAATTCCAATAAGAAATCCTAAGTCACACCAAAACAAATAAATGTTATTCTAACTAACTTCGAATTCTTACAGTCGGACATGTTCGACTTATTTGCACTAAGCACTCTGGTTCATGTCCTGGCTAACGTGTTGCGCATCACAACTGCGAAAAAGTCGTAAATATTGATAGCTTTTAAGTATCAACAAAAGAGCTTTTATTTGCGCGGGTAAAAACCACTCTTGGTATGAGCTGTTAAGGAATGCGAATAAATCTGAAGGAATGTGAATGTGTGCAGGTTAATGTTGTTGTTGTTTGAGCTCTACTGAAACATAGGGGTTGGTTTAGCGGACTCATGATGTACGCAATAGAAATGTGAATTAAGGCCGCCTGCATCAATTGATAGTCTCAGCACTTAAAAAAAATTATATCACAATTTTTTTTTCTCCTCTAGTTGTGTCAATTCTGTTTTTCACAATTTCAACACCTTGATGAAGTGATTATCTTGATCTTGATAGGCACAATTCAACCAACCAAAATTGCTTGTCATGTCATTCTTTCTTGCGATGTTGCTGTTGTTACTGTTGCAACAAAGATATGTTTATTTTGATCCTTCAACGATAGCAATCATTATAATTTGCGTCGCTTTATGAATGTATTCTAAGGTTTATAACAATATAAAAATACATCAGATAAATTCAGCTTTGCTTCTATCTAGCAAGAGCCAAAAATGTACACTCATAAAAAAGTATTTGTCAAGAATGAATGAAGACTTGTTATTTATGAAAACCATAAACAAGTTATTTCAAAATTCATGTTTTGTTCTTCTAAAATGATATTAGTAGATATTTCTAATTTGTATTTTGATTTCAAATTTGGGAGCAAAAAAAAATAATTATAGATCAACTACTAAAAATTAAAAAAAAAACAATATGTTAAAAAATTTTTTTATATGCATTGCACATTCGACCAAAAAAACCATTCATATTTTTTCGCTCGTGTGTATCGCTCCTTCTCTTCTCTGTAGCTGTTGATTTGATGACACTTTTGATGAGTGTCAAAGTGACACACATTTATGTCAAATTGAGCAGCAAAACAACAACGTGTATGACAAATTTTCACCATTGTTTGACTGTTTGAAGTTTTTTTTAACCATTGTCTATGCATAAAAATATATGTATGTATGTTTACATTATGTTTTGAATCGGACAGATGTTAAGTTGTCCATAACATGTCGTTTGGGCCCACCATTGTTGGCAATAGGTGGAAACAAAAAATACTATATGCTTCCAGGAAATTTGGAGGGTGTTTTTTTACAAATTGTTTGCTAAATGTTATTGTGGGATGTTCGGTAGGAAATTTTCAAACAATGATCATCGAGATTGTGGCGGAAATTTGAGAAGATACAAATATATAAAAACTTATGAATTAATGGATGAACAAATTCAATTAAACAAAAAAAAAATGGTTGATAAAGATTTAAAGGTGCGAGTGTTGTCACTATTTTGTCATTGTTATAAAACACAGTGTTACAGCACTATTGACAAATGTTACTAGTTAGGAATTATCGTTAAAATACCCACATAGATATGTATGTTTAAGCTTATATGAAGTTATGAAGTTTTTATTATTTTGTTGACGTCACTTTGTATGGCCATATCGAAACATTTTTTCAATCAAACCGGTCGTGTTTTCTCTGAAAAATAAGTAGAATAAAAAATATTCTAAAAATTTTCCAAGAAAATTTTCAAAACTATTTCTAAAACCATATAGTCGATGATTGACTGCGAATCGTGGTAGAATTGCAAGCATAGACGTGTGCACAGCGAACAATCTTAAAAACTTAAAAAAAAAAAAAAAAAAAAAAAAAACAACAGCGATAGTGTATAAAAAAAACAACAAAAGCTAACACCACCTGCATTCAGCATGCATGCTGACGGTGATATTAGCGAAGACAATAGCGAAATCGCACCTGCACTCGCAATGAGCGACGCAGGCGATGAAAGTGAAGACAGTGCATTTAACTGGCAAGTTTACAAGCCCAGAAGTGCTAAACGTAAAAACATTGAATCACCAAAACAAAACAAAACAATTGTGAAACGCATTCATCTTGATAACAACCAACAAAATCAAAACCGATTTTCAGATCTGGATAATGATGACCTACTACTTTCAAATAGTAGTGACGACGAAGCAAGTGATGACAACAAGCCCAATGAAGATCAACCGAAACCACCACCTATTTTCATACCAAATGTTGTTAATATTACAAAAATGATCAAAAATTTCAGTACAATTATTGATAAAAGTAGTTTTATGTATAGTTCATCAAATGATGGTCAAATAAGAGTAACAACTAAAACAATAGATTCCTATAGAAAGCTTGTCTCATATTTGAATAGTTATAATATAGTATTTCATACATATCAAGTTAAACAGGAAAGAGCTTACAAAATTGTAATTAAAAATCTTCATCATTCGACTCCGATTTCCGATATTAAGGAAGAACTTAGCCAGGCAGGGCATATAGTTAGAAACATTGTTAATGTTAAGGGACGCATAACAAAAAATCCCCTATCTATGTTCTTTGTTGACCTTGAACCAAACGTAAATAATAAGACTGTTTATAACATCACACATATTAACAACGCAATTGTCAAAATTGAACCACCGCATAAATCAGACGATCTTGTCCAATGCCACCGCTGCCAACAGTTTGGACACACCAAGAGGTATTGCAAGAAGCCATTTATATGCGTCAAATGTGGACTAGGGCATCCAACAAGTGATTGTCCAAAAGAGAGAGAATCGCCTCCTAGATGTATACACTGTTTGCAGAGCCACACTGCTAACTACAAAGGCTGTAAAGTTTACCAAGAGCTCGTTAATAAAAGAAACAATAACATAAAACCCGTAAAAAATGTCCCTTCAGTAAGCTTTGCCCAAAACACAAAGTTTCCCAATCTTCACGAAGGTGCCTTTAGTTACTCTTCTAACGCAAATAAGGAAACATATGCAAATGCTGTCAAAAATACGTCAGGCAGCGCAAACGAAAATAGTATTATGTCAAGAATAGAAATAATGCTAAACAAGCAAATTGAGCTTACTACTACCTTGATGAATATGATGTCAGCATTAATGGCAAAAATATGCAATGAAATTTACGCATAGGAATATGGAATGCCAACGGGCTTTCCAATCATAAAAACGAAGTGGAAAATTTTTTACAAAACCAATTCATTGACATACTGCTAGTATCAGAAACTCACTTTACTGATAGATCGTACTTTAAAATAAAGGGTTACGATCTTATAACAGCAAACCAACCAAACAACAGAGCTCATGCTGGCTCAGCAATTCTAATTAAATCTAAGTTTAAGTATGAAACCCTCGAAGCCATCAGGCAGCCTAGCTTACAGGCCACTTTAGTTAAACTTAGATGCTCAAATAGAGATTTAATAATAAGTGCCATATATTTCCCGCCACGGTTCAGCTTTAAGAAGCAGGACTACATTGAATTCTTTAATAAGCTTGGTTCAAAATTTATTGTAGGAGGAGACTTTAATGTCAAACATCCTTGGTGGGGCTCTAGACTGTCCAACCCCAAAGGAAAAGAGCTTTATGCGTGCATATATGAAAAAAGTTACGACGCAATCTCCACTGGCAGCCCAACATATTGGCCTACTGACCCTAGAAAAATTCCTGACCTAATGGACTTTGCCATATGTAATGGAATTTCAAGCCAGACAATAGCTATAACCGAATGCGAAGACTTAAGCTCAGATCATTCTGCTCTTATACTCAACATAGCTGCAATACCACATATGACTTTAGCCTGCAAACGTACTTTATTTAAATACACAAATATATCATCATTTCAAAACTGGATAGATGTTCACACGGATCTCAATGTTGTTATTGAATCAGGTGCTGATTTAGATGCAGCCGTCGAAAATTTTTCGCGCCTTATACACGATGCGGCTTTTATTTCAAGCAGGCAACAACAAGCACCTAACAGACCGAGCACTACAAAATATTTTAATTCAGTTGAAATAAGACAGCTAATCCAGCATAAGAGATCCCTTAGAAGAAGATGGAAACAGACTAGAAGTCCGTTCGACAAAGCTGTTTTGAATAATGCCACAAAAGAGCTCAAACAAAAACTAGCTGAACACAAAAATAAAAGCATAAGTGACTTTCTGGAAAACTTAGATGCAACAAGTAACAATGAGCATTCTCTATGGAGAGCCACAAAGTATCTTAAAAGGCCGTCTGACAGAAATGTCCCAATAAAAGATGCGAATGATCTCTGGTGTAGATCAAGCAAAAGCAAAGCAGAAGCCTTTGCAGTTCATCTTTACAATACTTTTCAGCCACTTAACCTTAACTTAAATACAAAAAGTATAATGGACTATCTTGACAGCCCTTGTCAGATGGATCTTCCCATCAAGCACGTGACACCAGAAGAAGTTCAAGCCGAAATTGCAACGCTACATACAAACAAATCACCAGGGTATGATAACATAGACGGTAAAACGGCCAAACTCTTACCAAAAAAAGGAATATTATTTCTCACACTTGTTTTTAATGCAATACTTCGGTTAAACTATTTTCCCACCCAATGGAAGTGCGCAGAAGTAATCATGCTTCCAAAACCGAGCAAACCCGAAAATAATGTAACTTCATACAGGCCAATTAGTCGCCTTACTGTGTTCTCCAAAATATTTGAAAGAATATTCTTGAGACGAATGCAGCCGAAACTAGAAGAGCGTAATATCATCCCAAATCACCAATTTGGCTTCAGGAGAGAACATGGAACCCCAGAGCAATGCCATCGTATTGTAAATACTATAATTAATACAATGGAAAATAAACAATATTGTGCTGCAGTGTTCCTAGACGTTCAACAAGCGTTTGATCGCGTTTGGCACGCAGGTCTATTATATAAAATAAAAAGTCTTCTTCCTACTCCTTACTACCACCTTTTAAAATCGTATTTAACTCCACGATACTTCTATGTTAAAGTCAAAGACGAAAGCTCACAGATATACGAAGCTCGAGCAGGAGTACCACAAGGCAGTGTACTAGGCCCTATACTTTATACACTTTTCACGTCAGATATGCCTACAAATAATGATGTGCTTTTCGCAACATATGCTGATGACATAGCCATACTAGCTTCTTCGGAATCTCCCGACACAGCATCAAGTTTGGTGCAGCAACAATTAAATCGACTAGAAGCCTGGTTATGTAAATGGAATATAAGAGTTAATCCCAGCAAATCAGTAAATATTACGTTTACACTGAGAAAAAACGAATGTCCAAGACTAACTTTAAATCAGGAAGATATTCCGATAGCTAACTGCGTAAAGTATCTAGGTCTTCATCTTGATAAGAGGCTAACATGGTAAAATCATATAAAAGCCAAACGCACACATCTAGATATCAAAGTTAAAGAAATGTATTGGCTGCTTGGTAGGAACTCGAAACTAAGTATTCAAAATAAATTTCTTTTATACAAGAGTATTTTAAAACCTGTATGGACATACGGCATTCAACTTTGGGGCACAGCTAGTACATCAAATATAGAAATACTACAGCGATTCCAATCCAAGACGCTTCGCATGATTTTTAATGCACCGTGGTATGTTTCTAATAAAACGTTGCACAGAGACTCCAATACTGCTTTCATCAAGGACGAAATCAAAAGATTCAGCGAAAAATATATTGAACGTTTGGACCATCACCCAAATCCTTTGGCAATAAACCTTCTAGACAACAGCGAAGACATACGAAGACTTACAAGAATTCATATCCTAGACCTGCCATTAAGATATTAGGATAAGTAATTATACGAAAATAATGTCAAATTTAATTTAATTATTAAATTAAAATTTATATTATATAAATGAATAATCTAATGTAAAATATTATATTAATATGAATTGTTAAATGTACATATTTTCTTTTAGCTGAGTCTGTTAAAACTCAGTAATAATGTTAACTTCACTGTATTATGAAATTTGCTTATTGTTACTGCGACAGATTGCAAATATATTTTACTGAAATAAAAAAAAAAAAAAAAAAAAAAACTTTGTATGGGAGATAGGCGTGGCATTCATCCAATTCTTTCCAAAATTCAAGCTTATTACAAATTTAACCCTTCGCGTGACACACTGTTTTTTAGTTACAGTGGAGTGACACATGGAGTCTTTCGTGTTCAACCTGGTTTTTATGGATGAAAATGTGGTCAAAAAATCTGAAAAAAATTTAGATACATACTTTGGAAATTTACCTTGATACTCAAATAGTTATACATATCAGCCATTCCATTTTGAACGTATCACTCATACGGGTTGACCACCTCCGATGTTGCTCAAACTTTCAGAATTGAATCTTCTCATGAAATAAAATCACTAATGTGAGTAAAAAAATTTTTACATTTTTTTTCAAGTTTTTACATAACATTCAAATTTCGTCAAAATGGGAGAAAAAGTGAAATTGCCTTACTCTTGAAAAATCATATATTCAACAAAACTAACTCGATTTTTACGTTTGAGGTATTTTCGAAAAGTTGCTTTTTTTAAATATAAAAAAAAACAAAATTATTTTTTTAAGTTTCTTAACTTCAAGGTCAATTTTTGGAAGTCATAAAAATAGGATTTGTCCCCACTTTAAAAATTGAAAAAAAATATTTTCAGAAAGATTATTTTATTACCTTTCCATCTGCCAAAAATCATGAGGGTGTTATTTTTCTTTCTATTTTAATAATTTATTTAATATTTTTTAAACGACCACCTAGCATACTACTTCCATACAACCATACTATGTACATTAGACTGTACCTCAAAAAAAAAGTGCGCCGTATACCAGCGAATATGACGCATTTTTGCAAGGCAATTAAAAAAAAATTTTTTTTTGACCGAACGTAGGGGTCGCGCATTGACATATTTCTTCATATCTCATTCCTCACACGAGTATTCACCATAGGAGCTACATTGCCGAAGTCTAAGAGATACAAGAATTTCTTCTGCCGAACTTGTCGTTATAAATCTAGCGTTATATATTTAGTTATATTTTAGTTATTAAAAATTATAATTTAAAAAAAAAAAAAATAAATAACTGGCCATTTCAGCCCTTGAAAGGACTTTGACCTAGCTTCTTAGGATCAATTGTGTTGTGCGTGTTATTAAGTTTGTACACAATTGACCGAGAAATTATAATTTTGGTGATAAAAAAATTAATAAATAAAAAATTAGGTGTGTACTTTTTACTTACTTGGAGTGATACATGGGGTCTTCCGTGTCCAGAAAAAATTTCAGTAGCTCCATATTACAACACAGATAAAAGCTGTTCAAGTCTGTCTGTGTGTTGTCAGCAGGTCACTGCAGTCCCAAATTTGTTTTCCGCGTGACTCCCAGCCTCATCTATGCATCCGTAAAAATACTACGAAAAAGTTATATGAACACGAAAGAGTTCAGTGTCACTCGAAGGGTGATTATATCAATATAGTGTCAATACCTTTATTTTTGTGGGATTTATGGAGATTTTGTTATTTTGATGACGGAAGAAGGCGGAGTTTTTATTCAAGTATGACAAATTTCCAATTCAGTGGGTTTAATGGTAATTACAGCTGCTGTGCCAAATTTCAAGCCAAAAAATTAATATCTATGAGGCTTAAGGGGGGGAATATACCCAGAGGCCGAAAAAAAGGTCATGTTTGTGCATTTTTTTAAGAAAACCTAAGGGAATTGATCATAAGAAGCTAGGTCAAAGTCCTTTCAAGGGCTGAAATGGCCCGTTATTTATTTATTTTTTATTATAAGGGATATTTTTAAATGAGGGTTTTTATACCTTAATATATACACATTCAAGAGTATGTTTAGTTTTTTTTATTAAAAAAAAAAATTAATATTAAGGTAGATACAGCATTTTTTGTAGAGCGCTCTGAAAATGCCGTGACTAAGATTAATCCTCCAAAATTCATTTGAAACAAAAAAATGATATATATTATTAAACTAGATACTTGAAACTCGTACTTGTCATAGCCGTTTTTGAAAATATTGATTTTTCACAAAATGGCGGACTTTCGAACGTAAAATAACGATTTTCGACCAAAAATTCGTCATAATTTTGTCTATAAAAAATGAACGAAACTAAAAAAAAAAAAGTCCTATGACAAGTACGAGATTATTATTAATAAAATAAGCCTGCAAAAAATCAAAACGATCGGTTCACTGAGCTTCGAGAAATTTTGGTCACCGACTTTGAAAACATGTTTTCGAGAAAAACGAGTTTGAAAATAAGCGCCAGCACTGCGCGCTCTAGAAGGCGGTTCACTCACTAGGCTATAACTTTGTTATTTTTTGAGATATCAACTTGAAATTTTCACCACATATTCTTGAGACTTAAGACTTTAAGAAAATTTTGAGTCTTTGAAAAAAGAAAAAAAAAGTTTTGACTGCGTTTCCCCCCTTATTAAAAACTATATTAAAATTATGCACGAATTTTTTTAAATATCTTTAAAATATTTACAATTTGAAAATGAAACTATCGCATTAGAAGAAAATTTATATCAAAATATTGAAATTTTAAAAACAATATGTTTAAATACTTCGCACGAGCTGCGTCCATCAAATCCCACTGAACCATAAGCGAAGGTTTTGCGTAAGGTGAGAGTTTTGCGACAGTTTTTGGGCAGAATTTTTCGCTTAAAAGGGCTTGCTTTAGAAGATTAAATTTGTGAAAACTTTTTCCATAAATTAAAACTGTACTTCTTTTGCGAAATTCATAAAAAACTTATTTAGAGTCGAAGAAGAATAATTTTTTATCATTTAAGTAACTAAAAATACTTCTTAAATGAACCATTTTTGTTCATAAATGAATTCAGAAATTAATCATAAATGTTTCTTTTTTACATACTTAAATGAGTTAAAACCAAAATTATTTTTTTATCATATCAGTAGAAAAAAATTCTCATAAGCGAACCTTTTTTTGTTCATAAGAGTTCAGAAATTAATCATTAATCATATTACTTTTTTTATATTCTAAAATGAGTTAAAAAAGGAAGAATTTAAAACTTTGTTGATATTTTTATAACAGTAAATTAAATTCAGTCCGGCAATTGATACAAAAAGGGTTCATTTCCAAAAAAAATTTAACTTATTTTCCGAAGTTAATTAATTTGAACTCATTTCCGAAGAAAAAAGGGTTCATTTCCGAAATTAACTTTTCTATGGTTAATTCTTAAACTCATTTCCGAACAAAAAAAGTACAATTTATGGTTCTTTTTTAACTCATTTCCGAACAGAATAGGGTTTATTTTTGAGAGGCATTTTAGTCCGACGAATGATACAAAAATGGTTCATTTATGAGTGCCGAAAGTGAACGTTTCTACCCGAAAAGGTTCATAAATGAATTCGAAAACGGTAATTTTGGTTCACTGGGATACTATTTGCTTGTATATTTTATTTTCTTCTTTACTTTTTTCGTTCTCTAATTTATACTATTTTCTGACAGTTGGTGCAATATAATGGCATGTAATGTCAAAAATAGTATAAACTAGAGAATAAAAAAGTATGATAGAAAATAAGAAGCAAAATATGCAAGTAAATGACAACCGGTGCAAGACATTCGTAAGAAAATACCGAGTTGTCACTCCAACCTACATCATTTCATCAAGCGACCACCCATCGCACCCTATATTACCCTTGCAACAAAAACTAAACGAGAACTATAAGAAACCTGCAACTGCAAGAAACAAGCTGCAGGAACAGTGCGATGCTGTTGCTGCTTGTCGGCTACTTCAGCTGTATGGAATATGTGTGTAGGTATGTGGTATAAATAAAATTTAAAAACGGGAAAAGACGAGTTGTAAGGAAAATATTTGATTTATCCACGGTAATATTTAAATAAAATTTATACTCAGGTGTGGATAATGTTAACATTCGTTATTTCTCTTAGTGTAGGGTTTTCCGTTTGTAACTCAAAAATTTCATTTTGAAAAATAAGTAGCTCAAAAGTTTTCACTTTGATAATAGTTATGAATTAAATGATATTTAATCCTTTAACTACCAATGGAATATGTATGTTCCATCTGTATAGCGAAAAAGCGCAAGTAAACAAAGATTTTTAAAAACTTTACCAATACCATTTTTTTTCCAATTGCAATAAATATCATGTAAGCTGAATCAATAGGCTTAAACACATCTAACATAGATTCAAATGGAGATTAGCACTAGAAGATTAGCTCTAAAATGTACTTTATTTTTATGGTAACATTTTCTTATTTCTCCAGCTATTTTTTTTTATTTTCCTCTTTTACAATTTCTTCTTTTTAATTTACTTATATTTATAATATTTGTTTGATTATTTTTTAATGAAGTTGATAAACATATTTCATTTTAAACAATGTGAAAAAAATCAAGCATTCTATGCTTGCATCAAAAGGCTATCAGTTTTCACTCAAGTGTAAATTTCTCAATTGAGGCATTATTTTGCTGTAATTGATCAAATTTAAAAGACATAATTTTAAGAAAAAATGTTCAATTCAAAGAACATTTGCTTATAGCTCAGGAATATTTTTTCTAGATTCAAGTCTAATATTTCCTTGAATTGAGAAAAAATTGCTTGATTTAAATAAACAAATTGCTGAAAACTAGAATAATTTCCTTGATTTCAGATCAATTTGCTTCATCCAAATAAACAATTTTCTCAATATTCGAATGTTTTGATTTTTCTTATAAAGAGAAGAATTTGCTTGATCCAAGTAATTAATTGTGTGAAAATTAGAAAGTTTTTTTTAATGTATTAGATTATTTTGTATCTTATATCTGAAAATAGTAAATAGCTAGCTATATTGTGTTTTTAAATTAAACAAAAACTAAGCTTATCTTATTTTAAAAGATTTTTTTCTTATCTTGTGATAAATTTATGAATTAATTGTAATTGGATAAAAAAAATCACATATCTTCAGATGAGAAGTGGAAAAGTGATTTTTTTTTCGCTGATAATTTTAAGGCTAAAGGTTGAAAGATTTAAGATTTATATGCTTAAATCAAGAAATTTTGAAATCATTTTGTATTTTCTTAGAACAAGCAAAGTAATTGATTAATTCAAAAATATTTTTAAAAACCAACTCTGCGTTTGCTTAAATTAAGAAAATATTTACTTGATAAAAGTCTTATTCCAAGTTCCAGAATCAATTACTTATTGCTTTTTCAATCAATCATTAATTTTTCTTAAGTTTTGAAATAAATGCTCGATATAAAATTGTTTTCTTAATTTTAGTTTTCATTTTTTTATTTGAACATAGATCTAGCAAAATATTAACTTGAAATAAAAATATTATTTCTCTCCGTGTAAGAAATCAATGTAATATTAAAGTATTATCATAATAAAACCATATAAAAATATATGTTTTTTACTTTTTTTTTTAAAAAACGCCAACAACCCTTGACAATTGGTGACGAATGGAATTGGTGAGTCTATTGAACTTTCTTAAACGTTTGCGAAATGTTTTCAAAAACTTAAAATTGTGTTAAATTTATATTATCTTGGTCACCAAAGGGTTAAATTATAGTTGGTTCAATCATCTAAAATTTACTTTGATGGACGGTTGTGTTCAAATAATGAAAACTTGATCACTAATGGGTTAAAACATGATAACGACTGTGTTAAATTCTGGTTACAAATGGGTTAAATTTTCAATAATTTACTTAAAGGAAAAGTTTAATCAAATTCGGTGGAAAAAAAGGCTGATTTTAGAATTTTGAGCACTCACCTATATGGAGCGACTCCACTGTGCGGTGTTATGTTAAAATAGTCTTGTGTTTAATATCCTTGTTTTGAAGTTACGTACACGATTTTAGTGTCAAAATAACAGTATAATTTATAGTTTTTGAAGTGACGAAATTACGTTTTAAGTTCAAACAAAGCTTGTGTGAAAACATCGCTAATAATTGAGGTTTTTATAGGACTTGATAAACTTGTATGGAATGTATGGAAAAAAATGCTACGACCTTTTAGCTGGGGCCGATATATTAAGTTAATAATATTAGATCGTCCTGCGGAATTGGGAAAATATATGAATAAAAAACTTAATCCTAAGATACTTATTTGAATCAGTACTAAATAAAGATATGTTACAAAATATCAACACATCACAAATTTTTCACAGCACTTTCTTTGAAACATCCTGATTAATTTCAAACCATAGCCTCATTTTAAATTACTTAAGCTTTCATATTTACCTAAACTTAAAATTCCAATAAATTGATTGATTTGGCAATAAAAATAATTTCCTTATGAATCTCTTAGGATTCAAAAAAAAACATAAATTTGTGCAAGTTCAGCTAAAGAGAAATTTGAATAACCCTCAAAAGAAAATGAAGAATATTTAATAAAGGTAAATTGCTAAATGTTCAATGAAAAATTGATGAGTACAACTGCTGCAGATTACATTGATGAAGTCTTCGATGAATACAAGTTTATTTCCGCTGAGAATTCTTATGAATTTTTTTTACGCTTTTGTAAGCTTTACAAGTGTCCTTTCAAGATTATGCAGAGGTAAAGAGAAAAAAACTAAAGGACTCATTTGTTATAAGTAAAAATCACTATGAATATTTTCTATAATTTTTTTATTTTTTTTTTAAACTGCTTATAAATACAAAAGCTAAATTGAAAATGATTTGTATTGAAATGGAAATTAATTCAAATTTTTTTTCCGAATATTGTAAAGAAAACTTGGTGAAGTAGGAAATTGCAGCAAAACAGACAAAAATACGCAAGAGTATTAAGCAAACCCAGAGAGATAGGAAATGACCAAGGAATTAATTTACTAGTGCTGACTATGCATTAATATTGAAATTGTGGAGTTGTTGAAACAGAAGAAGCAGTTTAAAATTTAACTGATTTTATAAAATTCTATGAACAAGACAACATTAATTTTTCATAAATTTTTTTGGATCAAAAAACCAAAAATACAAAACGAGTTTAGAGATAAAATGTGTCTTATAAAATATAGACAGGATATGGCACTTCACACGATGGAAGTTTTTTTCAAATATTAAAATGGTTTAATAAATAACAAATATAATTATTTGCTCACCAAAAACTTTCAGTTTGATTCTGACACTGTCAAGTAGAAAAAAAAATAAATACTACAAGGTTCAGTACGCTTCTAAGGGATTTTTTTTTAAAATATATGTGGATAATTTATCTTTAACCTGTAATGATTTTATTTCAAAGTACAAAGTAAAAGTCTTTAAATTACCTTGTTATACAAAAGCTCTTAAAAAACTCAAAAACTTGCGTATTAAATTTTACAAAAAAATTCTTAAGAACTAATCTTCATACGGATTTCTATAAATATCCTCACTATATGAGAGAACTTAACTTTCTGAATAAATATCTCTACAAAAAATATATATTTAATTATGTATCCAATATTAAATGTAACCCAAAAGCTTTTTTGAGTTATGTGAAGTCGAAAAAATGGTGTTCTAGTATACCTTCAGCAACGTTTACCAATATTCAAACATATTCTATAATGGAACTTGTAATGCTTACCTTTTTGCTAAATGTTTTCAATCGAACTTTGACCAGACCATCATATTACCCTCGAAAGCAATAATAATGTCTCTGGCATTAATTTTGAATATCTTACAATCTCTGAAGATGATGTTTTAAGAGCATTCATTCACTAAAAGTTTCATATCATGTGGATAGTGATGGCTTATCTGCCTTTTTCTTAAAAAAATTCCGCTAAAAATTCTTTTCAATAAATCACTCAACTCTGAATTATTCTTAGATTGCTGGAAAGATTCTTTTATTATACCTCTGCATAAATCAGGCTAAAAAAACAATGTCGCTAATTGCAGAACAATTTCCAAAATTTCTTCAATTCCGAAGCTTTTTGAAACTATTGTTAAGGAAAAACTTATTTCTGCCACTAAGAGTATAATTTTTCCCTCCAGCTTGGATACATAGGTTATATGGGGGTATCCCAAACAATGGATCAATTCGGCAAAGACTATAGGTGGGATAAAATAAAGTTCTGTACATTATTTCATTCAAATAAAGTGTTAAAAGTGATAAAAGTACTCGGATTTGAATTAAAGAGTGAAGTTTTATGGGAGCTACCCCAAAAACTGGTAAAAAAGGCTGTTGCTATAATTCTGAAAACTTTTTTGTGCTGATATAATGAAATAAAATATTAATTTTGAGAGATATGGAATTTTTAAAATTCGGTTGTATGGAGGTTGTATGGACCCCGGAAAATGGTCCGATTATAACCATTTTTGGTGCGAATATTTCTAGAAATGATTTTAGACCAAATAAGAAATTTTTTAAAAAAATATGTATGGAGTCCAAAGATATGTGAGTTGGGCGTGGTCATTGTCCGATTTTTAGAAAATTGTTTAATCTTTTTAAAAAAAATAGTTCACACCAAATTTCGGGGGCTTGTGGCAACTGTAAATAGTTTTGGCCACAGCTTATATGAAACCGGAACACTGTGCGGCCTGTTCGATCGTAGAAAAACGCTCAACATGCATTTTTTCTTAATTTTTGGGAACAAAAAGAAGTCATTGGCGTCTAGTTAGAACTGAAAAGCGGATTCTGTAAGCCTATTGTACGTTTTAAGTGCTCAAAAAATCATTGTTTTCCGTGATCCGTGAGTTACGAGCAATTTTTTTAAATGCCCCATATGAAAAACTATGACTATGAAGAAAATCCGCAAAGGACGCACTGTAAAGGCAATGACCATGAGAGCAAACACTCAACGAGCAATTTTACGTGAAGCTTCAGATTCGGCAGCACTTGCACGTCAAATTTGAAGAAAGCGTTGGAACTTCAGCCTCTTTTCGAACTGTTTAACGAATTATCAAATAGTGTCCCCACTTACGGCGCAAAAAAATGAAGAAGAAACTTTTCTAATTTCACGACAGATTTTGCGAAACTCATTCAACAGGAAAAATTAATGGAAATCCGTTATTTTTTTCTGATGAAAATAAGTTCTGTAGAAATGCGCCAGATGGGTTCTAGTATTATTTCCACGATTTGAGGAAATCAGAGTGTTTTCTATCCCGCCGTCACTCTTCAGTTAGTTCAGTGATGGTTGGTTCAGAGCGAAAATATCAGTACATGACCAAATTGATTTGTAGTGTTGGAAAGTCGGCCAGCTTCTATAAATTACGTTGAGCTTTTAAAAGTAGAAATTATTAACTTCAATAAAATGTTTGAAGGTCAACCCTGGATATTTCAACAAATCGGAACTTACTGATGCTATTGAAGCTGCTTTTCTGTCCATTCCTTTAGATAACATTAAAAAATTTTATGAATCTATTTGAAATAGGTTATGCGATGTTATTCGCAGCAATGGAGAATTAATATTAATAATATTAACAATAAAAATTTAATAAAACCTTTAGATTTTCTCTCTTATTTTAAAAATTACACTATGCGACAATTTAAGGGTCATTAAGAATAACCGCAAAAATTCCAATGGTCCATAAAACATATTGTTCAAGGAATTTTTCTAGATTAGCTCAAAAAACCAATTTTTTCAAAGTCATATTTTATACTGTGGGGCCGTTGTTTAATTTCTTTAACATCCCAAACTAAGAAAAATATTTATTTAAAACCTTCGGTAAAATTCCTTTAATTTTATTTTCCTTCAAAATTGGGAAACAATCTTGCTCCCTAATATTCACAAGGGGGGCAAAAAACCCCTTTAATTAAAAAAAGTAGTATATCCTGGAAACTCTGGGCGATATCATTTTCATTACTTCTAGAAACAAAATTTTCACCATCTTATCTATAACTTCGCAGAACATAATATTACATAAAAACCTACACTTCAATAAAAAATCTCCATTGAAACTTTTCACCTTAAATTAAAAACAAAAAAAAAAAAAAAATCAGAAATTAAATTTTACATCTCAGTTTGCTTGATTTACGAGTACCACTAGAAATTTAACTGTAACAATAACAGCAAACGAAACTTTTCACATCTCGCAGCAAACAACTTCAAGTGAAAATTGTCAGCTATGTCAAAAGCTGACAGTTCAATTTAGTGCGTTAAATATTTTTCAGTTTCTAACTTTTTCTGAATTTCACAAAAACCAATAGTTACACAACAATGACAACACTTTTACAACAAACTCAACAGCTAAACGTTTTAGTTTTGTATCGATGATTTGTTTTTTTTATTTCTTATTTGTGACAACAATTCAAATCGAATCTCAAAGTGTTGTCAAACCAATTGACAGCTGAAAATTGCATTTTACCTTCAAGTTGTCAACACACACAAATACCCGCCCGCACAACACACGCAGTAGTAACACTCACATTTATGCAAACATAATTGTTGGCAAGCATTTTCAATTTTTTACTTACACTGCCGCTGCTAACTTCCGTTTCCTGTGTGTCAATAAAGTTTGTGTGTCAAAATGCAGCTAAAATGCACGCAAATAGTTTTGCGAAAATTTTAGTTTTTAAACTGTCAATATTAATGATAAAAATGTACGACTAAAAACTAGAAGTTATTTAATTATTTATTTATCCCCCTAGTCAGGATTTTCCTTGGGGGCAGGGAGTTTGATATCGAGAAAATAAAGCCAAATCGCGTACTATCGATCAATGATTTGATCTGCTTGGTATTCTGATGGCTTTTTCGATCCTATATGGGGGGGTTTTAACACAAAAAATCTCCGCTCTTAGTTACGGGTGTGGTCATTTCAGTTAAAAAATTTTTAATTTTCGAATGGAACTATAAAAATGCATCTGGCAATGCTTGGTGCAATCCGAGGTGCAATACTTAAAAGGCAGCCTTCGTACTGAAAATTACCATGACGGTTGCTATATATATTTCGGGAATAAATATAAAGACCGAATTTTTGTTTTCACAAAGCTCCATACTCGCGTAATTTCACGTTTGGAGACACCTATTGCCCACTAGGATCTAACAATTTAACACCTTTAGACTTCTTCTATTGGGGCTTAGTTAAGAAATAAGGTCAACGTTAACCATCCTCAAATAATACCAACTCTCAAAGCAAACATCGGAGTCGCCTTTACCGAAATAGGCCCCAATTATGCAAAAGAGTGATCGAAAATTTCAAAATAAAAAGGATAAAGGTCCTCAGTTTAATTTCTATGCTCATTTACTTATATATTTGACTTATTAACAAAATAGTGTTTCATATTCGAGAATATTGCAATGTGAAGCAAATAGATTTTCCCCCTTCTTGTCAAATTAATCGAATTGAAACATACAATAAAGATAATAAAAAAAAGCATTCGACATTAAAAATAGTTATCAATCCTTACATTCCGTTTATTTTCCAATAAATTGTACTAAAAATATCTTCTTATAAATTTTTATGTAAAACTCTTGTTAATTTGTAAACTTTCTTGTAAGTTCTATTAGTAATTCTAATGTCCTTGTCAATATATTTTTAAAAACAATCATTTTTGGAAAACAACCAATCAACTAAAAACTATCTTTCTCATTCTCTCACAAAAATTGCTCAAATTGCAATAAAAGAATTCATTATTTCTATCCGTACTTCTATGTTGACAAATTTTGTTTTCTCCTCCCTGTCGCCCGTCTGATAACTTGATGTGTAATAAATTGTATTCAATGCAACCAGTTCGAAACTCAAGAAAGTGCTGCCAAATTGTATTTAACTTGTTTGTCTCTTAAAGATGCCACGACAAAACATGCTGTCAATGACAGAACATCTTCGGGTAGCCTTTAAGTGGATTGCTAAAAGCTTCTGTCGTTGTTTGGAGGGTTATCTTTTTCTTCCTTTTCTATTTTACTCTATGCTGCCAAGCTGGGAAAAAAGCTTGACAAAAGGTTTGCCCATAAAGAGGCGGTTTTTGCAATGATTTCCCATGATTTATTTACCCGAGCAGTAGAGGTTTGTTTAGTTCAGCTCTGCTGGACGACTGCGGATGCGGGCACTTAGCTAAATATACTAAATTGTTTGGGTTTCTAAGGGCGGGTTTTTTTTTTGTGACATACACTCATTGGTGTTTGAAGTGAGTTTTTTTTTTCTTTCGTAGGTAAAAATCTTCTTTTTTTTTTTTTGAGATTGGACTTAGTGTTGGGTATTGGAATTAGATAAATGTGCTATAATGTGAGAATAGAATTATATGCTACAAGTCCAGAATTAATTGCTTCAACAAAACAAAATTTAGTTCGATGGACATGTAGAATTTCTTTCCATTGAATCGAGAGTACAATTTTAAAGAGAAAGCTCTGAAGGTACGATGGTAACTCCGTAAAGCCTTACGAAAATGGGCTTTAAACGGCTATAAGAATGTTTCTATATAAAAATGGAGTAGAAAACTTAGAATGAAGTTATACAGGTAAATGATTGTGAACAAAAATTAGAGTGACACTTCAACTCAGACAAATGTGGACAAAAATATTATTATTATATTTTTCTATGTATCAAATAGGAACAAGAAATTTGGTACTAAAGCTTCAAACACAAAATGTTTCCAATAACTGAGCCGATAACTATGAAATGAAGATAAAGATGAAATGAAGATGTAGATGATATAAAGGTGAAGATGAAGGTGAATATAAAGATGAAGATAAAGATAAAGATGAAGATGAAAATGAAAAGGAAATTGAAAATGAAGATGAAGATGAAGATGAAGATGTAAATGAAGATGAAGATGGAGATGGAGATGGAGATGGAGATGGAGATGGAGATTGTTATATCCACGATATGGCAACGTATTTTACGTACAATTAGATCATAAGGTTGGCAACGCTGCACAAGTGAAGACTGAAACGTTTTTGACATTGGATTCACTCTCTCACTGGCACTTGCACACGCGGTATGCATTTAACTAAATTATAGATCGTAATTAGCTATTAAGCTCAATAAATTGAAGGAATAAATAGTTACAAGCGAAAACAAAGATTTCTTTTATTGAGAGACACAACAGAGATGTACATGGAGATGGAGATGGAGATGGTGATGGAGATGGAGATGGAGATGGAGATGGAGATGGAGATGGAGATGGAGATGGAGATGGAGATGGAGATGAAGATGGTCAGTATGAAATGCATTGGAATAAAATTGGATCATTTCGCACTTATTTTTTTTTATTATACCCCATGTTAAAAACGTTAAAGGGGTAAATTAATTTTGTCACTCCGTTTATAACGCCCATAAGGAGGCGTGGTAGATATATTTTATTTATTTTATTTATTATTATTAATTAATTAAATGTTGTACAATGTATCTTAAAACTAACAAAAAGATACAAAAATACAAAATTAATGAACAAAAAACTGCATTCTGTTGTTCAATACAAACAAGTGGCGAATGCAGAAATATACATTACAAATATTATAAGTTTTATAAGACATGTAGTGGGGTCTTAGACGAAATTTAAATACATCGAAATTAAGCATTATATTACATCAAATTTAACAGATTATGCTTGACATTTAATTTATTTAAATTATCAACAACAAAAGAAAATTAATACAAACTGGGAAAAAAAAGAAATTTTATAAAACAAGAATACTATTATATTGAAATGGAGATAAGGTAATTAATATCATTAAAATTTTAGTTAAATAACCATGATTTCACTTTTTTTAGAAAAATAATATTATTAGACATACAGCGGACATTATAAGGTAGAATATTCAAAAGTCTTGGAGCAGTGCATGAGTAAAATGAAAAAAAGTGAGTTAACCTGTGAGGAGGAACTCTAGCGTAATTTTGGGCATTTATTCTTAAGTAATGGCTTGTATAACTTCTGTTTAATATATAACTAGATTTTTCAAAATATTCTTTCAATACTCTGTAATAATATAAGTGTTTAATAGGTAAAACATTTAAGTTTTTAAATAGCGGAAAGCTACTTACTAATCGTTTCTTGTGACATATAATTCGAATGACATGCTTTTGAGCGAACAATAATGGATTAATTCTAGAAGAATGTGTACCTCCCCAGCATGTAATTCCATATTGTAGCTTTGAATGGAAAATACCAAAATAAATACATGTGAGCAAAACGACTTTAAGATGTATATCTGTCTAGTGGCACCTAGAAGATACATTTTGAGAGCAAGAGTATGCTCTAGCCATGATAGTTTCCAATCCAATAATAACCCAAGATACTTAAAGGATTAAACACAATCAATAGAAAAACATTTCGAGGAACAAGGACTAGAATCATCATATGTTTTTAAGTAGTTGAAAGAACTGCATATATCATTTCCAACTAAAAATTTCTTACAACCAGTGCACATTGGGCCAGGAATTTCAATAAGTGGCCAAAAGTCAAATATTTTCTATATACAAATGATTCTTACGATTGATAACGGGACACATTAAGGTACCCTGAGACGAAATATTATTAATATAAAATTAAAAATTACAATTTGGGAGACATTTTAAGTCAAAAATTGCATTTTTTTTTATTTACATCTAAAAGTTGAAATCATCAACAGTATAATTATTTCTCAAATTTCTTTAAAATGTTTAGCACTTTTTTAAACACATTGAATACAATATTGAAAAAAAATATATAAATATATTTCATTTTGTTTTTAATCCTTTTTTCCACATACTAAATACAAAAAAATGGGGTTTAAAAAAAAAAAAATGCGGCGCCTAAAGAAGATTCCCCAAGATTCCACTCGTAATTGAAATAATTTACATGCTATTACTTTCTTTAAGATATTTCCTTGAAGAGGGATATGCACACTTTTGCACGTTTTTATTTACTTTTGAGAAATTTATAAAAAACTAACGTCGCACAGTGTAACGAGTTCTATGGGATTGGGGACAAAAATAGAAGGAATCATCATAGGTACATACATGAAATTAAGCATGTGCCATTATTTCATAAATATATAATGCCACACAAATTTTTATCAATATCGACCACGCCCTTCGCCCACCTCCCATACAAAACTAAGATTAAAAGAGCAATATCTGCAGTTGTAGAAAGTGTAGAGAACAAAATTAACTTGAATTTCATTAAATAGAATAAACAGTTTGGGAATCTGTTTAGAAAGAGTTGTTTTAAAATATATTCAAAAATAGAGAAAACCAAACCTGCCTTTTTTCTTTAATTGCGTTGAAACTTATGAATAATTGAGCTTTATATACGTGTGAAAGCACAAATGCTTAACTGCATATTTGTGCGCGTTTGAGTATCACCCGAAAAACAGAATGCGATGTAGCTGTAGTAATTTTATGTATGTAACTCACTACAAATGGTATCCGATGCCTTCTTCTTTACATAAGATACTTATCCATTCCGGAGAAATTCTAACAGAAAGTGTTTTACCTTTGGAGGAAGCTTCTGAATGCCGAAACAAGGACTACAAGGCATATAGACAGTTTCATGGCAGACGGCATAACCGTGCCGCGAATTTAGAAGACATGTTTAACCGAGCAAACGGTTGCTACTTCCAAAAGAAGTCCTTCACCTTCTCATTGCACCTGAATTTGAGAATGACTCAGTTCAAAATAATGAAACGATTTCAGATTCAGAAGACGATGAATTGGTCGAAAATGATTATTTGAACATTTTGTTTCTTTCGGATGAAGAATAACACTTGAAAGTAAAATAAAAAATAAAATGTTAAATGAACAAAACAAAAAAAAAATATTAAATGAAAAAAAAAATAAAAAAAAATATATGAAAAACAAAAAATAAAAAAAAACTACAAAAACAAAAAAGCAGAAAAAAATAAAAAAAAGCATGGGGTTCTCCCCGCAACCTCCACGTGGTGGCCCTGGAAACTATATATATATATATGTATTTATTTAGGCTAATTGCGGGTTTTTTGTGTCTCGATTTCATTACATAATAATACAACAATAAATTTGTTCTAAAAGTGTTGTTTTCTAAAACCTTGTATATTTATTTTTAATTTACACATCACATGTCAGATTCGGTAAAAGCAATCGGTCTAATATCCCGCCTTTTTTTTAATACCACAGAATAAATAATAACCAAACTACAGTTTTATTAAATAGTGCCACGCTCCATTGTTGGAGCTTTTTTCTAAAATTCTCGGAAACGATTGTACCCACCCCTACACCCAATTTCAATACCCTAGTCCCAACACTAACTGAGATACGGAATTTTATTAATAGTGCCACGCCCCTTTGTTATATCCAGTCCAATTTTTCATCATACTCGGGAAAAGATCCCACAAAGCACTGTACCGAATTTTAATAACCTAGTCCCACTATTACACGAAATACGTTATTTTATTTATATTGCCACGCCCCATTATTGATTCCCGCCCACTTTTTCTAACATGCTCGGAAACGATCCTACCCACCCCTATACCAAATTTCAATACCCTAGTCCCAACACTAACTGAGATACGGAATTTTATTAATAGTGCCACGCCCCTTTGTTATACCCAGTCCAATTTTTCATCATGCTCGGGAAAATATCCCACAAAGCACTGTACCGAATTTTAATAACCTAGTCCCACTATTGGACGAGATACGGTATTTTATTGATATTGGCACGCCCCATTGTTGAGTACCGCCCAATTTTCTCCCGTGCTTGAAGAAGGTCCTGTGTTAAGTATTCTGTACTAATTTTTATTTAATTCTGTCTATGCATCGCCAAGATATGAGTTTTGGCCACTTTTTCAAATTCCTGGCCCAATGTGCAGTGCAATGAAAGGTAAAATTGGAAAGGCATAGGTCATTACCTGAAACACTAAAGTACATCATACTCGTTTTATCACTCAAAACTAATTTATGCGATGAAAACCAATGCCAAAGTAATACTAAATCATGGTTTATATCACAAGTTAAGCTTAGAGCGGAATTACTAGCAAAGGTGCAAAGATATATAAAAAAGTATATATATTCTTGATCAGCATCACCACCCGAGTCGCTTTAGTCATGTCCATCGGTCTGTCTATCTGTCCGTCCGTCTATCTGTATGTCTGTTTTTGATCACGATTACAGCCGTAATTTTCAAGCTATCATCACGAAATTCAATATTTAAGCTTATATCTAAGATCAAGTTCAAAAATGAGCCAAATCGGATGAAAAACACTCCTACCTCTCATACATGATTTATTTCGTAAAGATTATATTGAAAAAAAATAATTGGTAGGTATGCATGGTGAACTTTAGTTTTTGTTTAGGGTCCATAGTCTTCTGTATTGGTAATAATAAATACATGAGAAGAATTCGACTTCGCAACGTATTTTATTCAAAACAAATTTCAATTTGCATTGAAATAAAATTCGATATTAAATTTAATGTGAAAAACATATGTTTTTCCTAATGAATTTGCCACCAGTTCTTTCGCTCAGAAGAGAGTACAATGTCCCAGTCGGAAGGTAGGCGAACACCTCTCTAAAGCTATATATCTTTTCTTATTGCCTCAAGTATTCGAAAAGGGCACGAATACTTTAGGAGATGAACATGGCAGCTGCAAAGCAATGCGTTGGAAAGAAAATTCTCAAAGACTTTTTGGAATTTTCATTTAGAAGAATAGAAATAGATAACAAAAGTGGAAAACGAAAATAAAATATGAAAAATATATATATACATATCAACGTCGACATCCATATGCTCATCCATATCATCGGATTCTTGACTTATCACTTCTTATGTGCTCAAAGATATGACGAAGGGATTAATACCGCTTACGTAGCAGCTCCATACAAAAAAGGATATGGCATTTGGTAGTGAAGGGGTATGATCGCCGAGTCTTAAAGGAAGTGCCAATAAGCTATCTTGGAATGATCTCTTTTCCTACTAGGGTGAGTGGCAAACAGAAAATAGAAAAAGAGTATATTTTGGCGTCAAGTGGGGAGCTTTCTTTATCTTTTTCTCTTCACTTTGTGTGGATCGTTTATATGGTACTTACTTTGAGGGTACGATCTGTGGCCGTCAAGTATTGAGCCCGAACAGAATCAAAAATCGTTGCGACCGACAATTCTATTTGGTCGTCAATAGCAGAGAACACGTCCATTTCAATGCATTGGTATTTTCAATTGTATGAATACAACACATACAAAGAAGAAACGTCAAGACATAATAAAAACAATGGTAATGGCTTTGAACAAACCCTATTGTTAGCAAAAATGTGGTATATTTAATAGCACTCAGAGAGAAAATCGTCGGTCGCAAGAGAAAAAATAGAATAGATTCTAAGAGCCCGAACAGAATCAAAGCGATTGGCGATCAGCGATCCTCTCTTCTCGCCAATCGCTCAGAACACGTCCAGAATGAAAGCTATTAGCGATTGGCGAACTATTCAGACTGAATTGTCCGAATTTTTTGTTTTGTGTATGGATTTTTCCATCATTAGGAAAAATACGGCAACACTTATCATCGGGTATGGCCACCACTAGATTTAAAGCTTCTATGTTGTTTCTGTGTTTGTCTTTTGTCTTTGATTTGTTGTTGCCTTTCATGTTTCTACAGAAGCCTTTGCTCTCAATTCTTGCTCTCAACGCTCCCAGAGCGCTCTCTGCCCATAGCTGCTTATCATGTTTGAGAGCACTCAAAGAGAGGATCGCCAGGTCACCAGAGAAAAAATAGAAAAGATTTTAATCTGGCAAATGTTCGTCGCGATCGAAGACCAGCGATTTCATTTCGGATCGCCAATCGCTAATCGCTTTGATTCTGTTCAGGCTCTAATTGTGCGATGTATCGTTGCGGCTGCTGACCTGCGATTTCATTCTGGACGTGTTCATAGATTTATTGCATTCTATTTCTTTGCGATGTCGTCAATCGTAACTATTTTTGATTCTGTTGGGGCTCATACACAGAAAATCCATCGTGTCTTTTTATGTTCTCTGTCTTCGCTCACGTGCGAACGTAGCCGAACTCATACCGCAGTGTATCTCTCAAAAAGATATTTTTCGATTCAAAAGTAAATCTATTACGTATCTCTACGAATGCCAAAAGGACTAAAAAAAATTTGTATTAAAAAATATTATTTTTTTAAGCTTTATCTTTAAATACGCCAAATTCAAAAACAATAATTTTTCCATGAAAAATATAAGCCCGACTTCCTTCAAAAAACTCTCACATTTTGCCAAACCTCCGATTTCGGTTCAGTGAGTACCTTTAGATAGGCCCAACTCAAGTGCCTGTCCACAAACCTAAGCACCTATTCTTTCAATATATTTCTAATGCTACCTTTCAGGCATCATTAGTGCTGATGACACACTCCCTATACATATCCGATTTTCATTATTATTGTTGTAATTTGCATATACATAACACTCTTATAGGTATTAAGAGGCAGTATCCTCTCGACGGAAATGCTTGCTTCTCCACCAACTTAATTGTAGTGTCCTTCAACTGTGGGTTGAAATTTCATATTCCACTTACAACAACTCATTCATTATACACAATAATATGCAGTTAGTACCAACAACAACAACAACAACAGAACGACCAACAATATTATCATTATTATGTTGATTATTATGGAAATAAAAAATTTTCCCAACTAGAATCAGAAAATTTCACATTTAATGGTGCAAAAGAAAAGATGCGATAAAAAAAAAACCCAAGATGAAACTTGAGCAGCACTCAATTTGAAATTTGCATTAAGTGAAGTGAATGAATGAATGAATCCACTGGCTGGCACCAAACGAAATCAAGCCATTACAACAAACAGCACCACCCACTACTCTCAAAATCACAGCAACAACATAAATCTATAGAATTCTCATTCCCAGCATCCTGTGTTCAGCAATGCCGCCTCACTCATGTCCTCATGCTTTGCAGCAGCAGCAACATAATCGTCCTCATTAACGTTACGTTAATATC
Organism: Pherbina coryleti; assembly: GCA_943735915.1. Classification (NCBI taxonomy): domain Eukaryota; kingdom Metazoa; phylum Arthropoda; class Insecta; order Diptera; family Sciomyzidae; genus Pherbina; species Pherbina coryleti. The sequence goes on along the minus strand of OX030951.1, from coordinate 129,745,591 downwards.
CTGTAAAACCTCGTCAACTCATCAACTGTGTGAAGGAAACAAATAAAAAAAAAAATCTTCCCTACTTGAAAATTTCGCCTGGGAACACGCTCTGTATAGCCTCTAGGTATCCACTTCACTAACGCATTATGATTGGATACAAAGTTGATGAAATGGAAGCGGAGTTTGATATAAAAATTGAAAAAAATAATGCTAGGATTCTAGGTTTTTGAAGGGGTTGCGAAAATTATGCTTCGTCTTAATAACATATTCCGGAATTCATTTTACTCGAGTGGATGGATGGCGGGCTGGCTGTATGGCTGGCTTGGGTTGCTTAAAATTGCTACAGTTATGTGCAGGGTGGGTGTTTCGACGAAACCTGTTGTTAGTAGGTATGGTTTGAAGTCAGAAAAAAAGCGTAAAAAATGAAGTAAGAAAAAATGGCGGAAATATGGGTTGAGGAGCTATTAGGAAATCATTAGAACTGAATGCTGCATTATTTTACAATTCATGAAATTGAATTAAATTGTCGGGCGTAAACGTTGTTAGGATGGGATTGTGTTGGCGTATAAATTGACATTTTGAATTTGATATGAAAAGCACTGGATATATCTTGAATTGTAAAGAGCTTTCATTGGAATAAGAAATTTATAAGATTGAACTTAAAGTTGGATAAGTATAAAAAGAGCGTGGGTCTTAAAAAATAATATTAAGAAACTCTTCCATGTCAGATTTTTTTATAATAGTAATGCCCTTAGCGAGCTTTAAAGAAAATATATCAACTCGAAAATAGATCAAAATTTTTAGACATTTTTATTGTTCTAAAACCTTAGCCTTATTGACTCATTAACGATTTCTTCTAGCGTCGAAAATCGTTGTCCACGCAGTTTGTCATGGATGTGCGTTAGCAAAAAGAAGTCATTGGGTGACAAGTTAGTGCTCAAAAACTCCTTTGAGTTGATGTGTGTGAGCTGGCTTTGTCTTAATGACAAATAATTCTTTCATTTTCTTATTACACGGAATATTCCTTAATTTTCTGCGTTTCTCAAGTGGATCGTGGCAAAAATTGAAAATATTTTTGTCTATTTTTATAAAAATGATTGGTTTTTTATCTTTATTCCCGAAATATAACATATATTACCCTGGCAATTATCTACCACTATTAAATTTTTCTATTAATTTATAAGCATGATGCACTTTTGTTGCTTTCTCTCTTATATTCAATGATAAGATGAATGTCTGAACTTATAATACTTACAGTAGGACAAGAAACGTTTTTTAACTTTATTTCATACAATAATAGAAAAAAATGGAGGGAGGTTTTAGGCAAAAAAAAAATTTTTTATTTTAAATCGAAATTTTTTTAATTGAGTTGTACTATTCAACTATTTTTCAAAATTTTTTAAATCAATCCTGTTAATTATAAAGATTCAACAGCGTTTAAATCTCTTTGCTCGAGAGTACTTGCAAAGACTAAATTTTATTTAAACGCATTTTTCTTGTAAAATACTTTTTCAAAACGAGCCACACTATAGCAAAAAAACTATTCGATCGATTTTAATTTTTATTTTTATTCAATTTGTAATTTTCTTAATATTTTTAGTTTTATTACAAAAAAATTTCGCAACTTTTGATGCAAGCATATTGTTGTGCTTCTTTAGTCACTTTTATGAAAAAACACTTTTTAACTGTATTGTCTGAGATGTTCCTTGACAACGTTCAAAGCTTGTGTTTCCTCACCGAAATCCTTGATGACAACAACGGAGCAGCCACACACCTTGCGTGGTTTACCTTCTTGGTCAATTTTACACAAACCGGACCATTCGCCCAGTTTGTTGTGGGAGTCGACACGGATCAATAGAATTTGATATTCATGGCAGAGAGCTGTAACGAGCTTCTTGTAGAGGGGTTCATCAAAAGACTCAGCCAGAATGCACAACACAGCTTGACGCTTGTCCAGAGCTTTGCATGCCTGATGAATACCATGAACGAGACCATCGGGAATCAACGATTTCTTGAGTACTTCTTGAAGTGCGGTATCAATATCCATGGCGTCGCCTACAACTGGTGCGGCTGAGGAAACATTTACATCAAACATGCCCACGTTATGGCCCGTATGGCTCGCATGGCTCTTCATATAAATTTTTTTCTATCTTAATTTTGTCTTTGCGATGAGCCAAAATCAAAGAACACTTGCAAAAAACATCAACACAAGCCGCACTCGTTCAGTGTTCAGCACATTTTCCAGAGAACTTTACAAAAGCAAATTCATGCAAAGCAAAAATAATAAAAAACGTACACTCGATGATATCGATGCTGAAGCTGATTGTCCCGTTACTTGTGTGTCGAGTAATTTTTCGGGTAATAGAAATTAAGACAGCAGCAGTCCACTGGCAGTGTACTTTATGATATGTAATTTTATTGCATTGTTATTATATTTTTTTTTTTTTTTTTGAGTTTTTGTCCAAAGCAACGATGAGCAACATTTTGTGATTGTTTTGTTTTTTTAGACATTGGCCCGCGCTTACAATTTCTTGGGCCCCACTGATCTACATTAACGTCTGCAATTTTTAAATGAATTTGTCATCTTTATACGTTTTGACAACCGGAAAGAAAGGAGAATGTAACACATCTTTTACCAAAGCAAAGGGCTTTGGAGCATTTTTCAAGATTTAATACGCAACGAAAGTGTCAAAGGATCTTTTCAAGAATGTGATCTTATTTTTCTTTTTCAGGCTATCCGGTACCGAGCTATGCTGTGGCCCGATTTTCTTTTTTATTTTAAGACACAAACTTCAGCGCCATCTTTATATATGAGAAATATTTGTAAAAAACAGAAAACAATTTTTTTTTAATATACTGGTGGTGTAAAATTGACATGCAAAAAAAATATTGCATATATAACAAGCAATTATAGGAACAAGATTACGCGTTCCGAAAATGAGGGAGAGAGAGAGAGCATAACGTCATCCACCGCTATTGTCAGACTTCGGAATAATTTTACTTTGGGGCCCACGCCTAAATATATTTTTTCTTATTTTTAAAATATGTATGACCACCTAAGCCTTTTGGTGCAATAAAATTTTGTCGGTCTCGAATGGTTAAGAACAACCTTACTCAAACTGTGGCCCCCAAGCTTTTATGTACGGCCCTAAACACATTTGTTATCAAATACATTTATTATAAAAAAATTCTTCTAAATTTCAAATATCGCTTTGACGCACAGAATTTGGTACTCCGTACTTAAGGATTAAAAAAGTATTCAAAATGGTACTAAAGTACGTAATTGTGCAACCTTGGTGACAGCTTGCAAGTGATAGGTTGCAAATTACAAAATAAATAAAGTACTACTTTATAGTAAATAAAGTACTTTATGGTACGTCAAATACTTTGTAAGTAAATAAAGAACAAAGTACTACGTGGAACACGGGTACAACAGCATTTTTTCACTATTTTATTTGTTCACGAATAGTATGCTGATAAGCGATATGTACTGTTATTATTCTATTTTAGTTTCTAATTTTTAAAATCTCTTTCCAGTAAACATTATGACTCTTAAAAGACTCTCTTTATCGAATGAAGTCAAATCGAGTATGGCAAAGTGAAATTTTTAACTTTTGATTTTTCTACAATTGCTTTTTATTTGACATGTTTAAAAAAAATATTTTTTTTAATTTTTTTTTTATTTTTCAATTAAATTAGATAATTTCAATAAATTTGAATCTAAAAATATATTTTAACCTAAACGGATCATTGTTACTTCTATGAGTTCTGAAAGAGTCTTCATTATGAGTCTTTAAAGATTCCATAACATGATTCTTAAAAGAGTATTAAATATGGCTTTAAAAAGAGTCTTAATTTTGAGTCCAAAAAGACTAATTTATATGAGTTCTAAACGAGTTTTTTTATAAGTCTTTAAAGAGTGTTTATTATGAGTATTTAAAGAGTCTTTGTTATGAGTCTTAAAAGAGCATTAAATATGAGTCTTAAAAGAGTCTTTTTTTTGAGTCCAAAAAGACTAATTTATATGAGTTCCAAAAGAGCTTTTACTATGAGTCTTTAAATAGTGTTTATTATGAGTATTTAAAGAGTCTTTATTATGAGTCTAAAAAGAGTATTAAATATGGGTTTTGAGTCCAAAACGAGACACAAAGCAGTCATTATTATGAATCATATTTTGAAGCCCATAACCTACGAAAATGTACTCCTAAAAGTGTCTTCTTTGAGCGCATTATGACGATAAAAACTTATTTATGTGAGTCTTAAAAAAGCTTTTTAAGAGGCATAATGTTTGCTGGGAAGTATAATCCTTTTGTGAGTCTTTGTTATGAACAATAATAATACCGTCTTATTTAGGACTTTTTAATGAGTTATTTTTATGAGAACTCATAAAGCAAACATAAGATTGACTCTTTTAAGAGTCCTATTTTTGAGCAGTCATTTTACAATCATATCAAAGACTAATTTAGGAGTCTTTTAATTGCGTACTCATAAGAAATACATAAAAAATACTCTTTTTAGAGTCTTATTTCTGAGCAGTCATTTTACAATCATATCAAACACTCGTGTAACTTTCGGATATCGAGGGGGAGAAAGCACTTGAAAATTAAAGAAAAACTTCTAAATAAAGACGAATAAATGAAAACGCGGCGTTTCAACTTAAATGACCGAGGTCAGTTTTATTAGTAAAACTTAAAAACTAACAAAGTTTTATAAGAGCAGCGAGAAGCGCTGCCCAAAAGAAAAATGAAAATACATATAGCAGCAATACAGCATTGCAGACGCACACTACCGCGCCAGCACCGGGAAACCGCCAGTGGCGTTAACATGCCGCCCGCCTTGCAAGAATGCAAGACGTTACCAGGCACCCTGTCCTGATAAGACCCAACCGAAGATCGAATTTTGGGCCAACGGCATGCTAAAACCAGCTGGCAGAATACCCGGCTGCATGACCCGGGAGTAAACGTCTATACCCAGCAGGATCCGGACCGGCGACCTTTTGTAGAAATGAGGATCAGCCAGATTTATGTTAGGATAGCTCTGACTGATCCTCTCATCTATGTCTTTGGACGGCGTGATGACTTGTAAGCGCCGATCAATCAATGCTGTCGTCTCTATATTGACCGACGAGCCATATCTGCCACGAAGCGAGAGTGTGCAGACTTCCTTTCCGTCGATTTCAGAAGTTGGAAGTCTCCACTTCACAGCCAGTTCTCTGGCCACTCGCGTTTGCGGAAGGCAGCAGTCAAGCAGAGCTCGTTCTTGGACCATTCTTCCGTTGGCCCAAGCACTTACCACCACTGTGGGGAGGAGAGAGACCACTCTCTGGAGGCTCGTCGTTGCTGGTCGTGTGGGGGGAGACCGCTTCGGGAATTTGTCCCTCGACGATGACGCTAACGGTAGCATCGACTGCGGTCTCTTCTTGGAAGGCGTTTTAAAGCTTTTTACTCCAGCTTCCCATAGGCCTCCCATATGGGGAGCACCAGCGGGAATAAAATGCCATGCAATTTCTTGATGTGCATACTGAGATAGTATTGCATCATGCGACGCTGTTAAGAAGGCTTTGAAATCTTTTTTAAGAGAGTTTGAGGCCCCCACAAAGTTTGTACCATTGTCGGAGTACACGTTTGCGGGGCAGCCACGTCTCGCTGCGAACCGAGAAAAGGCTGCTAGGAAAGTGGCGGTTGATAAATCGCTCGTGGCCTCAAGATGAATCGCCTTCGTAGAAAAGCACACAAATAAACAAACATAGCCCTTGCTGATTCGGCAAGATCTACCTATGTAGCTTTTTATGTCGAATGGGCCAGCGAAGTCAATACCAGTCGCGGCAAAAGGCCGTGAAATAACTGTTCGCTCGGCTGGCAGCGCAGCCATTATTTGTGTTCTTTGGCGTTTCATGTGTACAACACAGGTTTTACAATTATGTAGAATTGATTTAATTAGATTTTTAGCACGTGGGATCCAATATTGCATACGAATAAGTCGAAGCACTAATTGATTCCCTCCATGAAGCGAAATTTCATGGACGAAACGTACTAAAAGGCGTGAAAAGTGGCAATTATATGGTAATATAATTGGGTGCCTTTCATCATATGATAACACTGGTGATGAGGCGAGCCGTCCACCAACACGCATTAAATTGTCGTGGTTGTTCAACAGAGGATTAAGAGCGAGAATGGGACTCTTAGCTCTTATTATCTGTTTAGTTTCCAAACAGTGATATTCGTTTGGAAAAGCTATCTTTTGACATAGAAGTGCCAATCGTGTTTTCACGAATTTAATTTCAGCCGCTTCAAGGCACACTGATTTTTTTGAAAAAGACGCACGAGACTTTGGATGCGTGCGATGCAGAAAGCGAAACACGTAAGCTAACACTCTCAATCCGTGCGATAGCGAAGAGAAACGCTCTAGAATATCTTCATATTCCGAAAAATATGCAAAGTGTACTTTTACAGCTTTGCGCTCAAGCGAAGTTTCTAGAACTGGGGGTGGAGTCATTCTTGGCCAAGCTGATCGTTCGAGCGAGAGCCAGGAAGGTCCATGCCACCAAAGAGCTTTCTCAACTAACTCTTGTGGCGTAACTCCCCGCGTTGCCAAATCTGCAGGGTTTTCATGTGTATCTACATGAAACCAATTGTGAATTCCTACCTTCTCTGCCACTTTTGACACTCTGTTGGCTACGAAGGTTGTCCAGGAACATGGAGGCTTACAAAGCCAAGCCAGCACTATTGTTGAATCAGTCCAACAATACAAACGGTGCCGTTCTATATCAAGGTGCGATAGTAATGAATCTACCATATCCGCGAGAAGGGCTGCACCACATAATTCAAGACGGGGTAGTGAGATCGTCTTGACTGGAGCAACTTTACTTTTTGAATAAAGCAGATGACTGACTATGCCATCATTTTCCTTCACACGAATGTAAATCGACGCTGCGTATGCCTTTTCAGATGCATCGCAAAAGGCGTGAAACTCTACGTCGGATTCAGGTGAAAACCCAACAAAACGTGGTATGCGAATATCGTTAATATTTTCATAATCTAACAAAAATGTTTGCCAAGATTAAAAACTATGCGCAGGGAGATCTTCATCCCAATCTATCTCATCCAACCAGATACGCTGCATTAGAATTTTCGCTGTCACCACTATAGGTGCCAGCCAACCTGCAGGATCAAACAGTTGCGCTATCATGGATAGGACTTCACGTTTTGTATAAGATGATTTAATTTCGAGACGCTTGGCAGTAAAATAGAATAAATCCGAAGTGGCATTCCAACGAATTCCTAACGCTTTGGCACAACTCGTATCTTCTAACTTCAAAAAGTCTTCATGCAAAAGATGCTCTGTAGGCAAGTCTGCTAAAATGCTGGAAGCATTCGCAGTCCACTTTCGCATAGTAAAACCTGCAGAGTCTAAAGCCGAGATAAGCTCATTTCTAGCTGTAATTGCGCTTTCAACATCATGAGCTCCTGCTAGAGCATCATCGACATATGTGAAATGTCGCAAAATTTTTGCAGCGAGAGGATACTGCTGCTGAACATCATGTGCTAATTGCAGCATGGTTCTAATTGCTAGATATGGAGCACAGTTTAGGCCAAAGGTGACTGTTTTAAGTTCATAATCCTGAATCAACTCATCAGGTGAACTTCTAAACAGAATTCGTTGGAAAGCAGAATGTTTTGGGTCAACCAGAATCTGGCGGTACATCTGCTGAATGTCGCCATTAAAGACATATTTGAAAAACCGCCATTTCAATACCAGAAGCGTCAAATCAGCTTGCAGAACTGGGCCTGCGTGCAGGACATCGTTCAAGCTGACCCCATTTGAAGTGGGACTTGACGCGTTGAATACTACCCGAACTTTTGTTGTAGTACTCTCTGGTTTTATTACTGCATGATGCGGTAAATAATAATGAGATGGTGATCTTTCAAATTTTGGAGCTGGGATTTTTTCCATATGACCCAATTTGAGGTAATCATTCACCACTTCCTCATACTGCGTCTTTAAATCGGGATTTTTGTTCAATCGAGCTTCACTTCTAGCCCATTGCTTGAAGGCTATGCCTCGAGAAAATCCAAGATTAATATCATCTGGGAATCCACTTTTGAATGGTAAGGTAACTATATATCGACCTTTGCTATCGCGTTTTGTAGTTTTCTGATAATTTTCCTCACAAAACTTATCAGACTGCGATAAAAATTGTTTTTTAGGTAGTTCCTCCAACTCCCAAAAACGTGCGATCTGTTGATCGATCGCAACTTCACTATAATGGCTCAAACAAGTTGTAAAACTAGATATTTCGGTACAAGGCATAGGGCCTGTGAATATCCAGCCGAAAACTGTTTCTTGAGCCAGAAGTGAACCAAGAAGGTTTCGTTGAATGCCATCGAGAATTATGGCAGGGTACAAATCGCCACCGATAAGTAAGTCAACTTGATCGCTTCTGAAAAAGTGCGGATCTGCCAGTTGTAAGTCAGGCAAATTCTTACACAAAGAAGGATCAATGGAGCATGACGGCAGATTCCCAGTTAAGCGAGACAGCACAAAAGCTGTAGCTTCTACTTGAAATTGCCTATTTCTAGGCGAACTGAGAATTACATCGCAAGCTTTTGTCACTTGCGCTGAAACTGCGTTATTAAGCCCCGAAACTTGAGCGCTAATGGCTCTTGTGGGTAACTTCAATAGCTTCTGCAATCTTTCGGATACGAACGTACCTTCAGAGCCAGAGTCTATAAGAGCTCTAGTTGTGTACGCTGATCCTAGGTGACATACGGTCACCATTGCTGTACCAAGCAATACGTGCCTGGTAGTGGTAGCGAAGCATGATTGAACGTCATTGCTAGTGGACTGTATTTGTGTCGAATGAGTTAGTGTGTTAGAGCCCGGGGGGTTGGGTCGAGAGCTCGACCTACTTGAGTCAACACTCGAAGCAGGTGATTGAGTTGGAGTCAAGTCTCGATGCAAGAGAGTATTGTGACGTTGTTTGCACATCACACAAGTATATTGACTCTTGCACTCTTTCACCTCATGAGAATGAGATAAACAATTGATGCAAAATTTGTGTTTGCGAACAATTGATAAGCGATTGCTTATATCCATTCGAAGAAAACGAGGGCAGAAGCGCAATGCATGCTGTTCTGTATTGCACAGCTTGCAATTCGCAGAAGTAATTTTAATTTGGTAATTATTTACCTTTTTACCAGATGAATTGCTCTGGTTTGGTTTTGAGTTGGAGGAGGAGGAATTGAGATTCTGTCGTGGTATTGCGCCACAAGAGCTGCGAATATCAGACACGGTTTCAAGAGTTTGAAACCGACTTGTGAGGAAATTGTCGAGATCTGTCCATTTCGGAATATCATTTTTATTTGAAATGGATTGCTCCCATAAGGAGAGCGTGATCTCTGGCAATCTTGTCGAGCATTGGTAGACAAAGATTGCGTCCCAGTTGCTGATGTCAATGTTGTGCATTTTTAGAGCAAAAATACAACCATTGATATCTCTCTGGAGTTTTTTGAGTTCTGTGCCAGATTCTTTTGGCACATGTGGTAAATTGAATAAAATTTTCAATTGGCTGTTGACCATGATACGCTTATTTTCGTATCGGTCAGACAAATCTTGCCAAGCTTTAGCAAAACCATCATTGGTTAAAGGAGATTTTCTCACAATCTCTTTTGCTTCACCACGTGTTTTTTGGTTTAAGTGGAAAAGTTTTTCCACTGAAGTTAGCCGCGAATTCATTATATATATGGCCGTAAACATGTCCCTAAAGGACGGCCATGAGAGGTAATCACCACTGAAAACCTCAGTATCGCATGGTGGCACAGGCATGCTGTGACCAATGACCGGCGCCGGCTCAGAAGCAATGGTTTGCTTCGAGGGCTTATTCTGAGAAAACTCAGAAATTCTTCCTGCTACCCTAATGTATGATTGGTAGCAGCTGCGATACTTCTTTTTAATTGATTCAACTTCTGAATCATCGTCGTTAGTTGCTTTCTCCAAGCAAGCATCGTAAGCAGCTTTGACTTTTCTCCACTGGGCTTTTAGCTCTTCATTTTGAGCCTCCAGGGAGAAAACGTCGTGAGTTTCCACGGCATTAAAATCCGTTTCAAACTCGACCAGCGCATCGGACAGACGAATAAATGTTTTTAAAGTTGACATTTTGTTTCTATGTCTTGTTAAAATAATTATTTAAATGTATGTAAAAAAAAAACAATGAAAAAAATTCGCAAATTTTTATAAAGAAATTTGAACAACCACAACAAAAGAAACTGCTATAAAAAATAAGCAAAAAATATATAATATAACGATTTTATTAAATATATACAATAATATATTGCACCTTTAAAATTAATTTTTAATATAATTATTTTCTTGTTGTAGAAAATTATTATAAGAATAATTAGTAAAAATTGAGAAAATAGTAAAATAATTTTTTTTTTTTTTTTTTTTTTTTTTTAGTATATTAAATTAATTATTTATATATAATTTTTTTTTTTTTTTCAATAAATTGTGCTTGCTAAACTTTGTATCTTGCCCACCGTGCAATTTTCCTACGAAAATAGACCAAGTCAATTTTGCTTGCAAATTGATCCCTTGGTCCCACTGTGCGGCTTATTTACTCTCTCAACTACAAGTATATGCAGCCAGCTAAAGAGCTGTTCATCAGGCGCAGCAGGCACGAGATGCAGTCTAAGCTTTGAACGCAAACAATTAATTGAGCGCGTGAGAGAGTAAATAGTTCCACAATACAATTTGGGGTTGCTATTAGCAAGCACAAAGCGCGGCTTTGGCGTCGATCGCTACGGACACCGCACAAAGAGGAATGCAAAAATTAACGAGCAAGAGTGCAGAAATGCTGCTGAGACTCTTGATCAGTACAATTTTTGCCTATTTTCGGCTCCAAAAAAAATCAATACAGCTCGGTGTATTGGTATTTTTGTTTTTGTAACTTTTACAAAAAAAACGCAATAAGACTTTTTGAAAGTCAAGCGTGAGCACAAAAACCCTTTTTTTTTTTTTGAAGAAAATAATGTCGAACGAAAAATAATTCTCCGCAAGTATCAAGTTCAAGAAACTTTGTATATAATACAATATATATAAAATCAGTTTTACCGCCAATTTTGTTTGGCAAAATTTGGCAAAACAAATATATATATATACTATGTATATATCTATATACAATTTTCTAAACTAGAACCTGCACTTTAAGAATTAACCGAACCGAACCGCGTGAATTTAGCGAATTAGGCGAATTTTTTATAAAAAACGTCACTTTTTCTCTTTTATTAGTGTTAAAAATGAAATATAATGTAATCAATATAATCAAAAATATAATTAGAATAAAAAACTCACCTGATTTTTCTCTTTTTTTTTTTTGTTTTAAATTTATGGATTTGTTGTTGTTCTTGTTGTTGTTGTTGTTGTTGTTGTCGCTGGTGTTGGCGATGCTGTTGTTGTTGATGCCGCTGGTGTTGGCGATGCTGTTGCTGCAGTTGTTGTTGATGCTGCACTTGTTGTGCTGATGTATTTTTTTTTTTGCACGAATTAAAAATTTTTCTTTTTGCACAGCACTTTTTCCACAGCACTTTTTCCACAGCACTTTGTTTTTTTTTTTTTTTTGTTTTTTGCTGCTGCAAAGTCACAATGTGTTTTTTTTTTTTTTTTAACAATCGCGGTTTATTTTAGATGAAATATCCGGTTCGCGATGGACCATGTAACTTTCGGATATCGAGGGGGAGAAAGCACTTTTTAAAACTTTTAATTTAGGCGAATAAAAAACTTCTGAACAAAGAAAGACGCGGCGTTTCAACTTAAATGACCGAGGTCAGTTTTATTAGTAAAACTTAAAAACTAACAAAGTTTTATAAGAGCAGCGAGAAGCGCTGCCCAAAAGAAAAATGAAAATACATATAGCAGCAATACAGCATTGCAGACGCACACTACCCTTTAAATCGGGATTTTTGTTCAATCGAGCTTCACTTCTAGCCCATTAGGAATCTTTTTATTGCTTACTCATAAAACACGCATAAGACTCTTTTTAGAGTAATTTTTTTTTTTTTGAGACATTCAGAAAATGTTTGCAGGGTTAGTTTTTTACTTTTAAAATAAATGGTTTCACAAAAAGAGGGGTTTCATGATTTTTTCGTCATACCAGTATAGTGTTGCGGCCCGCGTAACTTTACAAATGTATGTATGTGGCCCGAAGAAAGAAAAGATTGAGTATCCTTGGTGTAGGAGATAAAAATCGTGAAAGTCTAAAAAATTTTAATTTTTTCATACACGAATATATCCATATTTTTATACAGAAGAGTAGTTATTTTTACTTAACTTTTCCGCAAAAATTTATTTTCAATTTCATCAATTTTCCTAAACGATTCCACATTTGTATTCGTTTTTGTGAAGCAGAAGCGCTGCGTGACGTCATGCTGTCAAATGAGAAAGGTCATTAGCTAACGGGACTGCGGAACGCGTAATCTTGTTTCTATCATTCTTGAGGTTTACCAATGCTTGAAGAGAGGTGACGACCGATCACAAAAATTAATTTAAACTGAAAAAATGTTCTGTATGCTGTGATTCGAACCTAGAATCAAATTTTAAAATAAAAAAATGATAAGCCTCTTTGGCTTCAGATTTATAGCTAACATGCAATTTCCGTACTTTTTACATTTGATAGGACAAATTCATAAGGTTTAGATAAAACACCGCCAAAAAATATCAGGTACATATTTAAAAACAAAAATTTTAATAAATAGTTAAAAATGCTCAGATTATTATAAATAATTTTTCATAAAAATATATTCCATATGTGCTTCGGTTTAGACAACACCACTATTAAAAATGGTTTAAGTCTAAAATAGCTCCAAAATGGACTTTAAACGATTTCCACAATATCACAAGGTCAATTTTTTTGGGTCTTAAAAAATTTTTGCTGTGATTCGGAATAGAAATTTCAGAAAATGGACGCACACCGAAGAAAAAAATACCTATCATTTTTCTCATATAGTTTTGAGCTGATTTAATATATAAATATATCAACGAAATATACATACATATGTAACAACACTCTTAGCAACTTCATCCAGTCATAATTTAAATAAGACGCATCTAAGAAATTCAGCAACGCCTGCACACACATGAACGGAAATCCTTTTACCCAGAAAAAAGCAGAAATAATGAATTTTTACGAAATTGCTTGCCTGGCTGTGGCAAACAAAAAATAACCTGATTCTAGCCTGTGGCAAATATTTGCTATTCCCACAGCTCATAATCATAAAATCACAAAATTATTATCAGCAAATATGCAGGAGCAAACATGATGAAGAGCAAAGGAAGAAACAACTAGAAAAAGAAAAATAAGCAAACAAAAAAAAAATTAAAAAAAAAAATAAATCAAAACTCAAAAGGATTTGAATTGAATGCAAGCTGCAGACGCAACAGCCACCCACAACTCGTTAGTTGCTGCAAGTAACTCGTTAACCATTCAAGCGCAAAAATACAAAAATTTATATTTTTTTTCTATTATTTTTTTTCTGCACTTTTTTATTCTTTTATGTCCTCAGGAAAAGAAAAAGTAAATAAATTGCAACTGTCCTCAAGCGCAGCGAGGCATCAACAACAACAACAACAACAACAACAACAACAACAACAACAACAACAGCAAGAATTACTCATAATCAACCTGAAGTTTTTTATTTTTTTGCAAACACACAACCAACCTTCTTCAATTCAGCTCACTACCCTCTTTACCCCTTGTACTGTGGCCCAAAAACAACAACAATAACACAAAAGGATATGCATAATTTTCCTCTTTTCATATTCGAACGAATTCTTTTCATGTCGCTTGCTTGCCCGCTCTCGCACTCTCTCTTTGTCAACATAACGAGGCGCACTCGTTCACTCATTCGCATTCATGATTACGTTGACGATTGCACAAAACTAAAGGATCAGAAACAGCACAAGAATCATTATAAAGAAAAATTGCTAGGACGATTTGTTGTTGTTGTTGTTGTTGTTGTTGTTGTTGTTGTTGTTGCTGCTGATGAGCGGATATGATGATTTTTTAATGGCGGTCTGATTTCCATTTTTTCATTTCTTCCACTCAAGCAATAATAATAATCAAAGCAACAACAACAACAACATCAACAACAACATCAACAGCAACAACACAAGCAAAGCACATGCATATGTAAACACAACGTCAACGTCAACGCAAGAATGCTGCACGCTGTGCAAATTCAACCGCCATAACGCGACATTCAGCATGCAATTATTATTACGATGTTGTTGTTGTCATTGCTGTTGTTTTTGTTTTTGTTGTTATCGCAATAGTGCTCATGACATGCTGTAGCATTGCACAAGCGCGTTGTACAGTGGAGCAAGTTATATGAAAATTCAAGGAAATTTTTTATTTAAATTTTGCATATAATTTCATTACTTACTTTCATTACTTACTTTCATTACTTACTACATTACTTTCAATACTCAATATATTGATCGCTAAAATTTTTAAGAATTTTCTTATAAATAACATGAATAAAAACTCAAGCAGCTGGTGTCTCCCAGTTGGTCGTTATTTTGATGATATTTTCCTTTTTTATAACTGCTTAAAACCGCATAAAGCAATTGCTCTGTTCAAAATTGTCCACAGTGTGGAGCAGGGGGAACGAACCCCCCCTCCCCCCGCCCCTGGACTAGTTAAGCAATTGCTAAGTTTTGTCAAGCCACTCCATGCTTCAATTTGTTGAAGTTTATCTAAGTTCGTCGTTATCTGCCTTCTTAGATTCGAAAGTTTTCTTAGATTCGAAAGAACACTCCTAAAATGTACGGAAAAAATACGGAGGGGAAAAATTTTCGGTTGCTTTAAAAACAAAAACGTTGAGTGGTTTGCACGAAATTTTTTAATACTTAAGGTAAAAAATGAGAAATGATAAAAGAAAATTAATAATTGAAAACTGAGTCGAAAAGTAAATACTTTTAAAGCATCCCATACATGGATGTCGTCCGCGAGGTAAGAAGTACAATCCAAAATACAAACCAATGTTATGGTGTGGGGTTGCTTCTCGGATAATTCTACTGGTCCTATTAGTGAAACGATGACTGCCGAGGTGTACAGACACATTTTAAATACAGTTATGCTTCCGTTTGCTGAATGGGAAATGTCACTCCCTTGGGCATACCAGCATGATAATGACCCCAAGTATACATCCAGACTTGTAAAGATGTGACTTAGGGTCAACAAAGTTATGTCGTGGCCGGCGCAGTCTTCCGATCTCAACCCGATTGAGATTATGTGGATGATGATTAAGCGGAACATAGGCAACAAGATGTTTCGAAATGGTGACGAACTTTTCAAGGAATTGGAAAAGCAGTGGAGAGCAATCCCAAGCAGTTACATTGAAAAACTCACTGCCTCAATGCCTAGGAAACGTGGAGCAGTCATATGATGCAAGGGATATGCAACAGAATATTGAAATTTTTAAAATTGTCTGTTTATATTTTAGCTTTATTAAAGAGTTGCAAATATTTTGAACACTTGAATTTTGACTTGCTTCAAATATTTTTTTTTTGTACTATCGTAAGTTTACTAAATACTGTTTAAGTTTTTATAAGACAATTTAAAAACAATATGTCTTAAATAAAAAAACGATGAAATTAAATTGAAGTGCTATTTTCTATTTAGAACGTGACGATTAGTAAAAGCATAATTCAGTAGTAAATATTTTGATTACTACTGTATCTATGTACGATTTCAACCTCGCAACTCATAATTCTAAATATCTGATTCTTTATCAGCAAGCTAGATAGTGTATTTCCTGATATTTTTCATAATATTTTTTAATAAAAAAAAAAAACATAAATAAATAACTGGAAATTTCAGCCCTTAAAAGGACTTTGACCTAGCTTCTTATGATCAATTGTGTTGTGCGTGTTATTAAGTTTGTACACAATTGACCGAGAACCGGACCTACATGCTTAACGCCGACTCCGAACGGCGATGAACGGAATGTTCTCGTTCTCAAGAAGCTTTACATGGCATTTTGATTACTCTCTGAGGTTTGCCATTGTCTGCAGAGAGGTGGCGGCCGTACAGAAAAATTATTTTAATTCAAATAATTTTCTGTCGCTGAAGGGGTTCGAACCTGGGTCTCCAAGGTTCTTTGACATAGCGGCCACGCACTTTAACCAACTACGCCACGGACGCCATAATTTTTAATACATGGTCATATTTTCAAAATCGTATCCGAATTATGTTAAAAAAAGATGAAATTTTCCTCGTTTTGAATTTGAAAAAGCCCATTTTCAAGAAGATAATGTAATTTTATGTCGATTTCTATAAGATTGTAAGAGTTCTTCTTAGATTAAAACTATTTTATTCAGGTTTATCCATAGTTTGTATGGTCATATCCTCAAAATTTGTTGACTCGTTAAATGAAATATAAAAAAATTTTGCTTTCTTTCCGAGTAATTTAGTATTTCCGCTAGAAATCCACATTTCTCTTCTTTTTTTTTTTTTGCTTTTTTTTACAATTGATAGATGCAATTTTGACCCCGGTTAATGTGACCATTTTCGTTCTAATGTTGAGACTAATTGTTAAACTCGAGTACAAGTATGTTTATGAAGAAAACAACTAACAACAGCAATAACTCTGCATAGAGCAACTGGAAATAGTTTTTTTTTTTTAATATTTTTTTATATGATTCATAGTTTCCATTCAAGAATGAAGCTTTTAATGATTTATCGATCCTTTTCAAATAACTGCCAAAGACTCAATGAATTGAAAACTCTTAAAACAGTTTGTTTATAGAATTGGCTTCAAAACGGACTCCAAGTGTCTAGAAAGGATTGAAAAAACCGAGGAAACTTAAAAGAAAATTTATTTTTGTATCTATTGTAATTTAATATTCTTAGTACACATTCTCAATCCTACTTAAGTTAACTTATCCGATCTCTCAGGCATACCTTTCAATACACTTAAACGTGTCTACGGTAGTAAGAGTCACAAAGATTGTCACATTAGATTGTCACAAGTCAATTTATTTCCTTTCTTGTACTATTTCGCTTTGTGAACTTTATTGGAGCCATTAATCATTTAAATCAATAAAAAAATATACACTTAATTAACACTTTACCTAGAAAAAAAAAACTTGATTTCTTGCCGGTATGACCTATCCAATATATATGAAATGCAGATAGAATCAGTGAATGCAACGACTTAGAGGTTAAATTTTGATAAAATTTATGATTTGGTGGCAGAAGAATTCACATTCAGATCTCTTAGTTGCAAAATCACAAGAAGGACTTATTGGAAATTTGAGGGGGACTATCTTTCTAGCACGCTGTGTTCACAGAATATCAAGCAGTAACACTGTGTGACTGCTTAAAATCTTAAAATGGTCGAATCTTTTACAATACAGATTTGTCCTATGAAATTAGTTCAACTAGTTTAGTTTTTAAAATTTGATACCATCAATGAAAGAATCACACAATTGTCCTTTAGAAAAACTATGTTCCTTTCTTTATATAAACTTTACAAGCTGAGTAGTCGCAAAACGTTAAAATCATTAACTTTCCATACGATACTACACGGAATAAAATATCAATTGTTTTGCTTGAAAACCACTGTTACCATATTTATGTCGAAACTTTTTACGTTTTTGCCCACTATGCAGTCAGCCAGCCTATTGTTTGCGCTCACTCTCCTCCTAATTTCCGCAACACCAACATTAAAACATTCTCAATAATTTCTGACTTTTTTATTTTAAGGGTAAAAAAATTTGCAAAAAGCTGTAAGAAAAAATTCTCTGCGTTTCATCCCTCCTGCCCTCAAGCATTTCTAGCATGGCTTTCAGTGAACAACCCCATATTTTGCTCTCTGTTACACGTTAGACTTACCGAGTAACTAACGTAAGCTCACTCGCTCGCACTCGTTCGCCCTGTTTGTGTTTTATGCACGACACACACCTGAAGTGCCTGACGACGTCAACTACCCTCGTTTGTCAGTTGGTTCGTTTCCCATTTTTTTTCGTTCCTTGCTGGGATAATAAATTATTTGCTTTTTTGTTGTATTATTGTTACTGCTATTTCACATGCCCCTCCCAGTTAATTTTGCT
The DNA here is from genome assembly GCA_943735915.1 of Pherbina coryleti. NCBI lineage: Eukaryota > Metazoa > Arthropoda > Insecta > Diptera > Sciomyzidae > Pherbina > Pherbina coryleti. The sequence goes on along the minus strand of OX030951.1, from coordinate 129,727,501 downwards.
TGTTTACTCAACCATCGCACTCTGACTTGTGATCTCTGGATATGATTTTCTCTTTCTCAATTGCTTTGAATTTGTTGGCCCGCACATTACGTTTATTGTCTTCAACTAAACTAATGAGTGGGAAAGCTAGATAAAGTCCTTAACAACGATTATATTTATTTTATTTTTTATCATCTGCATGAAACCTTGATTGTTCTTGACAGTTTTATTTCATTATTAGATGATTCTCTTCAGAAAAAAAAAAATGTTATAGGTTCATTTCAAATCTCATATAGAACAAGTACCTGGCAGACCGATAATAGATTAATAAAAAGGTTAATATAATTTTTTTTAGGTTTTTATTATTACTTCACTAAGATATATGCACTCCGGTTGACCGGGGAAGAAGTCAAGTTTTAATATAAGTATATATGTAGGTGGGTATAACTTTTCAATTTAAAGAGAGGGCGATTTCCAGTCTTCACAAGAGAGTATTAGAGATGTCATATCTGACCTAATTCAAATTCTCAACCAAATGGACTCAACTTTCCTAGACTTTCCGATACCTGGACTTTTAAAAATATACCTATATTTTGATTTGGTTTTTTTTTTTTTGTTTTGTTCATAAATGTGAGTAGAAGGACTTTGTATTACTTATGGAATGTCAACAGAAATGTGAAAAGTAATTGAAAAGTAATTGTGAATTTATTTGCAATTCTTATATTTTACAAATTTTAAATTTTATAGCACCTCAAAAGCAAAAACCAAAAAATTCTCGGGTTCTATATGGATTCTATAAATAAATCTTATTTTATATATTTTATAATAACGAGTATGAAACCCAAAATAACTTCCTTCAAACGTTGTTGCATTGATAAGGCTATTTTACTTGTGACATAGGTTCCGGTTTTCCTTAATTCATCCATGATGACATCTTGCAGCGTTTATTTACTAATATACCCCTTGGGTGTTCTATGGGATTAAAAATCGGAGCTATGAGAAGGGTTGGAAATACCTTCCTTTGCATTATAAAGCAATCATTCCCTCACAAGTCACGACCCCTTCGGGTCGTTGTCCTGTAAGAACCAAAAACGTTTCCTACCCCCAAGTTCGTTGCGCTCACCTTAAGATTTTGTTTTAAAATGTTTAAATACGATGTCTTGTCCATTGTAATTTGCACAAAACCCAAATTCCCAAAGCCTCCAGCTGACATCGCACCCCAAACCAATACAGATCCACCACCGTGTTTGACTGTAGCTTTTAAATTTTTTTAACTTGAGAGCAGTATTTACTTTTCGCCAAACAAATCGGTCTCGTATCGAACCTAAAAATATTGTATTTGCTTTCGTCCATAAAAATAGCTGCTTTCCAGAATTCGTGTGACTTTCCAACATATTTCTTAGGATATTAAAAACGAAGTTTCACATTCTTCTTAGCTATAAAGGACTTCTTTCGAGGAACACACGCTTTATACAGACCTGAATGCAAAAAATTTTGAATGATTTGGGGACTTACGGCAACGCTATCATACTTTTCCATATAATTCGCAGATTTCACAGCACTTATTTTGGGATTTTCCTTAACGATACATTCAAACTTCCGCTCCAAACGTTTGTCGAAGATTCAAGAATGATAGAAACAAGATTACGCGTTCCGCTGTCCCTTTATCTAATGCTCTCTTTCTCAATTGAGTGCATGACGTCACTTAGCGCTTTTGATTAACAAAATCGAATACAAATGTGCGATCGTTTAGGCAAATTGACGAAATTGAAAATAAGTTCTTGCAAAAAAGTAAAGTAAAAATAACTACTCTTCTATATAAAAATATGGATATTTTCGTATACGAAATAATATAAAATTTTTAAACTTTCATATTTTTATCTCCTAAAGCATTCGAGATTGATAAAATTTTATTTCACCAATAAGTTAAGGAGGTCCATATATGTATTATAAAAATAAGAAAAACAAAGATTTAGGAGTGGACCCCAAAGTAGAATTAATCCAAAGTCTGACAACAGCGCTGGATGACGTCATGCTCATGCAATAAGAAGCTATAAGCTCTATTAGGCAATTAATAATAAAAATGGAAAGGAAAGTGAAACTTTTGTGGATACCCGGGCTTGCCGGCATTCGTGGAAACGAGTTTGCTGATGCCACGGCAAAACTTGCAACAAAAGCCCCACTTATAATGTTTATGCCATTTACAAAAAAAAACTATCTCAATTAAAGGCTCAGATGAATTTCTGAAAACTGTGAGAGCCCAATGGACTAACTATAGCCATTGGAATAAACAATTCAATGCATTCCGTACTGCAATCTCACTTCCAACAACAACCTCTATCGGGATGAATAAATGCTAAAACTCCGATTGGAACACACAATTTTAACCGATCTTCATATAATAAAAAGCGAACCACAACGCATGTGCATTTTTTGTAATAACACTGCATATCCACAGCCCATATCTAAAGTAACTGTAACGCCATTTCTTCAATCCGACAATCATTTTTTCAAAACATTAAAATTCTGCAGTACTCTTGCCATCTTCAGAGTGTTCATCTGATAACTCATTTTTAAATGAGCTTTCGAGCCAAGGACTTTTTCAAATAAACTGCCACTATAATAGAAACAACCGCTTGTTAGACCTTATTTATTTTGATGATAGTAATATTGTTTCAGTTAATAGGTCTGATCCACTTGTGTATCCTGAAGACGCACACCATCCAACTATCGAAATCACACTGAATTTTCCTAAACAATCTATATCAAACCGTATTCAAAATCCTGTCTTACACAGAACCAAAAACGTACTTAATAACAAAGAAAAAGTTCTTTGTCACAATGTATTATACATTAAAATTGGTCCAAAGTACGAGTTCCTTGATTCAATGAATCTTTGTTCTTACGTTATTTCTTTGATATGTTATGAAGAAAAATGATTAATTAATGACACATACAACTGTTACAATAAGTTAGTCTGTCCTTAGAAATTTTAAAACAATATCAAGATATATTTTAAAAAATCATTTTCTTATTGAGATAAAATTCTCTAATGGTTTTATAGATATTACAACACAAGAACTGGAACAAAATTTTAATGAACACGAACAATGAACTGTTCCTTAAAATTAAGAACAACGAAGAACGAATTCTTTGGTTCAATGAATAGTTCTTAAAAATCAATGAATTTCGCTTTATGAACGAGTTTCTTTGATTTTAAGAACAATATTTGGTTCAGTGTAGAGTTTAACTTTAAAAGAACGAATTATGTGATTTTGAGAAATAATTTGTCAATTATCAACTGGTCATCTGTACTTAATATTAATAACACAAGAATATTGCCACAAACGCTTGACTCTGCTGCCTTTAACAGTACTCTTAATAATTGTTTTTTAACTTCAGTGCCACAGAGAAAATCCTCTTTAATATCTGGTCCCGTTTGGTTTACCAAAGAACTGAGAAAGCTGAGAAACTTAAAATCGAAATATTATAAAAAGTATCAAAAAACTCATAACATATGTGATTTTGCTTCTTATACCTTAACTAAATATAACTACCGGCAATTATGCAGGCATTCCTATAATATATATTTAACAAAAGTTAAATTAAACATAAAATCTGATGCAAAATCTTTTTGGAACTTTGTTAATACCAAACGTAAGATAAATTCATATCCATCTTTCATGAAATATAAAACATTTGAATCAGATGTTGATTCTACTATCTGTAGTCTTTTTGCAGATTTCTTTAAGACCACTTATTCCTCTGCTTCTTACGATAATTTTAGTTACCCTTATAATGTGCAACCTGGTGACATTTGCTCCCCAATAATTAATGTTGATACAGTCTTAACCTACTTAAAAAACCTCAAAACATCTTATAAAAGCGGTCCTGATAACATACCTTCATGTGTTTTGAAATATTGCAGTGAAGAACTTGTAATTTCCATTACTTTGCTTTTTACAGCGTCTTTGTAATCCTGCTATTTTCCACTGGCTTGGAAATCATCTTTTATTATTCCGCTGCATAAATCCGGCAATAGATCTTTAATAGATAACTATCGCGGAATTGCAAAGCTTAGCGCCATACCTAAACTTTTTGAGGCTATTGTAACCTCACAATTATCACATAGCGTGAAATCTTTATTGTCCCCATTCCAACATGGATTCTTATCTAGAAAATCTACTGTTACTAACCTTCTAGATCAAAGACTATTGAGACTATTGAGAATTTTGGAAAAGGTCTACAAACAGATGTTATCTATACTGACTTCAGTAAAGCTTTTGATGTTGTAAATCATAAGCTCTTAATTTTAAAACTAACCCTTCTCGGTTTTCCAACACCATTAGTGCTTTGGATTGAATCTTATTTATTAAATAGAACACAAAGTGTTATCTTTAACCTTGTTAAGTCAGAGGAGTTCCCTGTTACTTCCGGTGTACCTCAAGGAAGCCACCTTGGGCCTCTGTTGTTTCTACTTTTTATTAATGATTTACCATCTGTTGTAATTCGTAGTAATATTTTACTATACGCTGATGATGTTAAACTTTTCCTGTCATATAAAAATGAGCAAGACTCTTTTTTCTTACAAACCGATCTTGACCATCTTTGTGACTGGTGTGAAATCAATTGCATGAAGCTTAACTTGAAAAAGTGCAAACACATGACTTTTTCTCGTAGACAACCTTCTCGAAGTTATTACAAAATAAGTGAATATACAATTGATTCCTTAGAAGTTTTCGACGATCTTGGAGTAACTATGGACCCAAAACTTCACTTTCACATTCATATTAATAAAGCTATAAGCAGAGCAAACAGTACTTTAGGGTTTATTAAACGATGGTCAAAAGAGTTTAATGATCCTTTCATTACTAAAACATTATTCACTTCGCTTGTAAGGCCCATACTTGAGTATGCGTCAATTGTCTGGTGTCCTAGATATGGGTGTTATGTTGACGATATAGAATCAGTTCAGAAACAATTTCTTTTGTTTTGTTTACGCAATATATATTGTCATACTAACATTCACTTACCACCCTACGAATATCGATTAAAGCTTGTCAACCTACCTTCTCTAAGAAATCGTAGAATCATGCTTAATGTTTGCTGGATTTATCAACTTATACATGGATTTGTTGACAGTCCATACTTACTGAGTAAAATTTACTTTAATCTTCCTCTTCGACCAAGAAGATCTTTTGAGCTACTTTTTGTGAACTTGTGTAGAACTAACTACTTGCAAAATTAACCACTAAGAAGCGCTTGCGGAGACTTCAATTCCGTTTCAGATGTTATATCTTTTAATGAAACCCTATACTCAATTAAACTTAAAATAATAGATTATCTGCAGCACCGCCACTGATTCTTAACATACACTTCCAAGGATATGGAATTTTTACTGTTGGATGGTAATCAATCTACGCATTTACATCTGAATGGACCTGAACTTGCCGGACTTATTCCTATATAGAATGTGAGAACGATCTGCATAGTATATATATAAATAAAAGTGGCTTATTAGACCAAGTTTGTCTATGTGCCTGCGTTCGTTACCTTTGTCTTAGCTTGCTAGGAACTTGGTGTGATAAATAAAAGATGAATCAAGACATCATCGGCTTTAAAATCACAGAATGAATAATATTGTATATATACTATCAGTATGGCGTACCGGGCCTTGTTTGCCTTGATACCTAACACTGTTCTAGATCTCACACTCTGATACTATGTACCACATTTCCGCTTCGAGGTGTTATATGTATATTAATATGAGTGGCCAATGAGACTCAGTTTGTCTTAGTGCCTGCGTTCGCAACCATTTTCTTTTCGTACAAGGAAATTGGTGTGGTAAATACGACCCAATTCGTCGGATTACCAACTTGTTAAGCCAAAAATTCATTGGCTTCAAGACAGAACGATATATATTTTATACATATTCTAATTCTCGATACCACCGCCTTGGACCCTCTGGATGATTTATTATTAATTTATTTTTTTTTTCTTTTTTTTTGTTTTATAATATCTTTATTCATATTATCTATTAGTCTGTACATTTTTAAACGCTCATACTTTAATTTACATTACATTACAACTGAACTTATTTTACTTTGGTTTTGTTTTTGCATTTGAAATGAACTGAACTCTTTATATTATTATTATTATTAGCATTATTAGTATTAGTAAAATTGTATTCTGAATTTTAATTTTAAAAATTTTTTAAATTGCTATAAAGCCTAAAAGGCTTAGCAAACAAATAAAAATAAATATAAATTAAACCTTTAGATCCCCTGACTCACCCCTCTGAAATCAAGATTATTATAATTTATCAAGAATAATCGAAGAAGAGATAAGAGGTGGGGAGTATTGTTCAGATGTCTGACTGTTCTGGCAATACATATTGAAATAGCGTACAATCTTGATACTAGCTCATGTGTTATGTGCATCCGTAATTTTATGTTCAGAAGAGGATCACCGTGGGAAATTTACACGGACAACAGAATCAATTTTAAAATCACAGCGAAGTTGTTTGTGGACGATTTTAAAAATGTAGATTTTGAAAAAAATTATTTTCACTTTGAGGACATAAAATGGAAATTCAATCCACCTGCAGCTCCTCACATGGGGGGAGCTTTGTAGAGGCTTGTGAGATCGGCTAAAACCGTATTAAAGAGTATTCACCCAACTACGAATTTTAACGATGAAACTTTGAAGAGCGCTTTATGTGAGATCGAGTTCATCATTAATTCTCGTCCACTCACCTTCGTATCTTTAAAGTCTTGTGATGACTTTGATCACGCCAAATCATCTGTTGCTGGGATCGTTAGGCAGTTACAAGCCAATCAACAACGAAGGAGCGGACTAACGCACAACCTGGCAACAAACGCAACTGTTTGCAGATCGCTTTTGGCAACGATAGCTTACGGAGTACGTGCTCCGAATCCTAACTCCAAGAAGCAAGTGGTTCGAAAAAGTAACTCCTATATCTATTGGCGATGTGGTAATAATAGCAGACAAAAATCTACCACGAAATTATTGGCCTAAAGGAATAATTATCGATACCGTAGTGGCCAAAGATGGACAAGTTCGAAGGGCAACTGTGAATACACAACGTGGCATAATACAGCGACCGACAGCAAAGATGGCTGTTCTAGATGTCGGCCAAAATCATTAAAGCAAGCTTGTAGCTACACTACTCGCTTACAAGAAGGGGAAATGCTTCCGCCGTTTTACTTATAAATCCAAAAACTAAATGCTTATAAATATTTGCCCTGGCAGCTAGTCCTTTGGTATTTATATTAATTTGTAATTTTAATTATAGTTAATAAAGAAATAATAATAATAGGTATCTTGTATCTTTCACATTTTGCCAAACCTATTAGAAACAATTTTACTGGCCTAAAAGGCTTTAATGCTTCCTTTTAGTCGCGAAATTCGCTTTTTACAACTTTTTATGTCTTTTGAATAAACTTAAGTTAGAAATCTTTTGAATTACATGCATTTATCAAACCACCCTCGTTTGCTGCTGCATATTAATTAAGCTATAAATAAATGTTGCTTGCACTTCATTGCATTTTATGCAATAGGTCGATATGCATTATTGCTTGCACCTCTTGCACCCCTCCACAAAGACTTTGTTGTAATTTTTTTTTTTGGAGTCACTTGCACAAAGGATACGCTGCTGCGTGCACACACGCTCATTAAATATGCCTTCATCTCACGAAATAAAAGAAATCCTTGCAGCGCAAATTTTTTGCAAATCAAAAGCAAAATTGCACTCATTTGAATTTTCGAAACATTAAAACGATATTTTTTTGCATATAATGCGGGAATATAAACAAAAAGAAACCCAGCATCCTTAGCGCGACAAATAAGGATATTTTTGTGACGTAAAGAAATAATTGCTTACGCTGTTTTAACAATTTTTTCAAAAATTTCTTGCAAAAAGGATGTTGTATGTAATCCAAGAAAAAAATAGAAAGAAAAGATATATGGTTGAAACAAGCATGTTTTGTAAATAAGTTGGTGTGTGTGTGATTTGTGTGCGTGTGCATTATACTAACGGGATATCATGATTTTAGCCTATAGCCACCAACGTCATCAACATTTATGCAAGATAATCAGGCAGCAAAGTTTTACGTGTTTCTTTTTTTTTTCTTACACTCCCTTAAGACTCACTGGTGATGATGATAATGATGATGGTGATGATGATGATGCTGATGATGGTGATGATGATAATGATGATGATGATGATTATGATGCTGATGATGATGATTATCATGATGATGATGATGATGCTGATGCTGATGCTGATGCTGATGCTGATACTGATGCTGATGATGCTGATGATGATGATGATGATAATGATGATAATGATGATGATGATGATGATGACAACGATGATGATAATGATGATGCCTATGATGACGACAATGATTATGATGATGGTGTTGGTATTGATGTTGCTCTGAAAAAAACCCATTGAATTACGCTCGACGTCCTTAGCGAATACTAACTGCATTCGTTGACAGTACGTTGGCACAACTCGACGTAATGTAACCAAATAACGAACCAACCAACCAACCAACCAACAAACCAACCAAATTTGTAACGGTAACTCAGCATCATTTACTTACATTCCCTGATTTACATATCGTCGCCTGAGAGGTTGGCTGCTTGTTTGTTCGAGTGGGTGGGCATCAGTGCTTGTTTGCTTGAGCGCATCCTTAAAGGATATGCTTACAAACACGTTTCTTCTTTATTAAAATTCATTTTTGCCAACGTGCGCAAAATTGTAGTATTTTTTTGTAGATTTGTTTTTTTTTTGTTTTTTTTTTTAGCTTAGCGCAAAAAAATTGTAATTTTAAATTTAAGAAAATTTGCTGAGATGGAAAAATATTTTTAGCAACCGATGAATTTCATATTTTTTCTGTTTTCAGCTTTTTTATGTTAGCCTTCCCACATATAGACAGTAATAAATCACATTCATTTTTTTTTTGCCTATTTTTTAAGATGCGAAAATGGGTTTTAAAATATATTCGCACTTTTCTTATTAAAGGGTGTTCCAAAAGTCACTGACTTTTTGATTTGGGCACTACTTCCTTCTGTAACAAGCGTAGAGTACTAAATCTATGACAGCTGTCGACAACAAGTATGAAGGTTTTGACATGGAGAAATTCACGGTCGAGCAACGCGTACAAATTGTGGAAATTTATTACGATAATAGTGAATATTTTGCGAAGACCGTTCACCTGCACACTTCTTCAATAACTTTCCATGCACCCACAACGCACAGTGCGCTTTTTTCAATTTTAGGATGACATTTGCATTATCTCAAAAACTATTAGAGGGGCATTTTGTACCAATGATTTTAAGCCAGAACTAAGTAACAACACAAAAAATTTTAATTCCAGATCAACTGCTACGCCTACCTCCCATACAAACTACATTTTTCCCATAACAGCCATTCCATTTTGAACGTATCACTCATACGGGTTGACCACTTCCGATATTGCTCAAACTTTCAGAATTGAATCTTCTCATGAAATTAAAACACTAATTTGAGTAAAAAAATTTTTACATTCTTTTTCAATTTTTTACGTAACATTAAAATTTCGTCAAAATGGGAGAAAAAGTGAAATTGCCTTACTCTTGAAAAATTTTATATTCAACAAAACTAACTCGATTTTCACATTTGAGGTATTTTCGAAAAGACAATGATGACTCCAGTACTAGTTTGTACTGGGGGAGTTAATATTGTACTCAAAATTGAGTTAAGCTGCGCTTTTAAAAATAAGAAGTAAGCTCTGCTTGACTGCTGTACAATAACTATTTATTCATAGACAAAAAAAATAACTTAAAACTAGGCAAGTTATATGAAAAAAGGCAAAAGCAGTGAATACAAGGTAGAGAGAGGACCCGTTGCTCATATACTCTTATACTACAAACTGCCGTGCACAGTGGCGGTTTAGAACTAATTATGTTTGGGCGTTAACATTCTCCCCACCTTGAAAGTATCCACATTCTTTCGAAATAAAGTTGAAAAATTAAATAAAGTATTAGTAAAAAGAAATAATTCCCAGGTAACAATTCAAGGTATAAATGAATAGTGATATCGTATAAAATCTTAAACTATAATAACCTGCATGCGTATAAGAAATTTAATTTATACAATAATTCGCATGCAAAAAATAACCGTGCATAAATTAATTTTAGTCATTTATAATAACTTAGTGTTCTCTAGTTTTGACAGCATCACTGAAGAATAGGTAGTGGGCAAATTTTATGTATGTTTCTTTTAATGACACCTGATGATGTTCGAAGGGAGACGACTCTAACAAGTCTGTCATCTCCGGGGTAGATTTCTTCAATTCTACCCAGCACCCATTTATGTGGCGGAAGATTATCTTCGGCAACTATGACTAAAGTTCCAATCCGAATGTTTTCGGAAGTAGTAGTCCATTTCCGGCGCTCTTGCATTAACGAAAGATATTCCTTGGACCATCTTTTCCAGAATATCTGTTTTATATGCTGAATCCGTTTCCATCGATTGACTGGTGGGACATTCAACTCATCCTCATTGAAAGGTTCGGGAATACAGTTAAGAGGTCTGCCAGTCAGAAAATGACCTGGTGTAAGGGCTTCCAAGTCATTCGGATCAGACGATACTGGATACATGGGTCTAGAATTCATGATCGCTTCTATTTCAGCGACGACAGTGGTAAGCTCCTCGAACGTGAGAGACGCTCCATTAATATGGTGAACAAGCATCGACTTTGCTACTTTGACAGCACTCTCCCAGAGTCCACCAACATGTGGAGATTGAGGAGGAATGAAGTGAAAATTTACGCCACGTTCTGCGCAGATATCGCTTACTTTGTTTTGATCCACTTCGTTGAAAAACTCATTCGCAAGTTCTCTTAGCTTTCTGGCGGCTCCAGTGAAATTCGTAGCGTTGTCGCAGTATAGATCCGAACTCAAACCACGTCGAGCAAAAAATCTTTTTAGTGCGCAAAGAAAAGCTGGAGTAGATAAATCGGAAACTACTTCAATATGGCAAGCTTTCGTCAAAAAGCACACGAATATGGCTAAATAGGCTTTTGTTGGTCGTTTACCTCGTAGTTTAACGTGTATTGTTATGGGACCAGCAAAGTCCATACCAGCTTTTTGAAAAGGGTGGGAACCGCCCACGACGCGATCTCTTGGTAGGTTGCCCATTTGCTGTTCTATAGCCCTTGGTCGTTGCCTAAAACATGACATACATGATCTTACTACTTTTCGCGTAACCTTTCTGGCGTTAATAACCCAAAACCGTTGCCTAATAAATGCTGATAGTGCTAGAGGACCAGCATGCGAATTTATTTTATGTAAATAGCTTGCAAGCGCAAATGAAAAAGCATGTTGACACGGCAGAATTGCCGGGTGTTTGGCTGTAAATTCAAGTTCTGATTTTGAAAGCCTGCCGCCTACTCGCAAAATTGGAACGCCTTTAGAATGATCCATAAACGGATTTAATTTTTGAATTTTTGATGATTTTATAATACGATTGGAACTAATTGCTTGCAGTTCGCAAGCGAATGAAATTTGTTGAATATTAAATAAAATGTACTCAAGTCCTACTCTGAGTTCTGAGATCTTTAGCGCTGCTGAATATGGTGTAATTACACCGCCAGCTAGTTTATCTCGAGCATGATTGACCCAGCGCGAAATGTAAGCAAAAACTCGATTCAACTTCAAAAAACAATTAACATATTTGCAGCTTGAAACCAAGTCCACCATCGAAGTTGGATTTATAGTGAGAACGATATTATTTTGACGACATTCCAGTACAGTCGTATTGTCCATATTTGAAACGAATCTTTGCGGAGGCCAGCTTGCAACATCTGAATTCAAGAAAGGAGGGCCCTTAAACCACAAAGCGTTATCTTTAAGCTCGCTAGGCCACATACCCCGAGATACAATATCTGCTGGGTTAGATTTTGACTCTATTTTATGCCATTCAGAAGCATTAGAAAGTTCTTGAATTTGCGAGACGCGATTAGCGACAAAAGTTGTCCACCGTGAGGGATGCGACGATATCCAGTGGAGAACTATAATCGAATCAGTCCAATAAAAAGTTGAATTAAAATTTATCGATAAAATTTGCTGTATACGATTCATCAGCTGAGCGAGCATGACAGCACCTTGTAATTCTAAGCGCGGCAGAGAAGTAGATTTCAGTGGCGCAATCTTAGATTTTGCAGTTAGCAAATTTACAGAAATATCTCCCTTATCGTCTATTGTTCGCACATAAATCGTGCAACCGAATGCTCGTATGGAGGCATCTGAAAATCCATGCAACTCTATGCGTTTTGTTGCAGAAATATCAGCCACAGCTCGCGGAAATTTAAATTCTGAAACCAATTTTAGCTCGTGGCGATACTTAAGCCACCTTTCATGTAAATTTTGGGGTAACGACTCATCCCACTCTAGCTTCAAGAGCCATAGCTCCTGCATGAAAACTTTTCCCAGAACAATTATTGGATTGAGTAGTCCTAAGGGATCGAAAAGTTGAGCAAGCTCTGAAAGAACTATTCGCTTTGTAATTTTTACTGCAAATTCATTGCCATAAGAAAACCAAAACTTGTCTTGGTTAGAATACCATAAAACACCTAAAGTTTTTGCACAATCGTTAGTTTCAATGCTTAAAGGTTCTTGCTCTTGCTCCGAGCCTAAATCCTGAATTGTGAACGAAGTGTTCGATCTCCATTTATGCAGCTCGAATTTGCCAAGATTTAGAAGTTCTGTTATCTCATTTTTTAAAATAATAAGCTCATGAATTGTATTTGCGCCTGCTAATATATCATCCATGTATACGTTTTTCTGCAAAACTTCGCTGCCTTGTGCATATTTTTCATGAAAATTCTGAGCTAAAAACTGTAAGCAACGCACTGCCAAATAAGGCGCTGAACTAGTGCCATAAGTTACAGTCTTTAGACGCAAAATATCTACATTTTGCGAATTGTTTTCGCGCCAAAGTATACACTGCCAATTACAATCTTCTGCAGCAATTAAAATTTGCCTATAAATTTTTGATATATCGGCAGTTAGCGCATACTTATAAAGACGGAATCGAACTAGAATATCAAACAATTCAGGCTGTACTCTAGGCCCAATGAGTAAATTGTCATTTAAGGAAAACCCGTTGCTTGACTTGCAAGAAGCGTCAAAAACGACGCGCCACTTGGTCGACGTACTAGTGGGACGTAAAACAGCGTGATGTGGCATAAAATATTTGAAATCTACAAGAGGCACATGCGTCACGTTTTCTAAGTGATCTAACTCGCGATATTCGTCAATAAATTTTTTATATTCAGTTTTCAAGTGTAGATTACGCCCTAATTTTATTTCCAAACATTCTAATCTTTTCAACGCTATCGAATATGACTCTCCAACTCCTACTGGTGGATTTTTAAATGGCAGTCGAACTACGAATCGCCCAGACAGTGTTCGCTTTACAGTGGCCAAAAAATAGTTTTCGCAGTCCTGTTCTTCCGGAGTTAAATTCGATGATTCTGAGGTCACTGTTTCACATTTCCAAAACTGTTCTACTAATTCGGACAGTCTTTTATCCTCCTCCACTGCACTATTGGATACTACGACCGATTTCAAAATTTTTGAGTGCATGTACTCACCAGCTAAAATCCATCCTAAGAGAGTTTTCTGCAAAATTGGCATATTATCGCCTAAACTGATTTGCCCAACTGATAGAAGTTTGAAAAATGTCGAAACACCGAGAAGCATATCAATCGTCTTCGATTCATTGAATTTCGGGTCGGCAAGCTCAATATTTTTAGGCAAATTCCACTTGCTAACGTCGAGTACTACATTTGGAGCATATTGAGTGATAGACGACATAACCATAAATTGGAGAGCATCGGAATAATTTGTTAGCCTAGACCGAATTACGGCACTGACTTGGCCCAACGACTCTGTTTTTGCACTTCCTATGCCACTTATCGAAATTTGATCGTACTCCACGCTCAAGTTTAATTTATTCGCGAGATCTGCAGTTATGAAATTCAACTGGCTACCAGAGTCTAAAATCGTGCGACACTCTACAAGTTTCCCTGACAAATCTTTAACAAACAAGACTGCAGTTGCGAGAAATTTTACTGAATTCGAAGAAAGCAATGAATACAACGAGCTCGAATGAGAAAAACTTGGAAAATCGGGATTTGAGGATTCCTTTTGCGATTCTGTTAAAGTTGTTATTGACTTTGTTTCAACTGCTGAAACTAAATTACCATTCCGTTTACCAATTCGGTGCAATAAATCATGATGGATGCCTTCACACTCAGTACAATGTTTAGCTGAGCACTCTTTAACTGGATGCGACTTGAGTAAACATAATACGCAAAGAGAATGTTTCTTGATTTCAAAATACCGTTGAATGGGCGACAACCTTAAAAATTCTGAGCAATTCAGCACGTTATGATTTTTCTTGCAGCATGGACACGTCATCTCATCCCGTTCTCTATACGTTGTAAGCGAGAAAGACTGCGATTTTTTCACTATATCGTGTTTAGTGTTATGTTTTGATGGTGGCTGACTATAATTTTTCGATTCAACCCTAGACACCGACTCATTGAACTCACGGTTCTCAAGAGCAGTACAACGATTCTCTAAAAATCTTGAAAACCCATCCCAAGTCGGTAACTCCTCAATTTTCACCTGATCTTCCCATTTTTTCAATGTTTCAGAATCAACCTTTGATCGAATGAGGTAGTATATGATAACGTTTGCAACATCTTCAGTACTACCTAACGATTTGAGAGCCCTGAGATGGGAATTCACATGATCAATTAGTTCTCTTAAAACAGAAGGGTTTTGCTGAGTAAGCCGCGGGCTTTCAAATAACTCTTTTACATGCGCTTGAAAAATAATAGATTTGTTTTCAAATCGATTTTTTAAAAGAGAAAGAGCGTGAGTATAATTTTCTGCTGTGAGCTCTAGCGACTCAATAGTACGCAACGGAATCGGACCCAACGCCGAACGCAAATGAACAAACTTAGATAAATTATCTAAGTCCGAATCGTTATCAATAAACGATGAAAATGTATTGAACCAATTTGTCCAATCCGTATATTTACCAGAGAATGATGAAATTTTAATCTTCGGCAAATTGGCCAAACGAGCAAAAGCCATAGTGTTATTTTGAGCAACCGAACCAAAATTATGCGTTGAATCCAAATGACTCGAATTTCTGCGATTATGTTCCGAAATGCAATTTAAAATGCGCGATTTTACCTCGCAGTATAGTTCTTCGTAAACTTGACGCTTCGAAAACTCGCTGGATTCTTCATGCTGTTCTATTTCTGATTGAACATTGTTCAATTGCGAAAATATCGACTCCGCTATACTAGCTCGAGTTTCAAGTTCCGCAATTGTCATTGTATTTGATTTCTTGTCAATCATTGACTGTATTTTTTCCAGCGAGTTTATCAGATTTTCGCGAGTTGGGCATAAGGCCGCATGTTTATTCTTTGGCGCCATAATTGCAACAAAAAAAATTTAATACAAATTTTAATTAAACCGTTTGAAAAATAATGACGCAATATATTTGTATTGAAAGAATGATGTAATTTTTGACGATCGCGTGATGTACAGTTCTAGCCGAAGTATATAGCGACCCGTTAGACTTTACACCTATGTACCTTAACAAGAAACACCGTGTGCCTATGCCACAAAAGAACGTGCTAACAGCTTGCAAATAGCAATACAAATTTTTTAGCTTTTCGTTGCACAACCAAATTGACTTTCTACCTTTTTCAGGAAAGTGTTGGATCCACTGTCGAACTTGCGGCGAGTTGATGGTAACTTCAGCAGCGTAAATGACGAAAGTTCCAACGATGAGAAAAAAGTCCAAAGGTTCTAGCAGTCTTGGTCCCAACTAATTCCATAAATTTTAGTGTAATTTTTGATATTTTTATTTTTTTTTTTTTTTTTTTTTTTTAAGTTTCTTAATAGAAACCTTGCTCTGCTACCAATGATGACTCCAGTACTAGTTTGTACTGGGGGAGTTAATATTGTACTCAAAATTGAGTTAAGCTGCGCTTTTAAAAATAAGAAGTAAGCTCTGCTTGACTGCTGTACAATAACTATTTATTCATAGACAAAAAAAATAACTTAAAACTAGGCAAGTTATATGAAAAAAGGCAAAAGCAGTGAATACAAGGTAGAGAGAGGACCCGTTGCTCATATACTCTTATACTACAAACTGCCGTGCACAGTGGCGGTTTAGAACTAATTATGTTTGGGCGTTAACAGACAATAAATAGTTGTTTTTTATAAAAATATAAAAAAAAACAAAGTTATTGTTTTTAAGTTTCTTAACTTCAAGGTCAAATTTTGGAAGTCATAAAAATAGGATTTTTCCCCACTTTAAAAATTGAAAAAAAATATTTTCAGAAAGTTTATTTTATTACCTTTCCATCTGTCAAAAATCATAAGGGTGTTATTTTTCTTTCTATTTTAATAATTTATTTAATATTTTTTAAACGACCATCTACCATACTATTTCCATATAACCATACTATGTGCATTGGACTGTACCTTAAAAAGAAGTGCGCCGTATACCAGCGAATATGACGCGTTTTTGCAAGACAATTATGAAAAAAAAAATTTTTTTTTTACCGAACGTAGGGGTCGCGCATTGACATATTTCTTCATATCTCTGGTGTTTTGAACTGATTCATTCTCAAATTCAGGTGCAATGAGAAGGTGAAGGACTTCTTTTGGAAGTAGCAACCGTTTACGCTTCTGAACTCTGCAACGAAAAGACATAGACGACACAAGAGGGTCTGATGAATCCATCGCTCGGTTAAACATGTCTTCTAAATTCGCGGCACGGTTATGCCGTCTGCCATGAAACTGTCTATATGCTTTGTAGTACTTGTTACGGCATTCTGAACCTTACTCCCAAAGCATTCCCAAAGGTAAAACACTTTCTTCTATAATTTCTCCGGAATGGATAAGTATCTTATGTAAAGAAGAAGGCATCGGATACCATTTGTAGTGAGTGACATACAGACTAACCGTAGACATGCATAAGTTTTCGAAAGCTGCATGATTTATTAAATATTGCGAGGAGAGTGTGATCAAAATTATTCGCATATTTCGAATCAATTGTCGATCTAAGCCAAGACAATCTGCGAATAGGTCTGGGTTAGAGAAAGCCCTACGTGTGGTGTTCCCATCATTGCTCGTACCATTTCTACCTGGTTTTGGCCTATCTACCCTTAAATTTAACTGATCCCATAGTTAATTTTGTTCTCTACACTTTCTACAACTGCAGATATTGCTCTTTTAATCTTAGTTTTGTATGGGAGGTGGGCGAAAGGCGTGGCAGATATTGATAAAAATTTGTGTGGCGTTATATATTTATGAAATAATGACACATGCTTAATTTCATGTATGTAACTATGATGATTCCTTCTATTTTTGTCCCCCATCCCATAGAACTCGTTACACTGTGCGACGTTAGTTTTTTATAAATTTCTCAAAAGTAAATAAAAACGTGCAAAAGTGTGCATATCCCTCTTCAAGTAAATATCTTAAAGAAAGTAATAGCATGTAAATTATTTCAATTACGAGTGGAATCTCAGGGAATCTTCTTTAGGCGCCGCATTTTTTTTTTTTAAACCCCATTTTTTTGTATTTAGTGTGTGGACAAAAGGATTAAAAACAAAAGAAAATATATATTTTTTTTTTCAATATTGTATTCAATGTGTTTAAAAAAGTGCTAAACATTTTAAAGAAATTTGAGAAATAGTTATACTGTTGATGATTTTAACTTTTAGATGTAAATAAAAAAAAAGTGCAATTTTTGACTTAAAATGCCTCCCAAATTGTAATTTTTAATTTTATATTAATAATATTTCGTCTCAGGGTACCTTAATGTGTCCCGTTATCAATCGTAAGAATCATTTGTATATAGAAAATATTTGACTTTTGGCCACTTATTGAAATTCCTGGCCCAATGGGCATTTTGACGAAATTTTAATGTTACGTAAAAACTTGAAAAAAATGTAAAAATTTTTTTACTCATAGTAGTGTTTTTATTTCATGAGAAGATTCAATTCTGAAAGTTTGAGCAAAATCGGAGGTGGTCAACCCGTAATTTACGTTTTTTTAATTTGGAATGGCTGATAAGGCAAAAACCGCACAAAATTACTTACTTGTGTTTTAAGAGAATAAATTAAGTTTATTTACCTATACTTAAACGTTACACCAATAATTATTTGGATCGGTTAACTTTTAGATATATCTGCTATACAGTTAGATTGCCAAAGAACATTGCTGATGTTAACATTTCCAATAAGATAGCAATTTGTTTTAAGCTATGAATTAAATTTTATTTTTCTCTTAATTTAAAAATACAAAGGCATTTTGCTTAAAGTTATAAATATTTGAAGTTGTCCTTACTTTTTTGTTTTGAATTAACTAATTTTTGTTTGAAAAAAGTTTAAACTTTCACGAATTTAAAAAAAAAAAAATAATGAGACTATGAATGTTTTTGGTATTATTTTCATAATTTTGAATAATTATCTGTCGAAACACATTTTTCTTTTATAAAATTCCAAAGAAAAAAACAAATCGTTTGTCATAAAAATCGAAAAAAGTGCTCTATTTGATGTTAATTTTGGGCTGGCGCCACAGTGCTGTGAGCCCATTTAAACGATGGACAATAATAGAAGGAGTGCTCAAAAAGTGCTGTATGCTTGTTTAGTTTAAGCTTATTAAGACAAATTTCAAATATTGTTGAAACAGGTCAGTCCCTGGGTACATAATTTTCTATGGGAGGTACATACAAAAGTTGACCGATCTTAAGGAAACTCGAACAAAAAGCTAAGCAAATGGATGTATTCTGAAAATGCATGGAATCTGTTAGATCCTAAGGGTGCCTCCTACATTATTTTTTACATTTCTGTATGGGAGGGACATACAAGACTTAGTCGATATTAACGGCTTAAATCTATATTGGCTTAAATCAGTTAGACCCTAGAGGTAGCTCACTTGGATATATATTATTTTTTTTTACACGATTTTATATGGGAAGAACATACAAAAATTATATCCTAGGAATACTCTAGGGTTGTATCACATTTTATGTTTGAAACTGCAACTATTATAAAATGATTGCCTACTTTCATAATCATTGCAATTAAAATCAGTTAAAATTATAAAAATAAGCTACAATTATTTATATATTTTCAGTTTCTTTAATCTTTTCCGACAAAAATTGATAAAAAATACGAATAATATTTTTGAGAAAGTCCATTTTCTAGGATTTGTTCATTTTTAAAAACTCTAAAAGCAATTTTCCATACAACTGTACACAAAAACTGATAATGGCAAAAACGTAATTCCTTTTGTTTTGTTGAAAAATGGCAAATAAAATTTTGGGAGCAAAAAGTTAAAACATCAAACAAAAATCAAAAAACAAAGTTACAAAAATTAAAGCAACCATTTTTTTTTTTTTTTGGTTGATGGTGATGGCAAAAGAACAAATAAACCTTTGGAAACTGAAAACATACATTTCTAAACAAAATATTTAAAATTTATAAATAAATTATTTTTACCCTTAAAAATTTGGTACTTTTGGAGTTTAAAGGCTTCTTTTAAAGGTTTAAGTTATGTGTTTTGCAAAATAATAACTTGACAAAACCACAAATTTTCGTGATCTGTAATCCCTTAAAATAACTCTGGCATTAGCTTTTGTTTTACATACCAACTTTTTGAAAACACAAAATTTTTTTATTTTGTATCCGTACCGTTCTCGGTCATTTGTGTACAATATATTTAATAAAATGCACATCACATTTTGATCATAAGAAGCTCGGTCAAAGTTCGTTCAAAGGCTGAAATAGCCAATTTATTTTATATTTATATTTTTTTTATCTTCCATACATGATATTGATATGATGATTGACATCAGCAAAAACAAACATTCTTTACTAGTTTTATCTTAATAGAAATACGAACTAGTTTGCTTCGAATTGTCACTACGAAAATAGGCCCCAATGAAATATATCCCCAAAGAAGAAATTGCCCCAACAAATTTGTATTCGAGGAGGAATTGGGGTCTTATTTCATTTTTTGAGCCCATACTTCATTTTTCTGTGGGGCCCTTTTTCATAATGAAATTAGGCCCCAAATTGAAAATTAGAAATCGCCTCAAAAATCAAGTTTGGGACATATTTTCATTTTGCTTATTTTTGAGTTTAGATGCAAAGCAAAGTATTGGTAAACCCTTTACCGTTACTTAAAGTATAACTCAAAGTATATACAAAGTATAATCAATTTAAGAATTTTATGAAAAGTTTTGTGTTTTTTGACGGAGAAGAAAGAATTGACGGTCAAGTCCGATCGTAATAAAAGGGAAAGAAAAAAAATGACCGTACCGTCAATTCTTGGGCAGTTCGTTTTGTGTTTGTTCGTTGTCCCACTACTTTTTCTATTCGTTTTGCGCATCAACTGCATCGTTTCAACTCGTTTCTATAATATGGAATGAAACAACAGTATATGATACACTGAACCAAATATTGTTCTTAAAATCAAAGAATCTCGTTCATAAAGCGAAATTCATTGATTTTTAAGAACTATTCATTGCCCCAAAGAACGAATTCTTTGGCTCAATGAATTCTTCTTCATTTTAAGGAACAGTTCATTGTTCGTGTTCATTAAAATTTTGTTCCAGTTCTTGTGTTGTAATATCTGAAAAACCATTAGAGAATTTTATCTCAATAAGAAACTGATTTTTTAAAATATATCTTGATATGGTTTTAAAATTTCTAAGGACAGACTAACTTATTGTAACAGTTGTATGTGTCATTAATTAATAATTTTTCTTCATAACATATCAAAGAAATAACGTAAGAACAAAGATTCATTGAATCAAGGAACTCGTACTTTGGACCAATTTTAATGTATAATACATTGGGACAAAGAACTTTTTCTTTGTTATTAAGTACGTTTTTGGTTCTGTGTACACACATAATTGATCATAAACTCTTGATGTGTAAAAGAAAATTCGAAAAATTTACCGTCAATTATTAACAAGTGTAAACCGGGACTTGGGAGAAGTAGCATAACTGAAGAAATCTATTATTGCATTGTTTTTTTTTTGGTCATTCTTCATAAATTTTGGAATGTTTTTTCCTTAAAATTGCGGTATTTTTTCACAATGAAACTATACCCCAATGTTAAGGCCCAATTCGTTTTAGGTTTTGGGGTGCATTTTCGCACAGCCCTTGGAATTTATAAAGTGATCGTGAAAACACGATCACTTTAAATCAAGTGAAAACACTGATTTAATGAAGGTAACCGACATATTTTAAATCATTTTTCATTGAAAACAAAACTATATATATATATTCTTTCAGATTCATTACAGCGAAAGTTTTTAATTTAAGCACCAACCTTAACATCCACACATCTTTTGATGTTGATTTTTATTAAAACCGACTCAAGTGAAACATCATTCACGGCAGTTATAAAAACACAAAATTTCACATTGAATATCAAACATTTTTAAGTTTGTGCAATTTTTTGAACTTTAGTTAATTTCTCTAGCGGAACGCTCTTAGAAAACAAAAAGGGGCGTTTATTATTTACCTTCAAGATTTCAGCATAATTAAAATTTTTAGAGCCTCATGTTAAACTGTAGAGATTTTTAGAATTCAAATTTGAATAAAAAATAATGTTGCTTTTGATAAACTGGAAACAAAAAACAATGCTGCTGCTGCTGCTGCTTTGCATATGAAAGGGATTCAAAAATCAAAAAATAACAAAAAAAAAATATCAAATATGGTAGCCTTAAAAACGCTTTTTAATTTAAATATCAAAGGGAGTTTCTTTTTTTTTTTTTTTGTTCATGGTAGCTTGCTTCAATTTTGCTAACTTTACTGGTGTTGTTGTTCTTGTTGTTGCGATATTTTCAAATCAAACAATAAACTGCACTCAAGCGCAAAATAAAAGGGGGAAGCATTGTTTTGTTTCTTTTTTGTATAATTTTTTTAAAGTTTGCCACTGGCGGAAATACAGAGGATAAAAGCATGCATGCAACAAGTGGTATGAGGTGGCAACAACGACTTGCATTTCGCCATGTTTTGTGGACACCATGTTGCGTTAATTTAATTTTATAACAACGACAACAACAGCAACAGCAACAACAACATCATCAAAAATATTACAACTGCAACAACAAAGTGCAAATTATGCTGCTTGCGGGGGTTCACTTCATGCACTCCTTTTTTTTTTTTTTGCTTTTTTGCTTGAAGCCATGAGTGGTTTTTTCCTTTATTTCTTCCAAAGTCTTAGCTTGCATGCGCATTGTTGGCTGCAGCCATCGTAATTGTTGCATACACTGCTGCTGCACTTCAAGTGCAGCCAATACACACCATTTTGTTATTGCAACTGTTCATGTTGTTCATATTTTTCCCTACGCTAAAAATCTGTTGGATGTCCAAATTATTCTCAAGATATTTCATTTATATATCATTAGATGTGAGCTGTGCTCTTTATGTGAAGTGGTACTTTTTGTTTTTTTTTGTTTTACTTTTTTGTTTTTGTTAACATGCATCATGCAGCATTTTGTTTTTTCTTTTGTCTTCATGATAATTAAAATCTTTACCACGATGCCATTAATTAAGTGCAGACATGTGCCAAAAAATTGCGTTAAAGCAAATGTCCCAGCATGATTTTTATCGGAGATGAATTTTGAGTTCAGAATTGCAAATTCAAATTGATAAAGTAGTTAAAATACTTAAGTAACACACTCTAAAAAGTTTCTGGTAGATTTATTTGTTTTCTATATTTTTTTTTTTTTATTTTAGTAAAAAATGGCATATTAGTGACATTTTTGGACCCATGAATATGTATAGATTTTGCATAAAATTTTGCCAAAATTTCAAATGGGACTTGAAGTAAAATTCTGCAATTTCATACATATTTGTATGAGAGTTCATTTATTAAAATTTAACACTTTAAGTAAAATTATTCTGTTAAATAACATTTTCTAAAATTGAACAATAGATGGTTTCACTTTCTTTATCCATACTTTATCCTAAGCAAACTCCACAAAGTTTAAGGTGCCTCACAAAAAGAAGTTGTCCGGGTCCCCCCCTCAAAATAAACTTTGGTCTATGTTATGATTATTCCCCAAATATTTTGGCTCTAATGAAAGCCGTCAGCTAGCTAGAATGGTTCGAAAAAACCTCTAAAAATCACGTTTTTCTTGGATAATTTTTTTGCCATAATATTTTTAGTACAAAAAATTGTCACAAAAAGTGTAATTCGAAGAGTTATAGAGTTCTGCATCAAAAATTTAAGAAAATTTGCCCTAACACAAAAGATATGTACTTTTTTGCAGTGTTTTTTTTTACATATTTTTTTTTGCAATTTTTATTAAAACATGTATAACTCCTCCATCTTTTGCCTGATTTTCCTGTTATCCAATTATCATTGGAAAGATACTGACTGCTGCTCTTCATTCTTGTCACTTATTTACCCTTACTAGTATCGCCTGTGGTCAAAATTCGACCATATCAAAATAGATTTTTCTCTTGTTTTTTTATTTATATATATTGATAGGAGCTTGGTAAAGTTAAAAAGAAGTTGGCTGTATCGTGCACCCATCCATGGATTTTGACAGTGTATCTTTGTCCTTATCCTTATTCTTGTCCCGTTCCTTTCATTTGTTCAAAAACTAATAATTGAAGAGTCGACGCGAATAACGTTGTAAGCGACATATTCATCAAAAATAGTTATTTTGCATACTAACGTTAAAAATGCTCTAGCCTATTATAAGAGCACATAGTTTCTCAAATTCCATACATTTTTTGACATTGACATCGAAATCAAATGGCTCTAAGTCCGCCATTAAAACCGTTTTTTTTTTTGCAATTCCTGAAAACCTATAATTTTGTCACTTACAATGTTATTCACGTCGACTCTTCAATTGTCTTACTTCCTGTTCAAACTGTTCTTTTAATCCATATCCAAATTCCTGACCTTAACCTCATTCGAATCCTTTCCTAATCCTTTTCCAACTTTATTTCTAAATCTTTGTTCTAAAGTTTATCCTAAGTGTGTTCAAATCCTTGTTCTATTCCTTGTCCCATTTCTTGACCCTTATACTTTTGCCAATCTTGTCTAAAATATTGTTTTAGGTAAGTATCAATTTGTGTCCTTACCCTTGTCTCAGTCCTTGTCGAATTCCTCTTCTCGATTCCTGTCTGAATTCTCGTCCTTATCATTGTCCAATTCTATGCTTTAATCTTTGTCCAAATTTTTTTCCTACTCCTTATCTTTAATATAACATTTTTTTTAATTTCTTTCGAGTAAGAAAAGCAGTGAGACTCAAATTACAGCTATGGGAGTGAGAGTGCATACACTTCTTTTAAACTGCAATAATCACATAATATATTTTTTTCCATTTTTTGGCACATCTGTGGCTCATTACCTTTCGACTGATATAAGAATCATGCCCTTTTTTGTATTATAAATATTAAAAAAGTGTACCACAAGATTTTTGTTTGCGTATTAATATATGGATTACTTTGGAGTGGTTTGAAATATTTGAAAATTTTTTTCACAGAAATTAGTTTTTAAGCTGTACAACTTTGTTAAAAATACAAAAACAACATTTTGAAAAATGTAATTTTCATAAAAAAAAAACATAGGGGGTAGCTCATGATTTTCGATGATAGAAACACTTAATTAAATGATGTGTCAAAATGAAGCAATTTTTGCAAATAAATGATATGGTATATGAAAGAGTGTGAGAGAAGAAAATAGAAAAACAAAAATAAAATTACAAAAAAAAATGTCTGGTCTAATTTTTAAGCAAAAATTGAATATTTTAGAGTTTTTTTGAAAATAACATAAGAAATTGAATTAGTAAGATAACGGTAAATCTTTTCTTATTTCTCAAAAGTTATTTAATTAAGCTTTCAGACAAAGAAAATTTAGGGAAAATCTATTGAAAAATGGCTGAGATATTTGCATGCAAAATCAAAATTTGAAATATCAATTGTTTTTTCTCATTCTGAGGCAATGACATTGCTTTAAGAAATGCATTGCATGGAAAAAATCTACAGGTTTCGTAATATCGCAATACTTTTGATGTCATAATAACGGGAAATTATTTTAACATACTATTCGTGGAAAATATTAGCAAAAAAGTTTTCGTATACCGTTATTTTTCTCAACCAACGAATTTTCATACAAAACACGTTGTACTGAGAACATCTATAGTTTTCGAGATATCACAATAATTTTGATGTCAAAATAACGGAAATTTTTCAAAATTTACTATTTGTAAGCAATTTTACATTCACAATACATATTGACACTTGTTACATGAAAAAGTGCTTATTGTAGGGTAACCGTAAACGATGGTGAAAAATATTAAATTTTTTATTGCACATCTTATGAATGTCTAAATTTCTCTCTTATATCATGTTTTTCCATCTCTTATAGTTTAGCTTTTATTTATTAAATGCTCTTTTTCCGCTCATATTTGGGGTCAAAGGTCACCAATCTTATATTCAATCATATTGTGCAGCCAGACCTTTCATCTGATACGATATTTAGACAAAAACTAACTTTTCTAAAAGTACTTTAAACACTTTCCCCGAGCTGTTTTCAAAATCGAAGAAAATTTCACTTTCGACAATTTTGTAAAATTTGGAAAAAAAGTTACATATTTGACACCCTATATCTTTTAAACGATACAAGGTAGATACAAATAAGAACCAGATTAAAAAACTATGGAAAATTCTAAGTGAAATAAAAAAAAAATTATTTAATTCTAAGCATGTTTTCTTTTAAGTTTACTTATTTTCGGACAGATAACTGCTCTAAAAAGTGCACTGTGCGTCGTCAGATCGTGACAGCAGCTTAAGTTACAGAAATGTAATATCGTTGCATGTATTTATTACTCAGACAGAAAACGTGCTATGGTAAAAAATGTGTTATTACGCACAACAACTAAAACACAAAAAAAAGTTTTATCGTCATGATTTCAGGATGGCAACCACATAATGCAGTAAAAATGCAACAACCATGAAAAAACTTTGCATGGAATTTTAACTCTTGGACTACTGGCACAAATGGTAAATTTTAAGTAATAAAATTGAAGGTGAGGTCTTCGGGCATATGATAAAAAAACAAAAATTGACGGTGTCATGAGGACCAAGGAAAAGCACAACCAACGCAGAAGCAAATAAAAAAAAAAACAAAAACAAAAGCAACAACACCAACAACAACAACAACAACATCAACATCATTATCAACATCAACATTAACATCAACATCAACATCAACATCAATATCAACATCAGCATCAACATCAACATCAACATCAACATCAACATCAACATCAACATCAACATCAACATCAACATCAACATCAACATCAACATCAACATCAACATCAACATCAACATCAGCATCAACATCAACATCAACATCAACATCAACATCAACATCAACATCAACATCAACATCAACATCAACATCAACATCAACATCAACATCAACATCAACATCAACATCAACATCAACATCAACATCAACATCAACATCAACATCAACATCAACATCAACATCAACATCAACATCAACATCAACATCAACATCAACATCAACATCAACATCAACATCAACATCAACATCAACATCAACATCAACATCAACATCAACATCAACATCAACATCAACATCAACATCAACATCAACATCAACATCAACATCAACATCAACATCAACATCAACATCAACATCAACATCAATATCAACATCAACATCAACATCAACATCAACATCAACATCAACATCAACATCAACATAAACATCAACATCAACATCAACATCAACATCAACATCTACATCAACATCAACATCAACATCAACATCAACATCAACCATCAACACCAACATCAACAATAACAACAACAACATCAGCAACAACAACAACAACATCAACAACAACAAAAATCTAGCTAGTTATGATTTCAACAGTGTTTTGCGTGGCAACCAACATTGCTCACAAACAACAAAATAACACAATCAAACCGGACTATGAAACTGGAAAAGGACTATGACATGAATTAGGACATGGATTAGAACAAAAATTAAGACACACCTAAAACACACCTTTCCAAACTAGGAAAGGGATTTGGTATATTTGCTTAAGTCAAGAATTTAATCATGGATTGGAAGACCATGGAAATTACAAGAGCTTGGAAATGAAGTAGGAGTATAAAAAACACCGTCACGTCAAAACCCACGAGTGTGTCCACAACACAGCCAATGCTTTTTTTAACTGTAAAAGGTTAAATGTGAAAAGTAAGTTTTTTATTGGACAAAATTAAATTTGACTTGTAAAAAGTTGAATTTGATTTTGGAAAAGTTAAATTGAAAATGTATTTAGAAGGTTGTATTTAAAGTTAATAACCTGATGAAAAAAATGTTCCACTGAAAAATGCCAAAGTTTTAAAAAACTTAACACCAAATAATCCGTTTTAAATTTAAAAATAAAAAATGTCCCGCTTTGAGGGTCAGACCCAACTTCTAAAGATTTATCAACTTTCTGAAGAGGCAACAATTTTTTAAGTTTTGGAAATATTTGTTTGAGATAATGTATTAGAAAGCTACAAAAACAACAAGAACCTCTATAAGTTGTGCTGAATACGGTTTTATCTTAAATGCAATATTTTGATTACTTTTCCAAGACTTTTTTAATAACTTTTTAATAGCGTTCTTTTGAATATCCTTTTAAAATATTTTCAGGAACTTCAGCAGTGCTTCCTTAAGTAAATCAACGTCTGATAACCGTTATGCTACCCAAGATTTTGCTGTCAATGCTTATGTCCAATAGCGAATAATACAATTATTTATAATTTTCCAACTTATTTTTCTGCGCTTTTCTTTTCAATTTTCTTTGAATTTTCTCTGTTTTTTTTCATCTAGGTTTGCTTGTTATTTTTTGTCATTTCATTTATTATTCTTTTATCCTTAATCCCTGTCACAACACTCGGGCTTGTTATATTCATCGAGTGTTCTGGTGCTGTTGCTGATGCTCATGCTGGTGCTGCTGCTGCTGCTGTTCATTTGCTGTTAATGTGGTGGGAAAAGAAAAATTGTCATAATCTTTTGACGTGTGCGCGCACCAAGGGGGTGCTTCTACTGCTGCTGCCAAAAACAACAACAACAACCAGAAGAAGAACAACGACAATGAAAAAGGATGTTCGTTAGTAATCCTTTTAAGTGTATTCTTAGAAAATGAACAACAACAAAAACTAAAAACCAAGACCAAAGGTTTGTGTCTTGTGTATTATTGTACTCTCGTCACTATTCCTTGTCTTGTCCCAATGCTGACAAGTTGTAGAAAAGAAAAATTATATCCTTAACCAGGATAATGGCATTAGCGCTTGTTATGCTGTTCAGGGTGACAGCAGATTGAATTTCCATCTATTGAAATTTTCTACTCATGCTTAATTTTTAATTTTCTTCTCATACTTCCACCAGTTCTTCCACCTACCTAGAAGGTGGAACACTTGTTCGCATGACTTCGGCCCACACTCAGCCCATAAATAAATAAATAAAGGGTCCTCAAAAGGCGTATCGTATATCCGCTCATTAAAATTCAACACCATTGCAGACTGTGTGACTTTTTGCTGTTTGCTGTGGTGGTAGCAAGAATTCACGTTGACAAACTCCGATCAATTACAAATTATAAGATGTGAATTTGTGAAAAATTGTTTGGTAATGAGTTGGATGAGTGGAGATTAGTAAAGTTAATGATGACAACTAATGAAGCAAAAAAATTGAACGATACCAAGTTCAAACTTTATTAATTATTTTAATTTAACTATTTAACAATTAAGAGGCCTTTTAAAAATATTGAGCTAGAAAAGTTTACAAGGTCAAGGAAGAAATTTGAGTAATTTGGGATAATTAATTTTAGCATTTTTCAAAACCCGTGACCAAATTCGAATAAAGCCTTAATAAGTTAAAAATTAGGTCACTAATAAGAAATAGGCCATATAAATGTTAATTTCATTTTTTTTTTTAATTTCAGCGCTAGATATTTGAAAATCATTAAAATTAACAGTGAAAACCATATTCAGCAGGTGGAATCAGTTCATATACAAAGCAATTATTATACCACGAGCAAATTCTAGCATAATAAAGTTAATTCAGCTCATTAAAATTGAATTCAGCACATTTAAATTTATGTTCAAATCTTTATAGGTCATACCGTACGCTTAAATTTTTTATCAATTTAGTAAAGAAGCGCTTTTATAAAATATTTAATTAATGAACCAAAGTTGTCATAGTTGAAAATTTTAAAATTAGTAATATAAACTACCAAAATCATATTCAGCACAACAAATTAATTGAAGTACAAATTAATTGTTAATTAATTAAATAACAACAAAGCGATACGAGGTTGAGTATCATTAAAAAGTGTATTCAGCTGATAAAATAGGATTAAAAAAAAAAAAAATAATAACTGGCCATTTCAGCCCTTGAAAGGACTTTGACCTAGCTTCTTATGATCAATTGTGTTGTGCGTGTTATTAAGTTTGTACACAATTGACCGAGAACCGGACATACATGCTTAACGCCGACTCCGAACGGCGATGAACGGAATGTTCTCGTTCTCAAGAAGGTTTACATGGCATTTTGATTACTCTCTGAGGTTTGCCATTGTCTGCAGAGAGGTGGCGGCCGAAAATTATATTTTAATTCAAATAATTTTCTGTCGCTGCTGAGGTTCGAACCTGGGTCTCCAAAGTTCGTTGACATAGCGGCCACGCACTTTAACCAACTACGCCACGGTCGCCAAAATAGGATTCAGCACACTGAAAAGACATGCTTAAATTGTATAAAATATAAACTACTCCCAGGTTTTTTTTAGTTAAAAGGTTAATTCAACGCATGTTTCATCAAATTAAGTACTTTCATACAAATTAAAAAATTTAATACAGTTAACAGAGTCGCAAATTGGATATCAATAAAATTGAAAACCTAAACTGTATTCAGCCAGATGAATTCATTCAAATATAAAAGAAAATCAAGAAATAATTAATTTTCTTACATCAGAAAGTTAATTCAGCTCATTAAAATAGAATTCAGCACACATAAGATGATCAAATTATTTAAAAAAATAGTAAAATCAGCTCAAATATAACAAACTTAGCACTTTATTAATTGCAATTTGCAGAGGTGAAAATTTCAAATACTGTGTATAATATCACAAAATCAATCATATTTACCGCAACATACCGATTTGAATATAAAAGCTCTAAGAGTACTCCGAGAATTGTGGCATTAAAAAACGTATTCCGCTCATGAAAATCGCATTCAGCACGCTGAAAACCAAGCTTGTAATCTTACAGATCATAAAATGCTCTCAGAATATTTTATCATAAGGTTAATTAAACTGAATTTCCAACAAATGCAACACTTTTTTATAATATAAAAGTAATATTGTTACAGTTTGGAGAAACGTATTACAAGTCATTGGAATAGAATTTAAAACTTTATTCAGCGTGCTGAATCAGTTGAAATACAAAATAAGTAATTTTATGAGTTAAGAATTCTAATGTCATTTACTAAATTCAGCTCATGAAAATAGAATTAAGCACGTGTAAGATTATCACCAAGTCTTCGTAGAACATAAATTAAATTGCACTCATAGTATTTGTTTATAGAGTGTTAACAGCTCAATTCTAACTTATTTAGCGCTTTTGTATGATATTAAAGCAATTTACCGCCGTCTCAGAGGCGAAAATATCAAAATCATATTCAGAAAAAATATTAATTCAAATACAAACATTCTTTGGACCCTCAAATCGAGTTATACTATTGAAAGATGTATTCAGCTAATGAAAATAGAATTCAGCACGCTTAAAACCATCTGCAAAGCATTTGAGACAATACGTTACTAACAAATTTTATAATATATTTAGGTCAGGTTTGAAAAAATTCCGCAATTTTATTGCATATTTAATCAACTTATTCAAGTTTGGAATGTAGCAACTTGCAAGTTATTAAAATTTAAAATGCAAAACTTAATTCAGCAGTAAAACTTAATTCAAATACTTAAAATCAAAGTTGGTTATAACGACTCTATCATAAAATAGTGTATTTAGCTTTTAAAGAAAAAATTCAGCTCCATAAAAGTCATAACATTAATTGAGAACAATGAATGTAATTCTATGTTGTATCTTATATTCTTGCTGAATGACAGCATTGAGCTGCCGGGTTTGATTTTTTTATTTAAATGTTCTTCTATATTCAGTTACCATTCATGCTCCACAAGACTGGTTTCAAATAATTTTATAGAATATTTAGCAAGAATTCAACTTGGGCTACTACAAATCCGCCTTATTTTTGCAATTCAGCAAATGTTTTAAGTGTTTTTAGATCACTTTCTTAATAAACAAACTTTTGTTTACCATTTCAATAATAAATAAAAAACTTTAATCTTCATTCCGCTCTATATTGTACCATTCAGCACTATGCATGTTATATATACAGAAATCGCGAATGTTTACCATCTCACAACTACGTTAACATAATATAAAAGCGAAAAGATACTATGAATCTTATATCTTAAGTTTAAATACAGCTTTTTTTATTAGTATGGATTCTTTAACTTATTCAGCGCGCTTAATTGGGCTGTCTGGAGCCTATCTAAATTAATTTATACTATAAAAATTAAAACAAAAATTATTTCATAATGTTTTGCTCTATTCAGCAAGGGTTGTACGGATTTTTTCCATGAAATTAAGATAAAAATTATCATTTGTTGCACTATTCAGCAAGAATGTTAAGGATATTGATAAAAAAATTGGTGCAAATTAGTGTTTCAATAATAAATATAATATAATTCAGCTTCATATTTTAGTATTCAGCTTCATATTTAAGCAATCAGCATTCGTTTCAAATATTCAAATGCAATAAAAAAAGAATTATGTTTTCTGTTAAATTTTTTTGAATAAATTAGTATTAGATTAGATAAAAAAAAAAACAATTTAATTTCTATTCACCCAATAATTTTTTTATTCAGCATTAAACTGTGAAATAATTTTGAATCAGCCAGTATCCGTATCCACTATAAATAGTATTTATTAATAAAATTTTTATTCAGCTGAAAATTTTACTATTCCGCTCTAATCAAATTTTGTTAACTTCATATAAATGTTACAAAATACAAAAAAGTAATTAAATTTCTATTCAGCTTAAAATTTTTATATTCAGCACTGATATAAGCTCACTAGAAATTCTAGAATTTTTGAAATTCTATCAGCTTAAGTATTTAGATCATTTATTTTAATTTTTTTAGATAAAAGTTCACTATTTTATTAATATTTCGTATTCAGCTAAGTTTTTAAAGTTAAATTTTTCTGAAATTGTTTTTTTTGAGGCTATTTGTATAAATATAATAACTTAATCTCTATTCAGCTCAATATTTGTCTATTCAGCACTCATTTAGGCATGTCTTAAACAATGAAATATTATTATTTTGTTCAACAATAGCAATAACCTGTGTATTTTTTAAGAAATAGCAATCATATTGCAAATCCCTTGCCCTCCCCTTGTCTTCCTGCAACTCGCAACAACCTATCGCTTCGCTACTGTTGCATTCGCTTGCGTACAAAGTAGACACAGATAAATGCTTACAAATTGTCATTCTTTGCCAACTTATTGGATTTTCTGCTTGAGTGAGTGCCGCTTCGTTGTGCTTCTTCGACTGGCAGCAATGCTGCTGCTTAACTCATCCTTGCCTTGTACGCAGTGCAAATATTAAACTCGCACAAGTGTCCTTATTTGCTGGACATTCACTCGCCCTCGTCCCCACTTGGCTCTTCATATGTCAGTTAGTCTAACTGTCATTCGAAGGCTACAAATGGCGAATCTAATAATTTTCTTGTCATTTTCACTTCCATCACTTAAGCGGCTGCGTCTACTTTACTGGACGTTGAGTTCATTTTGATTCGATTTTTCTTATCCTTGCAATATTTTTTCATATTATTTTTTTTTTTACTCATCCTTAGCTTCAAATTGAATCAATTCAATAGAATTTTTTGTTCATGAAAAACCGTTTATAAATTCATATCAACACCTATTTATTATAATGGGCAAAAAGCATGAAAGGAAAAAGAATACAAAAAAGAGGAAAATGAAGCAATCATAAGGATAACTGAAGTGGAAAACAAGTCCTTTGTGCACGCTGACGCTGCTCATCAATTTTGCTTATTTTTTTCCTTGCATAAAAATTTAATGCTTATTGCTTGAACATGAAAGAAATGTCAAAATAATTGGAGCAAGTGAGTAAATTTTGTATAGAAATTGATAGAGAGAGAGATAAGGATTTGAATGAATTTAGATAAAAGCAACAACTTATTTAACATATTTGTAGCCAAAATAATTGAAAAGGAAATAGCGCGCACAAATTTATTAAAAGCAATCAGCATATTTTAATAAATTGAGTCCATAAGCACAAAAGCTATCATTCAGCTGGACTAAATCGTATTCAGCTTAAGTATTAACATTGTCAAACAAAATATTCTATAGCTTAAAACTACTTCAATGTCGAAAAATTCAATTCAGCCAACAAAAAATCTATTCAGCTCAATCTTGTAGGTATTATATATAATAATTCTTTCATAACGTAACATTACAGCTTAAGATTTTTCTGCTAAACTTTTATAATGACTCGATGTGCCGCAGATTACTTTGAAGACTCAGTTAACTTGGCTACCTTTTTCATTAGGTAACTCAAGAACATATTCAGCACCGTTATTTTATGTGTCAAGCTAGTTATGTTGAGTTTATTATCAATATTTATGACATAAATGCAATTCAGATAACAAAATTAATTAAATTAACAATCAAGTTTAATTAAATGCTGAAAGCTCACAATAAATCTACATTGCATTGGCTTAATTAACTTGACTTAATCGTTATTCAGTTAGACAAAAATATATTCAGCTCAGCAATTTATACTGCCGAGCTTAATATGTCTAAACAATAAGCTCTCTTTGATGCCAAAAATGCAATTCAGCAGATAAAAATTCCATTCAGCTCCATTTTGTATATTTAAAATGAAATAATTACAATTTTTCTGCACAACTTTAATAAAGACTCGGTATATCTCAGATTACGTTATAAGATCAATTGACTTAGCTTAATTGTCATTAGATCACTCAAAAACATATTCAGCACAACTATTTTAAATTTTTAGCTTCATGACTATAGCTTTAAATCACTTTTATTGACAAAAAATACAGTTCGGATAGCAAAACTAGTATTCAGCTCAAGTCTTAAGGTACAAAAAGTTATAATTCCCTCAAAATTATATACCCACAATTACCAATAAATCCGTTTGGCTAACTTAGTTTCAATTAACTTGACTTCATTGTTATTCAGCAAACCAAAAACATATTCAGCGTGAACATTTATACCGCCAAGCTTAATATGTTTAGCGATTTGTCCATTTTAATAAGCAAAAATTCAATTCAGCGGTTAAATATACTATTTAGTTCAAATTAATATCTACAATATTGAATAATTCCTTCAAAAACAAATATGAAACTTAAAACTTTTCTTATTATTTTTTTTAAATTAAGTGATTTGAATTAGTTTGTTTTCATACCACATTTAAGTTGGTCAAATTTGCTCTTGGGTTATTAAAAACTTATTCAGCATAGTAATTTGATGTACTGAGCTTAATCTGCTTGCACGTTAAATCAATTGGTTAGTTTAAAACGTAATGAAACTGGTAAGAATTCTATTCAGCTCAAGTTTAAAGAAACAAGACTTAATAGATCATTATAATAATACCAATAATATTTTGTAAAATATATGAACAATGTATTATGACTCACTACGCCATAGAAACTTACAATTAAGACTCGATTAACTTGATCAAATATCATTCAGCTTCAAATAAACATATTCAGCACTGTTATTTGATGTATTTAGCTAAATATGCTTGAGTATCGAACCACTTTTGATAGCGGAAAATTCAATTCACAGCGCAACATTAGTATTCAGCTCACGTTTGAAAAATGTAACAGACAATAATTGGGCTAAAATAAATTAATGATATTTTTAAGACAATGACATCTTTTTTCCGCCTTTTTAAGATATGTTTATGGCTAATTTTACTTAATTCAGCAGGTAATCAAATATATTCGAACATTTTAAGCACAAATCAAAATGTTTTCTTACTTCTTCATCATTTCAGCAACATTAAATTGCAATTCAGCTGGCTTCTAATCATATTCAGCGTACATTTTGAAGCCTTAAATTTTAAAATGCTTATAAATGGCTAGTAGAAAGAAAGTAGCTATAAGCTTTTGTACAGTATTTATAATTTCATGCAAAATTTTGCTTGAGGCTATCAAAACTTGCATTTCGACTCTCTGAAATTGTGAAGAAGTCTATTCAGCACCCTGTTTTCTTACTTATTTACTTACTTCTTCTTACTTCTTCATCATTTCAGCAACATTAAATTGCAATTCATCTGGTTTCTATTCATATTCAGCGTACATTTTGAAGCCTTCAATTTTAAAATGCTTCTAAATGGCTAGTATTAGAAAGAAAATATAAGCTTTTATACAGTATTTATAATTTTATGCAAAATTTTGCTTGAGGCTATCAAAACTTGCATTTCGACTCTCTGAAATTGTGAAGAAGTATATTCAGCACCCTGTTTTTCTTACTTATTTAGCGCATAATTGATGTTCCTTATAAATTATTCATATTAAGCTCAAAAATCCCTATTCAGCGCATGGATTCTATTGGTATATTTAAAATTTATTTCTAAAGACTTTATATTCTAGTGCGGGGAACATTTTAATAATTATAAATTCCCAGTCGACTCAATAAACGCTATTCAGCCCAAGTTTTTTTTTTGTAAATTTTGAAAATGTTCGCCTGAAAACATTTCGGTGCTGATAATTTTTTGAATTATCATAATGAATTTTCATTTAGTAAGGTGGGATTGCTATTCAGCGCACTAATTATCGTGAATATTACTAGCTGAGAATATAATTTATTATTATGTCGCATATAATGTTCATATTTTTATATTCAGCACATGAATTTTATAAATATTTTAAAAATTAATTTTATTTAGATGTTGGGACTTTGATGTTGTTTCATTATAAATAATAAAAATGTTTAAAATTCTATTCAGCGCAAATGTTCAATTGGCCTTTTGGGGTGCATTACACCCATTAAACTTAGCTATTGTACATTTTTGAAATTTGAATAGCTAAGATTGAATGAATTTCAAACTGAATTGAAATTGATATTCAGCTTGTTATAAACTCTATTCAGCGCACATATTTTCTTCTTTAATTAAAACTTTTTTCATTTCGTACTGTTATTGATAAATTTCTACTAATTTTGGGCAAGTCAAATTTTCATTCAGCTCATTGAAAAGTATATTCAGCGTGACTTATCTAAGCTTAATACTTTCGAGACGCCATTTTCAATTGCTTGCATATATGTCATTGAAAAAGTTAGGAGTAACTTGATTCTAATCAAAAGCAGACATTGTTCAAGGACTCTTTTTATCATGCCATTTCGTTTGACGTCCATTTTAAAATAATATAAAATCAAATATATCACATATATACAGACGTCAGCTCCAACAAAACAACGCCGACGTAAAAGGGTTCGCTAAACATACAACACAAAGGATTTTGTCTGCTTTTTTTTCTATTTTGACAACAAATGTCATTTCGAATTTATTTGTCAGCTTGTTTTGTAGGCGTCCTTTTTACTGAATGAGTTTTGTCAAATTTACCCTAAGCATCATTTTGGCAACCTCTGCTACTTCCTTTTCTCACAAAAAAAAAAAAAAAACAGCAGAAAATAAAATGATTGGTATATCCTTTTTTAAGAATTCTTTTTTTTTTCATTTCGTTTCCTTCTATTAACAAATTAGTGACGCGTAAAAATGGTGGATTAAGTTTCCATTTCAAAAGAATTGCTTGCAGCACTTGACATAATTAGAAAACAACAATTTTTACACCAACAATTTTGAAGCATCATTAAGAATGACACAACAAGAACAACAAAGAAAGAAATTTCAAATCCTGTGCCGCGACACGAAGCGAAAATGTAATTGAAACCCTTTTATAATGACAGTAAATTGCACAGGATAACTGCCGCGAATGATGATGCAGACAAGGCAAATGATTCATTATTGAATTTTGGAAATAGTCAGTGTGTCTTGATTCACACCTGAGATTTCTTAGCATTTTTTCCTAGACATCTTCACAGCAATTATAATAGGTTAGATCGAGTAAAGGATATCAATTACATTAAATATTTTGACAGCGTTTGTCTAAATATTTGGAGGATGTGTGAATTGTGATGTGAGAAATTTGTTAGCGAAATTAAAGGTTTGAGTAAATTTAATTTAATTGAAATCGATAAACAATAGGGAATAAATAATAATAGAGTATGAAATGTGAGTACGGCTGGCATTCAGCTGAGCTGAATAATGAGATTTCCCATTTTAACGATAAAGCTTTCATAGAAGTGCTTTTCGAAAGCATAAAACTTGAAAAAAAATAAGTTGAAGCTGTACTCAGTTGAGCTGAATATGTTTGCTACGCAAAAAACTTGCTTAACTAGTCATAGAGCAAAAACATCTGAACTTTATTTTCTTAAAAGGAGCTGAATATGCTTATAATTTATATTTAATGAGTACTGCAAACATTCTGTTATGTGAAATCATGTAAATTTCGTTTTATTGATTTTTCAGCAACGCTGAATACGTTCTTTTTTATAAAATTGCATAATTTCTGAGACGTAGCGCAACTTAAATACATTCCTACCCAATACTATTTATATTCAGCTAAAAAAATTTAACTTTGTATAGTTTCATTTTGAAATCTTTAGAGATAAATTAAAAAAGTATATTGTTTTTAATTCAGCAATCTTAAGTATTGTGAAAATTCAGTCAATTTAATTTAAATTAAAGGGAACAAGTTTAAATAGACTACATTTATTTAAACATACTTATTCAGCTGAGCTGAATATGATAACTTGCTTCAGCTAATGTCATAGTTTTTAGAGATAAATTCAAAAAAGTATATTTTTCAATTCAGCAAGCTTAAATATTATAAATCAATTCAATCAGTCCAGCTCAGATCGATTCTCAGAAAGCATAACTTTATATTAATTTCATTTACTAAGAAGCTTCAAATGATGTCATAATTTAGTATGTTAATGCAATTTTTTTTTTATTGAGGCGAAATTTGAAGACAAAATAACGCTGAATAACATTGTCGGGCTACTGTTTTTTCTGTACTTACAAACAAAATATGTTTCAGATAAGCAAAATTTTTAAAATCGACATAATGTTGCTATTCAGCAGCGCTTTAAATTGTATTTTTCGTTTGTATAACAAACATATATTACTTTTTTGCAAGTTTTTTTATAATACCTATTCAGCAATCTTTAACATGTTAAAATGGGCTCAACAACGAATATAATGAAATGAAATTATGCTACAATACTCAAAATTTAAAAGATAAACTAATTCAGCTAAGCTGAATAAGGTTCATTGCATAGATATGAGACCTTATTTTATTTTGTTAAATATATAACTTTAAATGGTAATATAAAGTGCTGAAAAAAATAGTGTTTTAATTTAGTAAGAAAAAATAAATATAGTTTTAACCAGTAGATTTAAGAGCAACAACTTAATATCTTACAATTCAGCTGAATTGATTATATTTGTGGCTGATTGAAATACTAATGCAAACAGTTTAGTTATACTTAACTCATTATTAGTTGTTTTCTTTCTATTCAGCAAACCTCATGTGGCAAAAAGTTCTATAAATTTAATATATTCGATTTTCATATAATTATATTAAGCAAAAAATATCAATTCAGCTAAGCTGTAGGTAATAAAGGAGAAGTATAGCTTTTTTAACTGCATATGTTATTATTCAGCTGAGCTGAATATATTTTTTACTGATAAAATATTTATTGTTAAGTATTTACTTAGACTCACTCATTATTTTTTTATTTCTTTTTTTCGTATTCAGCAAGCTGAATTAACAAAATATTTATTGTTAAGAATTTACTTATACTAACTCGTTATTTCTTGATTTTTTTTCGTATTCAGCAAGATGAATATGGCAAAAATTGCAGTAAATTTAATTGCTAATGTATTTATCATTACATATTTGATATATTTATTGTTGTATTAAGCAAAAAATATCAATTCGTTCCAGCTGAGTAGATTTCATAGTTCTTGCAAACAAATAAATTATTATTGAGACTTTAGTTATGTGTACGTAACTCATTATTTGTTAATTTTTCATACTCAGCAAGCTGAATAAGCCAAAAAGTACAGTAAATTTAGTATACTCGATATATCTTTTGTTGTATTTAGCACAAAAATGTCAATTCAGCTCCGCTGAATAGGCTTCATAAAAGAAATTAAGCAAATTTTTCTATTATTTTTCAGTAAACGACGTGTTGAGAATGTCTCAAGGTCTTAGTTTAAATGCTCATTCACGCCCTCAATTATATTTTTAAAACAAATCCAGAACCAGATGTTATCTCCCCGCTGTCGTTTTGTTTTCCGTTTTTCTTTCATGTCCCTCATTACATAATTATTTCATCTACAGAACTCGTTAATCTCATGGCTTATAATCGTTTATAAATAATTCAGCGCCACCTTTTTTTATAATTTCCAATCATTAGTCAATGATGATCAGCAAAAACCCCGCCGGAAGCCAAGATAAATATAGAATGTGCTGAATGTATAACAAACTGTGTTATCCTGCCTAGAAAGAGGCGTCAATGGGGAAAACAACAAAATTAGTGACAAATTAAAAGTCAACATTAATAAGCAAAGCAATTTGTGTCATTTTTCTTGCCTGATTTGTTTGTATGAAAGCAAAATTTGAAAGACTCTCGAGTCTGATAATTGCCGCGGGCATAAAGGAGTGTGTGTGTATGATAATAATAAATATGAGAACGTGTCAAAATCTTGATGTTTTATATAACCATAGGGTCGATCGCATAAGCTTGGCCCGAGGTTATGTTGAGTCTAGTTGCTGGAGTAGAGCAGAAGTAGTAGAAGTTGAGCAACGTTACATAAGTTTTTGGCATGAGATACCAGGATAGTATTATTGACAACGTAGTAGTTTCTCTCCTGGAGATTTCCCATATTTTGTGCGGAAATAAAAATTATTAATAATTCTCGGATGTCCGTATAATGGCCGGATGTCGTTTTTAAATAAACAGAACCAGAGCTTTTGCTGCTTTGAAAAAGTTGATACATTTTGTCCATATCCCTTAATTTGTTTCCATTTCAAGAGTCATTTTGTGTGAATTCCTAAATACATTAAAATTTGTATAAAACACTCAAACCTACTCGGCAAATCAGCTGACCAATTAGTATGCTTAACCATTTTCCCATGAAGCTTACTACCTACGTTCACTATCTACGATACATAAAATGGCTATGAAATATTTTGTCCTTTTGCATTGACATGCTGCACATCCTTTGCATCCTGTCGCTTAACGAACTACGTTCGTTCGTTGCTTCATTATTTGCCATTCGATATTTATTGAATCAAGTTTATTTCGAAATGACGCCACTTAAGCAACACAACTACACCTTCGCAACGCACACATGTGAGCAGCCCAATAAAAAACACTCGTTGAAAAAGCTTAGGAAAGACTTTGTAGAAATATCAGGACGGAACTAGTTAAATTTAAATATTAAAAAAATGGATGTCAGATTACTGTCAAGTTCATAAAACAGAGAAAAAGTTTTATTGTAAAAATAAAATTTTAAAGGATATAATCCAGGATATATAAAGGATATAAACTTACCAAAATACAATTCAATTTTCATAAAAGAAAGAATTTAAGAAGGGAAGTCTGCCAAAATACAATTCAATTTGTAAAAAAAAAAAGAATTTAAGAAGAAAAATCTATGGAGCCGGGAGGCGGGATCATGAATCATCTGAGGACTTTAGACTAATAAGCCTCAATTCATTCGCACTAAAAACTCTGGAACGAATTCTAAACATATAAATATTCCTGACAGAACATAGCACAACACGCATACTTTAAAAACAAATCCACGTAAACCAATTTTTATGAGGTTATCTCAATCATAGAAACATCTATTTTCGTTAAACAATAAACTTATATGGGCATTTCAGATATAAACGGAGCTTTTAAGAAAAAAAAAAAAATAACTGGCCATTTCAGCCCTTGAAAGGACTTTGACCTAGCTTCTTATGATCAATTGTGTTGTGCGTGTTTTTAAGTTTGTACACAATTGACCGAGAACCGGACCTACATGCTTAACGCCGACTCCGAACGGCGATGAAAGGAATGTTCTTGTTCTCAAGAAGCCTTACATGGCATTTTAATTACTCTCTGAGGTTTGCCATTGTCTGCAGAGAGGTGGCGGCCGTACAGAAAAATTATTTTAATTCAAATAATTTTCTGTCGCTGCTGGGGTTCGAACCTGGGTTTCCAAAGTTCTTTGACATAGCGGCCACGCACTTTAACCAACTACACCACGGACGCCACTTTTAAGAAAACACAAACAAAAACCAATTATGATTCTCTGACCAAACTCTTTGTTGAAGCACTTGTGAGAAACTGTATTATTTCAGACTAATGACCCTTGGGTCACTAATCTCTTTAGTAGCAACAGAACACCTCGGAGATGGTTATCTTTCCCCCACTTTGGCCCATAGCCATAAATAGAAGGTCTTATTTACACAACAGATACGGTATCAAGGTCGTGGAATAAGAAATGGATCTGAAGAAAAACAATCCTAAGTGCCAGCACCTGGGAATTACAATAATATGGGTTCCCAACCATATGTTGAAACCTAGCTTGGTTATATTCTTGTCATTTCCAGAGCGAAACCAGAGAAGCTAAGACTTCTCTGAATAGAATGAATGAAAGCATTCACTCTAACTACAGGGTGGGCCATCTAGTGGTTTATTTTTAAATCATAGATTATTTTGACACTGACAGCTGTTTCCCGCTCAAAATCTTGACATAAAGTCGGTATCAAACCTCCGTGGAAAGAAATGAGTCACTTTCCGCTTGAACAACGTTGGGAAAAATGGAAACTTATCCAAAGTGAGTTCTGTGTAGCCTCATCAAAAATTATCTTTTCTGACGAGGCACATTTTCATCTCAGCTGCTAAGTTAACAAACAAAATTTCCGCATCTGGGGTTCGGAAACCCGCACGTTATTGTAGAGAAGCTGATCCACAGAGAGTGACAATTTGGTGCGGATTGTGGCGTGGTGGCATCATTGGGCCATTTTTCTTTGAAAATGAGGCTGGGAACAACTGAAATGTTGTTGAGCATTTCCGAGCCATGTTAACCAACTTTTTTTTTACTGAAATTGGAGACATGAACTTGGACGACCTCTGGTTCATGCAGGATGGCACGCCATGCCAGCGAGCACATGCCACAATCGATCTTTTGCCCACCAAATTCCCAAATCGTGTTATCAACCGTTTTGACGATGTCAATTGGCCACCTCGGAGCTGCGATTTGACCCCTTTGGATTTTTTTTCTTGGAGAACTGTAAAGGACCGATGTTATACCAACAATCCGGACACGATTCAAGCACTTAAGGTCAATATCATCCAAGTAATCCGTGAGCAACAGCCCGAAACCATCAACAAGGTCTCGGAAAATTGGAGTGACAAAATGCTCCACTGCGAAGCCATCCGAGGGAGCTACTTGATCGACGTTGTGTTCTATAATTAATGG
This sequence comes from Pherbina coryleti, assembly GCA_943735915.1. Classification (NCBI taxonomy): domain Eukaryota; kingdom Metazoa; phylum Arthropoda; class Insecta; order Diptera; family Sciomyzidae; genus Pherbina; species Pherbina coryleti. The sequence goes on along the minus strand of OX030951.1, from coordinate 129,684,666 downwards.
GAATGTTTGCTTTCACTACTAAAGCCATAATACCTGGAAAATTTAATTTAGTAAATTTTATTGCATTTAAAAAAAATGGAATCTAGCCCACCCTCTCGTATAGAAGTGAGGTACACTAACCTGTAGCGTAGCTAGATGTGGCCTAGGTACAACTTATGCAGCATTCTAAAAAGGTTTCAAAACCCGGAAAAGGATGGGAACTTTTTTTAGACTAAGCCAACGCTCAGGGAATGGCCTCTACAAATGTGAAAAGATTGTATTTATTCGGAAGAAGTGTCCTAGTTATTTGCTGGATAGAAATATGGAGAAGTGTCGATGAAGATAATTTTTAAATTTACACAGCTCAAAACAGCCGGAGAACACACTCGTAGGGAGATTGAGAGAAGTTGAATTGGTTTCATCACCTATCAGATATATCGTACTTCATTGAATTTGATTCAGAAACGCTAAATAAGACCTTGAAGCCCTTGCCCAATAGTACGAATTTTACTCCATTTTCGGCCTAATATATGAAGTATAGATCACGCGTAGATCAGTTGGAGTGAAGTATTTTTTGCACGTTTTAAAAAAGTGGGCACTAGGCCGTTTCCTAAGACACATCGAAAATGTGATCACTCTAAAGAAAATCAGATCTGATCGATTTGCCTTGAGCGTTAACATCATCTGACTCCACAAGATCCACAACTTTCATATTGAAGGGAGCTCAGGGGCAATTCATCCGCTTGTGAGTTAACAGGCAACACTGAGTATTCCTAGTATTAAACTCAACTCTATTTACAAGCCCAAATTCGGAGACTTTTTCAAGCCATTTAGCAGTTTATCATTCATATTTTGCCACTTTCGCTCAATCTCCATAGAGCTTGGGCGTTTGTTGAAAGAATAAGAATGACAAATGCTGCTGTCGTCCGCAAACGAATGTTTGAAGCACCGACAGAAAATTGTTGATAAGAACCAGAAACAAAGTTGGCTATAAGACTCAATCCTGCGGAACTCCAACACCGATTACTTGTTCTCTGAACGACATGCCGACGACCACTACACGGACCCCTCCGTCTTTTAGAAAACACATCCGTCGAGCAAAGTTATCACCAACATCATATGCAATTAGTTTTGACACGAGAACTTTATGCCACACTCGGTCAAACGACTTAGAAATATCTAGAGCAGCAACCCCGCGTGGACTGATTACTCTCTATTCCTTTAATTATTAAAATTTTTGGAGTTAATTTAATACAAACATTTTTAAAATCTTCCAACAATTTATCTCTTATGCTAGGGAGTTAAGTGACCCTTAACACAGTAAGAAGACTAAAATATCACCTAAAAGGCTGAAATAATGGGTAAAAAAGCATCAGAATTTATTTTATACTTAATATTTTTACGAAAAATACAATCTTTTATAAAGATTAAAGAAATTTGTACTCATTTGCCTCTGTGGTGGATCTAGGATTCGCCAAAGGGGTGGGGGGCTGAAACAATACTTTTGTATGCCAAAGGGGGGGGGGGGGGCTGAAAAGTATTTTTGGACTTTTTTATTTTATTTTCCAAACAAAAAATATTCCAAGGGGGCCTAAAGCCCTTTCAGCCCATATGTAGAACCGCCACTGATTTGCCTGAGAGAAAATTCAGTTTCAGAGTAATCAATATTCTGTAAGATATTTTTTAAGATTTTTGTTCATACAACTCAAAGGAGGAAATTTGTTGAATTATCTTAACATTTTTCGTTTGGTATGAAAACGACAAACTTCGAATTAATAATGCATGTGTATCATATTAGTTTGTCTTTTTTTGGGGGGGTGGGTGCACAATTTTTGGCAATAATAACTCATGACTTTTAGCTCAATTTTCAATGCCGACTCATAGCCCCTGCTCTTTGCTATTCACCTTAACTCGTTTTGATTCACGTTCGTGCAACTAGGTGGCGCTATCTTGAATGATTCTTTCGATTTTCGCACGTTCGTTGTACGCACTCACATAGCTCGTTATGCTAGAATGCAAGGGCGCATCTTCGGTGTTATGTAAAGGGCAATACTCACCCATATACTGTTGCTTGAAATTGTTGAAAAAAACGCCTGAAGCTTTTATTGTCACAAAATAACTGCTCCACCCTTGCTCATCGAACCCGGCGTCCGTCGTTGTTGTTACGCGCCAATTTAAATAACAATTTGCAACATTGTGCGTTTTTGCTAGTAGTCGTTGTTGTTGTTGTTGCTGACTTTTAACGCGTGTGTCACACAATTTTGTCGCCCAGTGTCAAAGCACGCGCGTCATATGCATTTTTTTTCTTTTTTTTTCAGTTGTTGTTATTGTCGACGTCGTTGTTTTTCTTTATTAGTTTAATTGATGTCATGTGCAGCGTTTCGCACATTTTATGTCGCTGCTGACAGTGGGTGGTTAAGCTGTTGTTTTTATAGTTGTCATGTCACAATATGACTTTTTGCAGCCGATATTTTCGCCATTTGATAATGGAGGAGTTTTTAAAGAAAGAGGGAGAGATATGTTTAACTAAACAAATTTTTTAACAAAAAACCTACTTCAACCCACAAAATCTGAAGGTAAAAATTTGTCTTCTGTTCTAAATTTGTAGAATTTTCTGTAATTATCTTGATTATTTTTCACTATATAAAATGTTTCAAAAATATCAGAAATATAAAAAAATAAAATTATTTATTTTTAAAATAACCCAGCAAACGTTGTGACTCTTAAAATACTCTTTTAAGACTCATATAAATATTTATCGTCATAATGCGTAGTGTAGGGTAGTGTAGTAGGTGGTGTAGTATGTAGTGGGCTCTAAAAAAAGATTCATAATAATAACCGTTTTATGTCTCTTTTTGAACTCAAAATTAAGACACTATTAAGACTCATATTTAATATTCTTTCAAGACCCATGTTATGAACTCTTTAAAAGCTTATAATTAAAACTCGTAAAAATTATTCTTTTAAGACTCATGTAATGGACTCTTTGAAGACTCATAATTAAGACTATTTTAGAACACATATTAATTATTCTTATAAGAGTCACATTTAAGACTCTTTTAATACTCACATTTAATACTGTTTTAGAACTCATGTAATGAACTCTTTAAATACTCATAATAAATACTATTAGAATTTATATAAATTATTCTTTTAAGAGTCACACTTAAGACTCTTTTTAGACTCACATTTAATACTTTTTTAGGACTCATGTAATGAACTCTTTAAATACTTATAATAAATACTATTAGAATTCATATAAATCATTCTTATAAAAATCACACTTTAGACTCTTTTAAAACTCATATTTAATACTTTTTTAGACTCATGTAAAAACTCTTTAAATACTCATAATAAATACTATTAGAATTCATATAAATCATTCTTATAAAAGTCACACTTTAAACTCTTTTAAAACTCATATTTAATACTTTTTTAGACTCATGTAAAAACTCTTTTGAATACTCATAATAAAGATTATTAGAATTCATATAAATTATTCTTTTAAGAGTCACTCTGACACACTTTTAAGACTCATATTTAATACTTTTTAGGACTCATGTAATGAACTCTTTAAATACTCATAATAAATACTATTAGAATTCATATAAATTATTCTTGTAAAAGTCACACTTTAGACTCTTTTAAAACTCATATTTAATACTTTTTTAGGACTCATTTAATGAACTCTTTAAAGACTCATAATAAAGACTATTAAAATTCATATAAATTATTCTTATAGAGTCACACTTTAGACTCTTTTAAGACTCATATTTAATACTTTTTTAAAACTCATGTTAGTTAAAACACTTTTAGAACTCTTATAAATTATTCTTTTAAGAGTCATAAGATATCTGTTAAAAACTCTTTAAAATGTCAAAAAAATACTCTTTTAACTCTTTTAAATCACTCACAAATTTTAGACTTTGATATGATGTTAATAAAATACCATTAAGCTTAAAAAAGAGACTCATAAAAGGATCATAATTGTGACATTTTATATAAAACCTTTCCCCGAAACACAATAAAATAGATTTTTATTTAAATTTTTTTTATATTCGATTTATTCAAATCAATTTTTTAATTCAAATTCAATCAGTTATAAATAAAACTCACCTATCATAATACCGTCTTATTTGAGAACTTTTTCATTTTCAATATTTGAGCTATACATTTTCAATAGACCTACGAAGGCATTAGATAAGTCAGTCACTTTTTTAACAAAAGGTATTGGCGTTTCCATGAGTTTTTTTGTTTTTGGCGATTTTCCAACTTTTTTTTTTATTCCTTCCAACAAATAGGTTTCACGAAGGTCCTCAAAATAGGAGCTTGTCTCAGTGATGACATCTTCATTCGACGCAAATCTCTTACCGCCGAGCAATTTTTTTCAGTTTTCGAAATTGGAAATAATCGCAAGGGGCTTATAGCCATATTTTGTAAAACGAACGCAGTCACTTGCGTTAAGATTTTCAGTCTGGCAATGCCTTTTTCATATGAAGTAAAACAAAGTCTCTCTCTCACTCAAAAATTTTCAACTAGATATATTACCAGATAAGAAAACCCAAAGTGACGTGATTGCGTGCGTTTTACAAAATATGGCCATTAATCTGGAGAATATTTGAAAATGGGGTAGCAGTTCGAAGCCTATATATGATTTTGTTTGCCTACAGACGTGTGCGCTGGTACGTTGTGATGGTGGAAGAGCACTTTTTCTTCGACAAAAATTTGTCGTTTTGGCTTCAAATCAATGTCAAATATGTCCAAATCTGTCTGTGAATAATATTCGCCGCTGATCGTTTTACCATTGGCCTTTGACGTTCTACACCTCATTGCCTTGTTGGCCGACAGACTCTCCTTGGCCTACTTTGATGTACGTTCAGCCGGAGAAGTCCACTGATTTGACTGTTCCTTACTCTCTAGTTTGCTGTGATGTATCCATGTTTCATCTATGGTTACTTACCGAAATCTCCAATCGTCCAATATTAAAGGATTTTATCGACGATTTCTGGCGTGACGACCCACAGTGCTTTACGCAGTGGAAATAAACAAAAAACAAATACTGCTGTCATTGCTCAATAAGTGCCTAATTTATATAAAACTTATTTTGTTCTATTATATTCAGGCCCACCTAACTAAATAAATCAAAATATATTCAATGTATTCACCTGAACACATTTTTTCAGTTTTTCCTATATCCTATACTGAAGGTGCAAATTGGCCAAATTTATGATATTTTGTGTTATTCTATGTGTGGCACATTTTATTACTTTAACAAAAGCAATTTCGTTCATAATTTTCATATTATTATTATTTTTTTCAAATGCTAAATCGAAATAACAAAACATTTTATGAAACTATATTAATCCAATTTGAATTTATTTTACAAATTCAACGGATGTAACATGGTAGGGATAATAGCTATAAGATAAAAAAATTGATTACATACTTTACCTAAAAAATTACGCATGTATTAACTTAAATGCTCATGAACGTCGATTTTGATGAGCCTATTTTATATATGAGTAAAATATGAGGAAATAACAGCTACGTACTGGATTTTCCAGAAAAAAAAATGGAAATGTTTGGAAGTTATTTATCTTCAGGAAGTTCAGGAAGAGATATTATAAATTAGAAGTAAATAAATTTAGTCAATTTTAGTTTTAAAAAATCTTTTATTGATTAAAAGTTAAACAAGACCCAGTTATACGAACACAAATAATTGAACTCAAAAACATATAAATAAGCACAAAAATAATGGCTCCCCAAATAACCACCAAATTAAATAACCTGCAGTGAAATAACATCCAATGAAATAAGCCCCAACGAAAATGAAATAAACTCCAAATTAGTGAAATGAAATAATGCCCAAATGTAATCAAATAACATCCAAATGGAAAATGAAATAATCCCCAAAATGTGGGATTTATTTCATTATGAAATAACACCCAACGAAAAAATGGAACTAGCTCCAATGAAATATCCCCCATTTTATCCTAAAATTAAATAATCCCCAAACAGAAAGGTTTAACTCCGTAGAAGGGCAAATCATTTTATCACAAAAAAACAACATAAAAAAATTGATTTGCCCTTGTACGCAATCTTGTTATAACATTCGTAAAAAAACTCTATAAAAAAATGGATTCGCCCTTGTACGCAGCGGTGATGGGGCAAATCATTTTCTCACGGGATGAATTTAATTTCATTAAATTCTTTCGAGCTCTAGGCCAAGCATGTTGTCAACAAGACAACATGAAGAACAAAGAAGGCAACAACCAACAACAACAACAACGGCTCTGTATAGAGCAAATCACACAGCTTGACTATACAGACTGTTTCATTGGCCGCTACACCAACTCATCAGTAGCCTTTGTATGACTTTACACTGTGATCCACTCAAGCTACTTAGGTTCTACATATACTGCCAATATGCCGAGAAAGTTACCCGGAATTTGTTTTTGGCAGAGGACGCTGGAATTTTTGTAACTGAGTTCTTATCTACTTTTTGATGCATACTGTACTAAGGTTAACAACCTAGATCGTAACATACTTTTAGGCATAGCCTTAAATTCATGTGCATCTTCGAAATTCGATCACAGCCGTTTACTGCTATCAGAGCATATTGAAGTTGTTGTTATTTTTGCTGTTTAGCTCCTCCATTTTTCCACACTTTCATTTTAGGGTTCAGTTAGTTCAACTGATGGTACACCTAAGATGGCGTGGAGACCATTTTTTTTGTAATGAAAGACTTTGTTGTATTTTATGTGATAAACACACAACCAATCATTTATCTTAACATTTTTATGGGCGTGCTCTCCCAGAATATTTAATATTAATATTTTGTATACGGCCTCTAATTATTTATATTGAAAACAATTTTTTTTTTCGAGCTCTAGGCCAAGCATGTTGTCAACAAGACAACATGAAGAACAAAGAAGGCAACAACCAACAACAACAACAACGGCTCTGTATAGAGCAAATCACACAGCTTGACTATACAGACTGTTTCATTGGCCGCTACACCAACTCATCAGTAGCCTTTGTATGACTTTACACTGTGATCCACTCAAGCTACTTAGGTTCTACATATACTGCCAATATGCCGAGAAAGTTACCCGGAATTTGTTTTTGGCAGAGGACGCTGGAATTTTTGTAACTGAGTTCTTATCTACTTTTTGATGCATACTGTACTAAGGTTAACAACCTAGATCGTAACATACTTTTAGGCATAGCCTTAAATTCATGTGCATCTTCGAAATTCGATCACAGCCGTTTACTGCTATCAGAGCATATTGAAGTTGTTGTTATTTTTGCTGTTTAGCTCCTCCATTTTTCCACACTTTCATTTTAGGGTTCAGTTAGTTCAACTGATGGTACACCTAAGATGGCGTGGAGACCATTTTTTTTGTAATTGAATGGAGGAGCTAAACAGCAAAAATAACAACAACTTCAATATGCTCTGATAGCAGTAAACGGCTGTGATCGAATTTCGAAGATGCACATGAATTTAAGGCTATGCCTAAAAGTATGTTACGATCTAGGTTGTTAACCTTAGTACAGTATGCATCAAAAAGTAGATAAGAACTCAGTTACAAAAATTCCAGCGTCCTCTGCCAAAAACAAATTCCGGGTAACTTTCTCGGCATATTGGCAGTATATGTAGAACCTAAGTAGCTTGAGTGGATCACAGTGTAAAGTCATACAAAGGCTACTGATGAGTTGGTGTAGCGGCCAATGAAACAGTCTGTATAGTCAAGCTGTGTGATTTGCTCTATACAGAGCCGTTGTTGTTGTTGTTGGTTGTTGCCTTCTTTGTTCTTCATGTTGTCTTGTTGACAACATGCTTGGCCTAGAGCTCGAAAAAACAAATTGTTTTCAATATAAATAATTAGAGGCCGTATACAAAATATTAATATTAAATATTCTGGGAGAGCACGCCCATAAAAATGTTAAGATAAATGATTGGTTGTGTGTTTATCACATAAAATACAACAAAGTCTTTCATTACAAAAAAAATGGTCTCCACGCCATCTTAGGTGTACCATCAGTTGAACTAACTGAACCCTAAAATGAAAGTGTGGAAAAATGGAGGAGCTAAACAGCAAAAATAACAACAACTTCAATATGCTCTGATAGCAGTAAACGGCTGTGATCGAATTTCGAAGATGCACATGAATTTAAGGCTATGCCTAAAAGTATGTTACGATCTAGGTTGTTAACCTTAGTACAGTATGCATCAAAAAGTAGATAAGAACTCAGTTACAAAAATTCCAGCGTCCTCTGCCAAAAACAAATTCCGGGTAACTTTCTCGGCATATTGGCAGTATATGTAGAACCTAAGTAGCTTGAGTGGATCACAGTGTAAAGTCATACAAAGGCTACTGATGAGTTGGTGTAGCGGCCAATGAAACAGTCTGTATAGTCAAGCTGTGTGATTTGCTCTATACAGAGCCGTTGTTGTTGTTGTTGGTTGTTGCCTTCTTTGTTCTTCATGTTGTCTTGTTGACAACATGCTTGGCCTAGAGCTCGAAAAAAAAAATTGTTTTCAATATAAATAATTAGAGGCCGTATACAAAATATTAATATTAAATTAAAAAAAAATTTTTTTTTAGTTATGTCATTTTCATTTTATGAGTTATTGTATTCCTGATTATATCATATTATGATATAACTAATATTATGATATAACTCGAAACCCACAATAAACTTTGAAATTTGGGAGTTATTGCGTTAAAAGTTATTTCATTTTTAGTTAGGAGTTATTTCTTTAGGATTATTTAGAGTTTGGAGTTATAAAGTTTAGTTTAATTCGGGGTTATTTCGTGTAACCAAACGGTCATACTATCCATTATTTTTCTAAATAAGTATTTATTAAAACCACTTCAGATTATGACCTTTTAAAAACGGACATAATCCCAAGTGTTTAGAACCCTAATTTGGTGTTATGACTGCATAATAAGTCGTCATAATTCCAAATCCAATTTTTTGGTAATATCTCCGCAAAATCAGGTGACACATTCCCAAATTCTCAATTTGGGATTATGTCCCTTGGGGCTATGTCACGTCACCGAAATAATTCAATGTATGAAAAAGAATCATTTAGAAGCTCGAAGGCGACTTCTTAATAAGAAGGATGTAATTAATTTTCATGCTCTTCCAGAAATAATAATTAATTCCTTTTTCAGAGAGGGAACCTACGAATCACAATTAATTTCAACTACTACTAGAAAAAATAATGCCAAAAATAATCAATAACCTTAATTAAAGAAAATTTAAGGAAATAAATAATCCTAACACCGAATGAAATTAGCCCCAAAAAGAACCAAAATGAAATAATACCCAAATAAAATTTGATTGGGGATTATTTCATTGGGCTTCATTTTATAATGAAATAAAACCCAAGAATAAAATTAAATATTACCCAAATTTATGAAATAGTCCCAAAAAATTGGGTGTTATTTCATATGAATTAACACCAAAAAATGTATGGAAATTTTTTGGGGCTTATTTCATGTTTTTTTTTTTAATATTTAATTCATTTGGGGTTATTTCGTGGGAAGAAGACCCAAGAAAAAATAAAATACTATCCAAAATTTGTGAAATAATCTCCAAGTAAATGGGTGTTATTTCATATGGAATTATACCTTAAATTTTACCTTTAAAATTTGTTTTTTTTTAGAAATTTTATTGTCTATTTTTTTTTTTGAATTAATAAACTATGTTTTATTTATTTCTCTAGAAATTTGCTTGTTTTAAAAATTCATATTTAAGAATTTTTTTGGAGAATTTTTTGAAAACCAGGTTTTTGAGCACTATTCTATTTATTTCTCGAAAATTTAATTTTTAGCGAGGCATTAAAATTTGGGTTGCCAAGGTTAAGGTTCCCTTAAAATCTTTAAATGTGATGATAATTATAAAAATCTTTTTTTCATAGTTTAAACATTTACCCACTTTGTGCAAAACATCCTTGTTTCTCCAAAGCAATTTGGCAGCTTGACCCTTCCTTTTTTTGTCCTTGGGTGGTGCTGGTTGTGCGATATTCTTCCTCCTAAATTTGTTTCTGAAGAGGTGGACGACCACGCCCAGGAGCAGCTTTTGTATTACAGGTGCGAAAATAATTGTTTCATTGTTTTAATTATCAGCTACATAGATAATTATTTTTACAAAGTGAAGTGCATAAATCGAACAAATTGCTTGTTCGTATATTTTACTCTAGATGGTTACAACCCGTCGTGAGGTGGGCTTTTATACTAGTTACTAATAAAATGTAATTACGATTGTTATACTTGATTTGCACAATGCGGATATTTTAGAAGCATTTTTAAGTATTAAATTGTCCCACACTTTCTAATATCTGCGATTTAGCGTTTGCACCCATGTTCAAGTATAAAACAAAAGAATTTAAAAAAGTGCATTTACCAAGTCTTTTGATTCTTCATTGAGATACTTTGACGTATTTTTTATCAAAAAATTTAGCAAACGTTCGGAGTTGTTTTTTATCATTTACAGAAAAAATTTTTAATATTTTCTTAAAATTGTATTCAAATGAACATTGCAAATGTACTCGAATGAACTCAAATTACATATTTTAGTTTTTTTTTTCACCTCGTTACATTGTGAGCACTATTACAAGCAAAATATGTTTGTTGAATAACTAAGCATTCAACTTGGAACGTTTTCGGATTTTCAAACGTAATCTTATCCCGAACAATGCCAGATATTCTGCTTGTTTTAACCCTCATTCGGATTACTAAATTGTAGAAATTTAAATTGTAAAGTTTTCATATTTCAATAAATATTTTTTTAATAATATAATTTAATAATTTAATAATTATAAATTTAATAACTAATAATTTTTTAATAATTTTTTTTATTTTTGATTGAATTTATGCCAACGGGAAAAAGATATAATGAAAAACAGATGGATGCATTACATGTAGAACTGTGTTGGTGGAGTCACAAAATATCACAATATGAAGATGAAGGCACCGATTATGTTGAGGACACTGGAGATGGAAGGCACTGGAAATGGATGACTCACCGAAAAAGACATGCCCTTAAACATTTTATTGCACTTTAAGGAACAGCAGTCAAAAAGTTGTTTGGATTTTCCGTGTGGCACTGTACATCCATCACTGAAGATTTGGCATTTTAAGTCGAAAATATCATCTAGTTGATGAGAAATCCGCATGAAGCTTAAAAAACAGCAATTTTGAGATTGTTGTGCATTGCTATTAGACCAGTTCACATTTCAGAAATGTTAAATACTTTGGTGCAAGTCCATTTTCTGAAAGTTCCATTCAAGAAAAAGAAAAAGTCAAGAATAGTTTTCTTTTTTATTATTATTTATTTTTATTATATTTTATCTTATAACTATTAACATCTGAGTGGGTAGAAATTATCTGAAATTATCTGAGTGGGTTGAATTTTGTTCTCATATAAAGAGTGATTTTTTAAGTGCCTGATAACTTTTTTTTAAAAAAAACGCATAAAATTTGCAAAATCTCATCGGTTCTTTATTTGAAACGTTAGATTGGTCCATGACATTTACTTTTTGAAGATAATTTCATTTAAATGTTGACCGCGGCTGCGTCTTAGGTGGTCCATTCGGAAAGTCCAATTTTGGGCCGGAATAGCCCGAATTTCTTCGGAAATGTTGTCTTCCAAAGCTGGAATAGTTGCTGGCTTATTTCTGTAGACTTTAGACTTGACGTAGCCCCACAAAAAATAGTCTAAAGACGTCAAATCGCATGATCTTGGTGGCCAACTTACCGGTCCATTTCTTGAGATTAATTGTTCTCCGAAGTTTTCCCTCAAAATGGCCATAGAATCGCGAGATGTGTGGCATGTAGCGCCATCTTGTTGAAACCACATGTCAACCAAGTTCAGTTCTTCCATTTTTGGCAACAAAAAGTTTGTTAGCATCGAACGATAGCGATCACCATTCACCGTAACGTTGCGTCCAACAGCATCTTTGAAAAAATACGGTCCAATGATTCCACCAGCGTACAAACCACACCAAACAGTGCATTTTTCGGGATGCATGGCCAGTTCTTGAACGGCTTCTGGTTGCTCTTCACTCCAAATGCGGCAATTTTGCTTATTTACGTAGCCATTCAACCAGAAATGAGCCTCATCGCTGAACAAAATTTGTCGATAAAACACATTTCGAACCGAACACTGATTTTGGTAATAAAATTCAATGATTTGCAAGCGTTGCTCGTTAGTAAGTCTATTCATGATGAAATGTCAAAGCATACTGAGCATCTTTCTCTTTGACACCATGTCTGAAATCCCACGTGATCTGTCAAATACTAATGCATGAAAATCATAACCTCAAAAAAATCACCCTTTACGACAAAGATTTATTTTTCAGTTGTTCAAATTTTTTCCCGTGCTACTTCAAAGGGTTAAGGTATAATATACGTGTAACAACCAAAAACAGGAGCTGTTTTCAAAAAATTTTTTTTAGATATAATGAGTTATTATTTTTTTTTTTTAAATTTATACAGGTTATTGTACATAAAAAATACTTTATAAAAATATTTCTTTTTTTTTTTTAAATACAGTTCTGGCTTTTATATAGAGGGCGCTGAAAATGGCATTGAAAAAAAAAACATCCAAAACGGTTCGATGGATATGGCTTTTCCCATGTATCGGAAATAAAAAAATTCAAATGGCATTTTAAAGCATATACTATATATTAAGCATCCCCCCTACGCAAGACCCCCGGGGTCTTTTTTTTTAATTATGGCGGAAGTTGAAGTAAAAAGTTCGAAAAATAGATACATTTTCGCGCGCTTTTTCGTTTATATAAAATAAACAAGTTTATACAAAAAAAATAGATACTTGAATTTAGAGGGGATGCTTAAAGGACAAAATTAAAAACAAAATGCAAAAAAATCATTGAAATTGAACCAATGGATTTTGAGTTATCTATCGAACAGTTTCAAAAAAACTAGTTTCGAGGAAATCGCGTTTCAAGTTTTTTATTTGTTGTATGGAGCTTCGACATAGGTTAACAAAAACCGTTATAACTTCTATTCTTTTTTTAATATTAATTTAAAAATGTGTATGTATGTATATTCTTAAAACTATAAAGAACACATTAAACAAAAAAAAAATTTTTTTTCGAAAAAATGTACACGTATATTATACCTTAAAGGTCATTTTAGAGCTATTTACGACTTAAACCAATTTGAATGATGTGTTGTCCAAACCGAATTACATATGGAATATATTTTGATGAAAAATCATTAATAATAACCTAAGCTTTTTTTTAATAAATTTTTTTTTATATTTTCTTAAAATATGAATCTGATATTTTTTGAGCGGCTTTGAACATGCAATTTAACACCTAAGCCAAAATTATAATTTTTTCACATACAATATTTTTTCTTATTTTGTTCAAGCAACATTATGTTTGCAATTTTGTATTTTTGAGCGGAGCTTAAGCTTTCTTTTGATATATCTATCATATTGCATATTTTATTGACCATAACATGAAGAAAAAAACTAATTTCTTTGGATTTTAATGTATTTTGTTCTTATTTCAAAAAATGAACGCGCACTGAAGAAAAAAAGAACCATTTCTAACGGCTATACAACAACTTTTTAATATTGCTTTCTCGCTTGTTCATTTAGTCAAATCGAAAATAAAGCTTATTCCAGATTTTCACCCTTTACAACCAAAAACAAACCCAAATACCTAAGCGCCATCTAGCGTGAATTATTTATGCAACAACCATATGCAAACATTGCTAGCAGTTTCCTACCATAATAATTTTTATAGCACGACTGGTGAGTGGTGATTATTATAATTCACCATCCGTGGTTAGAATTGCTGTCGTTGCTTGGCGTTCGCTTGACTTAATTCCTTCAACAAAATTATTTATGTCGTATCAATTTTATATTTCATTTGGTTTCTTATAAAAATTTTAAATCAAAGTTATTGTATTAAAATGGGGCTTGGAAAATAGCTTAACAGTACGGAAGTGTAAGTTGTCTAAAATCTTCATAATGAAAACAAGGAAATCAGTAAATCGGAAAAAAACTTAAAAGAGTTGTAAAGTGATTTTAAATTTGATTTAAAACCTGAAAATTATGTTAAAGCTGTCAACAGTGGACGTCCAAGAGCGGTTACACGCCGAGATCAGCGCGCCATATTGTGGTTAGCTTAAAATTCTTACCTCACCTCCAGAAAAATCGCAAAAACAGCTAGAGTACATGTTCGAAATGTGCAAAGTATTTTAAAAAAGCAACAATAATAATATGCCAAAAAGTGCAAAGAAAACTGTCACAGCGAAACATCAGGTTGAATTTTGAATTGTTTTTTGCATGGTTGAATTTTGCTGAAGAACATGTTAAATGGAAAAAACAATGGCACGAAAAAAAATGTAATCTTGACGGACCGGATGGTTACTCTTATTAGGTCTGTTTCCGTACAAAGTTCAAGAAAAGTTCGAGTAAAGTTCAATATGTGAGAGTCATTAAATTATCTGTCAAACTGAGATAATTTGCAAAAAAGTACGGAAACGACTTGTAGCGAGTTTCAAGCACAAAAACAGCTGATTGCCTATAAACATAAGCAGCGCCAAATTTATTTACACCAATTTGACATTTTCTTGTTCTTCTTGATGCTTGTTCTTATCGTGCTCGAAGAAATTGTTCAAGCAAAGTTCAAGCTAGCTTCGCATTCAAGTAACTTGAAGTGCGTACGGAAACAGACCTATTATTACGACGATTTGAGAAAGGAAAAGCGTTATGTGATGATATGGGCCGGAAATGGCTATTGTGGAAAGACTGATATCAGGTTTGATCCTATACGAATGAATTTCCAAGATTATCTCAATTTAATTTCCAATGTAATAGTTAACCGTGAGTCACAATAATCAAAAGTTGAATGGTATTCCAACAAGACAATGAAGCTATATATACAATGAGAGTACTCTTACTATCTACTGAAAACTCGTTTCTCAAAGACTCACGAGCAAATGAGATCTCATTCGGTGTACCTACCCAGCAGAAAAGTGGACCAAATTTGAAATAGTTCTGAACTAGTTCCAAAAAGGACCAGTACTAGTTCCACTACAATACCCTTTAACATTGAACGAACTGACGCTTTTTGCGGGTTGATGTCATAGGAAAAGACAATTGTCCCCATAAACGCTCCTCTTTCCCCATATTTGAACTAGTAGCATTAGGAACATTTTTAAACTGGTTGCTTTCGCATTAGCCTAAAAATGTTTCTTTTTTAACTAGTTTTAAAGTGAACATTTTAAAAGTGTAAACGTTTAGTGAACTGGAGCAAAGGTTCTAAAGACCTGATTTGTACGATCTTTTCCATCCACAATTTAGAAGAAATATGGTTTATAAATGTCTATAAACATTTTTTTTTTTTTTTTTTTTTATTATTTTTTTTAGTGCGCAGCAAATTTTAAAAAAGCCAGAACGAGGTTATTTTTTTCAGCAATACTTTTGAAAACAAAAGCAAAGTGAACTTTTCTACACTAAACGCCTTTTGTACTCTTTCAGAGCTACTTCGAACTGCGCTAGAAATGAACTAGTTCACTTTTTCAATTGACTCCAAAATAACTGGTGGGTATTGAAACGATCGCGCTCACGCTTGAGAGCGCAGAAGAGACTTTTGACCCTCATGCGACAGTTCGTCACCCATACACGGCTAAAATGGGCAGTGCAAAGAAAACTTTACATTTAAGTTTAATTCTTGGACAATAGGCCTATGATGTTTTTTGCCAAAACGGTTTCACTGGAATGATATATGCAAAAGTTGAGCCATCGAACTTTTTGTGCCGTTGTTGACATTGTGCACAAAAATCTATTATTCTACGGCCAAAACGTTCCACATAGACTATCTGTGGAATTACTTGGATCATTGGCACTTTTTAAAGTTTTGTGGACCCTAAGACAAAAATCTATGACTTTCAGATAGATAGGTTCTACAAGGATTATCCATAGGAACAAGTTGGATTATGGGAATTTTTTAGGTCTTGCAGACTCCTTGGACAAAACTCTATGAATATCAGTCAAATAGTTTACACTGTGGTTATCTATGGAACTAGTTGGATTATTGGAATTTATTTAATTTTGTGAACTCCTTGGACAAAAGTCCATGATTTTAAGATCAAAAGGATATATAGAAATTGAAATATGACTCGGAGGTAAAAGATTTGGGTCGCATAAAGGAGTCATCACTGAAACAAACGCCTATATTGAGGACCTTGATAAAACCTATTATATGGAAGGGATAAAAAAATCTTGGATACCATGGACTAAATGTGTAGATCTAAAAGGAGACTGTGTAAAGAAATAAAAAACTTTGGAGAGAATTTATGATAAATAAAAATAAAAATTTATTTAAAAGGACACTGACTTCTCGAATTGCTTCGTATGATCCACCTAGCCTTATATACCCTCAATAAGACACATTTGTGAAAAAAAATGTCGATATTTATCGAAGAAGGAGTTTTGCCAAAGAACCCATGCAAATTCCTGTAATTCATCTGTGAGCACTACCATGGCTCGTGAACTGGCTCATGAGCATAAATCGTCTCATTTGAGCACGTGCTCGTGGGCGATTCAAATACTTAAAAGAAAATTTTAATTCAAGCAAATTATTTCTTAATTCTTGATTTAATTGAATTCTTTGTAATTTTTTGGAATGATTTTTCAAACTACACAGTGCAACACACATTTTCGGAGGTAAACCAAATCAATCTCAATCGATAGTATTTGACATCAGTAACAAAGGCCGGAATCCCTTTTTGCGCCACTACGTCACAATTATTTTTTACATGAAGTGAAATTTAAATTTTTTGGTCAAAAATCGAATTAAACAATACCTATGAAAAATCATGTGTAAAACTGAATTGGGGCTGGTTCTTTTCTTTTCATAAATATTGAAATTTTCCGAGCATATTTTTTCAGAACGTCTCTAGCCCTTAGCCCTACATACATAGTTTTGGGTCTTTTTTTCTTTAAATACTCTCCAAAGTGAAATTGGGAGAAAGATCGTGGGTTAAATCCTTCCACATAAATATTGCTCAGAAAATAAAGGATCACTGGCATCATTATCTTAATCATTAAGGATAATCGTTAAGGATTATTGAACGCAAGTAATCTCTTCGAGTTAAAGTTGAGACGTTAATAAGGAAATGGAATGAGAAGAAATTTACTTGAAATTTTTTTTATGTATTTCAAGGTGGTTTGGGTAATTTTGGTTAAATTTTGAGTAATTTGATGAGAATAGTGAAAGTGAAAGTGAAAGTGAAAGTGAAAGTGAAAGATTTTAAGTAATTTTATTGAAATAGTGAAAATGAAGTGTAGTGATATTTATTTCGCAAAATTGGAATTCGCAATGGAGTTTTGGAGAAACATATGGAAATTTTTTTATATTTGGGACTATTTCACACTATTCCGAGTCAGGAACTGATATTAGCATATGAAAAATACTATTATCAGAAGTTTAGGGGTTATGAGCTTCTGGACAAAAAAACCTAGAAAATAGCTGGAACAGAGATGCGGGATGCGTTCGAAAAACTTTGCGTAAATATGCTCTTCAAAATTCATTATTTGCACTTTCATTTGGAATATTTTGAGAGAAAACTCGTTACGGAATCAGATGAGCAAAGAGAACGATATCATCAGGCATCCTTGCCATTTAAAATGAGGGAATAATTTGTACCAGATGGGCTTATTTCCTTTTTCAAAGATAAGAGGAGAGAAAACACCAAATGCACCACTGGCTGAAATTTGTTGGTGGTCCTAAAACATTTGTCAAGAAAAAAATTAAAACAGGGTATTTGACCACGAATTTCAAGAAATCAATATGGATTTCGACGCTGAAATAGTTGATGTTTCATACCTTGATGGTGATAATGATAATGGAATGAAAATTATATAATTATATAATTATATAAGTGTACTGTAAATAAATATTGAAATTAAATTTTTTTTATATTCCATTTCATTTAGGTTAAATATAGGTTTTCTACGTGTTTTCTACCTTTAACTCGTAGAGGTTATTTGTCTTTGGTGACCCTTAAAGAAATTTTCTAGAGAATATTTTTGTAAAAGTTTGATCTGACCACAAAGTTGACTTTTAGGGAGTTTTTTTGAAAAAAAGCCAAAAATTATCCATACGGGAAAGAGATAGAGGATTAAAATGTTGAGAGACAATATTCTTCGGATTTTCAAACGTAATCTTATCCCGAACAATGCCAGATATTCTGCTTGTTTTAACCCTCATTCGGATTACTAAATTGTAGAAATTTAAATTGTAAAGTTTTCATATTTCAATAAATATTTTTTTAATAATATAATTTAATAATTTAATAATTATAAATTTAATAACTAATAATTTTTTAATAATTTTTTTTATTTTTGATTGAATTTATGCCAACGGGAAAAAGATATAATGAAAAACAGATGGATGCATTACATGTAGAACTGTGTTGGTGGAGTCACAAAATATCACAATATGAAGATGAAGGCACCGATTATGTTGAGGACACTGGAGATGGAAGGCACTGGAAATGGATGACTCACCGAAAAAGACATGCCCTTAAACATTTTATTGCACTTTAAGGAACAGCAGTCAAAAAGTTGTTTGGATTTTCCGTGTGGCACTGTACATCCATCACTGAAGATTTGGCATTTTAAGTCGAAAATATCATCTAGTTGATGAGAAATCCGCATGAAGCTTAAAAAACAGCAATTTTGAGATTGTTGTGCATTGCTATTAGACCAGTTCACATTTCAGAAATGTTAAATACTTTGGTGCAAGTCCATTTTCTGAAAGTTCCATTCAAGAAAAAGAAAAAGTCAAGAATAGTTTTCTTTTTTATTATTATTTATTTTTATTATATTTTATCTTATAACTATTAACATCTGAGTGGGTAGAAATTATCTGAAATTATCTGAGTGGGTTGAATTTTGTTCTCATATAAAGAGTGATTTTTTAAGTGCCTGATAACTTTTTTTTAAAAAAAACGCATAAAATTTGCAAAATCTCATCGGTTCTTTATTTGAAACGTTAGATTGGTCCATGACATTTACTTTTTGAAGATAATTTCATTTAAATGTTGACCGCGGCTGCGTCTTAGGTGGTCCATTCGGAAAGTCCAATTTTGGGCCGGAATAGCCCGAATTTCTTCGGAAATGTTGTCTTCCAAAGCTGGAATAGTTGCTGGCTTATTTCTGTAGACTTTAGACTTGACGTAGCCCCACAAAAAATAGTCTAAAGACGTCAAATCGCATGATCTTGGTGGCCAACTTACCGGTCCATTTCTTGAGATTAATTGTTCTCCGAAGTTTTCCCTCAAAATGGCCATAGAATCGCGAGATGTGTGGCATGTAGCGCCATCTTGTTGAAACCACATGTCAACCAAGTTCAGTTCTTCCATTTTTGGCAACAAAAAGTTTGTTAGCATCGAACGATAGCGATCACCATTCACCGTAACGTTGCGTCCAACAGCATCTTTGAAAAAATACGGTCCAATGATTCCACCAGCGTACAAACCACACCAAACAGTGCATTTTTCGGGATGCATGGCCAGTTCTTGAACGGCTTCTGGTTGCTCTTCACTCCAAATGCGGCAATTTTGCTTATTTACGTAGCCATTCAACCAGAAATGAGCCTCATCGCTGAACAAAATTTGTCGATAAAACACATTTCGAACCGAACACTGATTTTGGTAATAAAATTCAATGATTTGCAAGCGTTGCTCGTTAGTAAGTCTATTCATGATGAAATGTCAAAGCATACTGAGCATCTTTCTCTTTGACACCATGTCTGAAATCCCACGTGATCTGTCAAATACTAATGCATGAAAATCATAACCTCAAAAAAATCACCCTTTACGACAAAGATTTATTTTTCAGTTGTTCAAATTTTTTCCCGTGCTACTTCAAAGGGTTAAGGTATAATATACGTGTAACAACCAAAAACAGGAGCTGTTTTCAAAAAATTTTTTTTAGATATAATGAGTTATTATTTTTTTTTTTTAAATTTATACAGGTTATTGTACATAAAAAATACTTTATAAAAATATTTCTTTTTTTTTTTTAAATACAGTTCTGGCTTTTATATAGAGGGCGCTGAAAATGGCATTGAAAAAAAAAACATCCAAAACGGTTCGATGGATATGGCTTTTCCCATGTATCGGAAATAAAAAAATTCAAATGGCATTTTAAAGCATATACTATATATTAAGCATCCCCCCTACGCAAGACCCCCGGGGTCTTTTTTTTTAATTATGGCGGAAGTTGAAGTAAAAAGTTCGAAAAATAGATACATTTTCGCGCGCTTTTTCGTTTATATAAAATAAACAAGTTTATACAAAAAAAATAGATACTTGAATTTAGAGGGGATGCTTAAAGGACAAAATTAAAAACAAAATGCAAAAAAATCATTGAAATTGAACCAATGGATTTTGAGTTATCTATCGAACAGTTTCAAAAAAACTAGTTTCGAGGAAATCGCGTTTCAAGTTTTTTATTTGTTGTATGGAGCTTCGACATAGGTTAACAAAAACCGTTATAACTTCTATTCTTTTTTTAATATTAATTTAAAAATGTGTATGTATGTATATTCTTAAAACTATAAAGAACACATTAAACAAAAAAAAAATTTTTTTTCGAAAAAATGTACACGTATATTATACCTTAAAGGTCATTTTAGAGCTATTTACGACTTAAACCAATTTGAATGATGTGTTGTCCAAACCGAATTACATATGGAATATATTTTGATGAAAAATCATTAATAATAACCTAAGCTTTTTTTTAATAAATTTTTTTTTATATTTTCTTAAAATATGAATCTGATATTTTTTGAGCGGCTTTGAACATGCAATTTAACACCTAAGCCAAAATTATAATTTTTTCACATACAATATTTTTTCTTATTTTGTTCAAGCAACATTATGTTTGCAATTTTGTATTTTTGAGCGGAGCTTAAGCTTTCTTTTGATATATCTATCATATTGCATATTTTATTGACCATAACATGAAGAAAAAAACTAATTTCTTTGGATTTTAATGTATTTTGTTCTTATTTCAAAAAATGAACGCGCACTGAAGAAAAAAAGAACCATTTCTAACGGCTATACAACAACTTTTTAATATTGCTTTCTCGCTTGTTCATTTAGTCAAATCGAAAATAAAGCTTATTCCAGATTTTCACCCTTTACAACCAAAAACAAACCCAAATACCTAAGCGCCATCTAGCGTGAATTATTTATGCAACAACCATATGCAAACATTGCTAGCAGTTTCCTACCATAATAATTTTTATAGCACGACTGGTGAGTGGTGATTATTATAATTCACCATCCGTGGTTAGAATTGCTGTCGTTGCTTGGCGTTCGCTTGACTTAATTCCTTCAACAAAATTATTTATGTCGTATCAATTTTATATTTCATTTGGTTTCTTATAAAAATTTTAAATCAAAGTTATTGTATTAAAATGGGGCTTGGAAAATAGCTTAACAGTACGGAAGTGTAAGTTGTCTAAAATCTTCATAATGAAAACAAGGAAATCAGTAAATCGGAAAAAAACTTAAAAGAGTTGTAAAGTGATTTTAAATTTGATTTAAAACCTGAAAATTATGTTAAAGCTGTCAACAGTGGACGTCCAAGAGCGGTTACACGCCGAGATCAGCGCGCCATATTGTGGTTAGCTTAAAATTCTTACCTCACCTCCAGAAAAATCGCAAAAACAGCTAGAGTACATGTTCGAAATGTGCAAAGTATTTTAAAAAAGCAACAATAATAATATGCCAAAAAGTGCAAAGAAAACTGTCACAGCGAAACATCAGGTTGAATTTTGAATTGTTTTTTGCATGGTTGAATTTTGCTGAAGAACATGTTAAATGGAAAAAACAATGGCACGAAAAAAAATGTAATCTTGACGGACCGGATGGTTACTCTTATTAGGTCTGTTTCCGTACAAAGTTCAAGAAAAGTTCGAGTAAAGTTCAATATGTGAGAGTCATTAAATTATCTGTCAAACTGAGATAATTTGCAAAAAAGTACGGAAACGACTTGTAGCGAGTTTCAAGCACAAAAACAGCTGATTGCCTATAAACATAAGCAGCGCCAAATTTATTTACACCAATTTGACATTTTCTTGTTCTTCTTGATGCTTGTTCTTATCGTGCTCGAAGAAATTGTTCAAGCAAAGTTCAAGCTAGCTTCGCATTCAAGTAACTTGAAGTGCGTACGGAAACAGACCTATTATTACGACGATTTGAGAAAGGAAAAGCGTTATGTGATGATATGGGCCGGAAATGGCTATTGTGGAAAGACTGATATCAGGTTTGATCCTATACGAATGAATTTCCAAGATTATCTCAATTTAATTTCCAATGTAATAGTTAACCGTGAGTCACAATAATCAAAAGTTGAATGGTATTCCAACAAGACAATGAAGCTATATATACAATGAGAGTACTCTTACTATCTACTGAAAACTCGTTTCTCAAAGACTCACGAGCAAATGAGATCTCATTCGGTGTACCTACCCAGCAGAAAAGTGGACCAAATTTGAAATAGTTCTGAACTAGTTCCAAAAAGGACCAGTACTAGTTCCACTACAATACCCTTTAACATTGAACGAACTGACGCTTTTTGCGGGTTGATGTCATAGGAAAAGACAATTGTCCCCATAAACGCTCCTCTTTCCCCATATTTGAACTAGTAGCATTAGGAACATTTTTAAACTGGTTGCTTTCGCATTAGCCTAAAAATGTTTCTTTTTTAACTAGTTTTAAAGTGAACATTTTAAAAGTGTAAACGTTTAGTGAACTGGAGCAAAGGTTCTAAAGACCTGATTTGTACGATCTTTTCCATCCACAATTTAGAAGAAATATGGTTTATAAATGTCTATAAACATTTTTTTTTTTTTTTTTTTTTATTATTTTTTTTAGTGCGCAGCAAATTTTAAAAAAGCCAGAACGAGGTTATTTTTTTCAGCAATACTTTTGAAAACAAAAGCAAAGTGAACTTTTCTACACTAAACGCCTTTTGTACTCTTTCAGAGCTACTTCGAACTGCGCTAGAAATGAACTAGTTCACTTTTTCAATTGACTCCAAAATAACTGGTGGGTATTGAAACGATCGCGCTCACGCTTGAGAGCGCAGAAGAGACTTTTGACCCTCATGCGACAGTTCGTCACCCATACACGGCTAAAATGGGCAGTGCAAAGAAAACTTTACATTTAAGTTTAATTCTTGGACAATAGGCCTATGATGTTTTTTGCCAAAACGGTTTCACTGGAATGATATATGCAAAAGTTGAGCCATCGAACTTTTTGTGCCGTTGTTGACATTGTGCACAAAAATCTATTATTCTACGGCCAAAACGTTCCACATAGACTATCTGTGGAATTACTTGGATCATTGGCACTTTTTAAAGTTTTGTGGACCCTAAGACAAAAATCTATGACTTTCAGATAGATAGGTTCTACAAGGATTATCCATAGGAACAAGTTGGATTATGGGAATTTTTTAGGTCTTGCAGACTCCTTGGACAAAACTCTATGAATATCAGTCAAATAGTTTACACTGTGGTTATCTATGGAACTAGTTGGATTATTGGAATTTATTTAATTTTGTGAACTCCTTGGACAAAAGTCCATGATTTTAAGATCAAAAGGATATATAGAAATTGAAATATGACTCGGAGGTAAAAGATTTGGGTCGCATAAAGGAGTCATCACTGAAACAAACGCCTATATTGAGGACCTTGATAAAACCTATTATATGGAAGGGATAAAAAAATCTTGGATACCATGGACTAAATGTGTAGATCTAAAAGGAGACTGTGTAAAGAAATAAAAAACTTTGGAGAGAATTTATGATAAATAAAAATAAAAATTTATTTAAAAGGACACTGACTTCTCGAATTGCTTCGTATGATCCACCTAGCCTTATATACCCTCAATAAGACACATTTGTGAAAAAAAATGTCGATATTTATCGAAGAAGGAGTTTTGCCAAAGAACCCATGCAAATTCCTGTAATTCATCTGTGAGCACTACCATGGCTCGTGAACTGGCTCATGAGCATAAATCGTCTCATTTGAGCACGTGCTCGTGGGCGATTCAAATACTTAAAAGAAAATTTTAATTCAAGCAAATTATTTCTTAATTCTTGATTTAATTGAATTCTTTGTAATTTTTTGGAATGATTTTTCAAACTACACAGTGCAACACACATTTTCGGAGGTAAACCAAATCAATCTCAATCGATAGTATTTGACATCAGTAACAAAGGCCGGAATCCCTTTTTGCGCCACTACGTCACAATTATTTTTTACATGAAGTGAAATTTAAATTTTTTGGTCAAAAATCGAATTAAACAATACCTATGAAAAATCATGTGTAAAACTGAATTGGGGCTGGTTCTTTTCTTTTCATAAATATTGAAATTTTCCGAGCATATTTTTTCAGAACGTCTCTAGCCCTTAGCCCTACATACATAGTTTTGGGTCTTTTTTTCTTTAAATACTCTCCAAAGTGAAATTGGGAGAAAGATCGTGGGTTAAATCCTTCCACATAAATATTGCTCAGAAAATAAAGGATCACTGGCATCATTATCTTAATCATTAAGGATAATCGTTAAGGATTATTGAACGCAAGTAATCTCTTCGAGTTAAAGTTGAGACGTTAATAAGGAAATGGAATGAGAAGAAATTTACTTGAAATTTTTTTTATGTATTTCAAGGTGGTTTGGGTAATTTTGGTTAAATTTTGAGTAATTTGATGAGAATAGTGAAAGTGAAAGTGAAAGTGAAAGTGAAAGTGAAAGATTTTAAGTAATTTTATTGAAATAGTGAAAATGAAGTGTAGTGATATTTATTTCGCAAAATTGGAATTCGCAATGGAGTTTTGGAGAAACATATGGAAATTTTTTTATATTTGGGACTATTTCACACTATTCCGAGTCAGGAACTGATATTAGCATATGAAAAATACTATTATCAGAAGTTTAGGGGTTATGAGCTTCTGGACAAAAAAACCTAGAAAATAGCTGGAACAGAGATGCGGGATGCGTTCGAAAAACTTTGCGTAAATATGCTCTTCAAAATTCATTATTTGCACTTTCATTTGGAATATTTTGAGAGAAAACTCGTTACGGAATCAGATGAGCAAAGAGAACGATATCATCAGGCATCCTTGCCATTTAAAATGAGGGAATAATTTGTACCAGATGGGCTTATTTCCTTTTTCAAAGATAAGAGGAGAGAAAACACCAAATGCACCACTGGCTGAAATTTGTTGGTGGTCCTAAAACATTTGTCAAGAAAAAAATTAAAACAGGGTATTTGACCACGAATTTCAAGAAATCAATATGGATTTCGACGCTGAAATAGTTGATGTTTCATACCTTGATGGTGATAATGATAATGGAATGAAAATTATATAATTATATAATTATATAAGTGTACTGTAAATAAATATTGAAATTAAATTTTTTTTATATTCCATTTCATTTAGGTTAAATATAGGTTTTCTACGTGTTTTCTACCTTTAACTCGTAGAGGTTATTTGTCTTTGGTGACCCTTAAAGAAATTTTCTAGAGAATATTTTTGTAAAAGTTTGATCTGACCACAAAGTTGACTTTTAGGGAGTTTTTTTGAAAAAAAGCCAAAAATTATCCATACGGGAAAGAGATAGAGGATTAAAATGTTGAGAGACAATATTCTTCGGAAAATTTTAATATATGTACGCGAAGACAAGAACCAGCCTGAATTGAGTTTTATCCATGATTTTTCGTAGGTATTTTTTAATTCGACGTTTGACCGAAATTTTCAAATTTCAAACCACTGTAAAAAATAATTGTGACGTAGTGGAGCAAAAAGGGATTCGGTCTTTTGTTACTGATGTTATATGGGGTAGGCCTGGGCATGGTTGAAACGGAGGTCGGTTGAAACAAAACTAATATCTCTACACAGTTGAAAAAGAAGCGGTTGTTGAATTTTAAGAAATATAATAGCAAGTAGTACACAAACATTAAAAAATAGTCCTCACCAGCATCTGATTATTATATAATTTAAGTTGCACTAAATATAAGACTTTGAAGACTTATTAAAAATGATGTTAGATTATAAGTGAATCTTGAATATTAATAAAAAAATATTTGTGTGCCTAATATCAGCTGTGCCATTACGAGTTGTAAAATGTTATTAAACGATGAATAAAACATGTTCATTTATTATATTTTGTATTGTTTGCATGTGTTTCAATTGACCCCAGGCAATGTTTGGGGACGGTTGAAACAAATTATATTTTTTTAAAATTTGATTTTAGACATAAAATACAATATAGTGACCTCAAATAACATTGCCCATTAGTAGACAGATATATGGTATATAGTAGATAGATATACGCCATGCCTGGCTTAACTAATTCCTATGAAATGGACGAAACCCTAAAATGTTTCAACCGTACCCAGTCTACCCTACTATTGTTTGAGATTGGTTTCCCTTACTCCCAAGACAATGACCCTTAATTTGTGTCGTAGTGTTATTTAGAAACAATTTCAATTCATTTAACACAATTTTAATTTTGTTTCATTCTTAATGCTTATAAAACTAGTTCCTAGTCTAGTTTTAGAACAAGATTTTTGAATTTTTTTCTTTATTCTGTAAAGTATTGCGACTAAGATATTTCCAGTATCTTCACTAATTCTTTCAAGTAAAATGCCAGGTATTTCTATTCTGAACAAAAACCAATGCAATTGCGATATATTTTCACGAAAGAAATTTAGCTTTTTATCCCACTGTCTGGTATTTAATTAAGACAGCCCGTTTAAAAGAAAAAATAGTCTTAAACCAACTGAGTAACATTTAAATACAAAGCGACCAGATTATGTTTAAAACTAACCGGTGCTTTAGCGACCGCAACGGAAACGCAAGCAGCAACAACAATAACAACAACAACAACAACAACAACAACAACACCAACTACAACAACTACATCCACAACAACCTTTAATAAACCTGACAACATATCATCATATAGTCGGGTGTTATGGAGAAGACGACGTTTGGATGCTTAACTTCGCCGCCATTTAATGAAATTAAGTCATTTCCTCATTTGGCGCAAAATATCCGCTTATGATAAAAATTTTTCAATTAAAAAATGTAATACTCGGTACTTAAAATAAAAAAATTACAAAAAAAAAAAAAATAAAAACTCAAAAAAATCAGTAAATAAAAAAGTGCACGCAAGGATTTTCTCTTCAATACAAATTTGTCGCAAATGATTGCAGAAATCCTTTTTTCCCCATTCAAGCGCTGCTTTTTGTTGTGGCCTCTGCGTGGGTGGGGGTGGGTTGTCGCGCATTCATAGCTGCTGTACTGGCTGAAAGCGGGTGGTTGTCGTGAAGTGTTTGAATTTAATGCTTTTTTTTCTGTTTTCACTTCGAATTTTTTTTTTTTTTTTTTTTTTTTGTTTCAATTTGGTTTCTTATGTTTTATATGTGCTTGTTAAGGGCATTAAGGACATGATGGCTTACCAAAGTGTTGTTCGGTTGTTCTTGTTGTTACTGTTGTTGTTGTTGTTATTGTCGTCACATAAGTGAGCACACGCCACAGCAACGTCGGTTATGAATGTCAATTTGAACAACAAAAAATAAGGCAACAGAACTTAGACAAAAATACATAAAAAAAAAACCTCAACCTAAAAAATTTCAAAAAGGTTTTTAATTGGAAAAATTTTTGCGACATTTAAGTTGTTGTTGCATTGACAACTACAATGCAACCAAAATAGCTGTAAGCATTTTTTAATATATTTTGATGCTTTGATATATGTATGTATGTGTTGATTTTGTGTGGGATATAAACTTCATTTAAATTTCTCAGCTTTTTCAAACGATTTTTTTTTTAAAATTAATCCTAATAAATCTTTTGATATTTTTACTTGTTTTATCATTACTTTTTTCAAAAATAAAGAAAATCTTATGAGCATATGTATTACACAGAATAGAGTGGGTCATCGGAGCATTTCCCTTTAAAATTGCTATAAAATAAATACTGTTCAATATATCAAAAGTATTTGAAAAAATCGTGAAAGATAAAGTTTTCTTTTCTTGGTAACATCTAGAGTCCCGCAGGGTAGTATCCTTACACCGTTACTTTTAATTTTATTTATAAATGATATTTCAAAATGTGTTTCTTCTGCTTGTTTTTTATTATACGTGGATGATTTTAAAATTTATTACAAATTAAAGCATTGTTCAGACTGTCTTACTCTTCAAAATAAATTAAATAATTGTCTTACTTGGTTCAAAAATAATAACCTCACGTTAAATCTCAATAAATTGTTGCCGTATGACTGTGTCGAAGAGAATTACACCTATTATTTTTCTCGTATTACATTGATGATGTGCCTTTAACTAAAGTTAATGAAATCCGGGATATTGGTGTTTCCTTTGACTCTCTGTTTAGTTTTACTGACCATATTAATAGCATAATTCTGAAAGCTTATTCTCTTCTGGATTTTATTAAATGAAATAGTTCAGCTTTCCTTGACCCTTATACCATAAAACAGCTTTATACTTTCTTTGTAAGATCTAATTTGGATTATGCATCATTTATTTGGAACCCTTATTATGGTGTATACATCGATCGTCTGGAATGTATCAAAGAAATTTCTTAAGTACGCATTACACCCTATTGTTTTCACTGAGCTTCCTGCTTACATTTCTCGGTGTATGCTTATAAGTCTTGAAAGCCTTGAAATGAGGAGATTGATTCAAAGTATTATGTTTATTTATGATATCATAAGCAATAATATTTATTGTCCATTACTTCTTTACGCCATTCAGACTATTTTCATATTAAATGGCATAGATCAAATTATGCCATCAATGAGCCCATTAATAAGAACTCTTCTATTCCTAAACAATTTGTATAAAGATGGTTCTATAGATTTTCGTATGAATAAAGCTAATTTTAAATCTACATTGTTGAGACTTTTACATTAATGTTGTTATCTATTTTACTTTAATTTTACTTAAGTCTCTTATAATTAAGTACATATTGTTATAGTCTGTAAGGATTTTTTTCCAAAGACTCAAATAAATAAATAAATATTTTATTGAAATAGTTTGTTGATTTATTGAAAAGAGTAAATTTTCCGGTTAGTCATGAAATGCCAGTGGCTGTCACCATTGGCTTGTAGCCCATCCTGTAAACTCAATTGTTCAGTGCACTTGGTTTGCACTTGCTTATATCCAGTGTATAGCCTAAGGCCCTCATCCGCAATGATTGAATTTCATGGAATTTTCGAATTTTAAATTTTTCAGCATTCAGGCAAGGTAAGCTATTCAAAAAGCAATTTGTTGTTCTTTTAAGTACAGCATCTTTCTGAAATGAAATTTTTAAGAAAATTATTTTAATACGATCTGTTCATTTTGTTTACACTTACATACATATCAGGTGTATCAACAAGAGGTGTAGGGTTCGTTTCTTGATTAGAACGAGCAATAGTTTGCATTTCTCTTAATTTTGTTTTTTTTTTTTTTTATAAGTTAGAAACACGGAGCTTATGTGTAAAATAGAATGTATTTCAAAACTGCCTACACTCAGAAAAAAACACCTATCTTTTTGTGATCTCTATTTTTGATAATAACAATTTTCCCTTTTTCAAATAAAATTTCCTTCAATTAGAATACATTTTCACATATACGAAGAAATTATTTTTCTCGAACTAAATAATTCTCATTTATAGAAAAAAATTTCTAGAATATAAAAAGATTTCTCTATTGTAGATAAACAATTCACTATGCGAAATATTTTCTTCCATAAAAACAAATCTTTTCTCAAAAAGAAAAGTCTTTTTCTCTAAGGACGATATATTTTTCTTATATTTCTCTTTTTCATGGAAGTTTTGACCATTTTTAGGGAATTTTTGGAATCACATTTAGAGAAAAGCATTTTCTGAAGCAAACTCTATACCATTTTTCTCTAAATATGATGCCTTTTTTATCATATTCCGAGAGACTTTTTGTGAGTGTAGTGGCTAGCTTGTAAATAATACTTCCTTTGCAATCCAACACCTCTTGTTGATACACCCTCTATTAAGAACTATCAAATGTCCGCCATTTCGCCAGTTTTCAATAATTTGTTACCATTGTTCTGACTGATTGATATACCAAAGACGCCGTTTAAGCCATTTAAGTCTTGCCAGATGAGTTTTGACAATTCCATTTGAAAATTTGACATTTTCTAGCATAAACGTGCTCACAGCGTTTTGGCGTCAATGCGCTTATTGTGTTGTTTACAGTGCACAGTGCGGTTTTTTCGATTTTAGGATGATATTTGTATTATCTTAGAAGCTATAATAGCTAGGGTCATGAAATTTTGTATTGATGATTTTAGCAATCAATCAATCAATGAATTAAGTAACAACACAAGAAAATTAGAATTCTAGATCAACTGCCTACCTCCCATACAAACCATATTTTTTCCATAAGAAACAAACCGCATAGCATTGCTTGTTTGTGTTTTTAAAGAATAAATTTTGTTTATTTAACTAGATTTAACCGTTATGCCAAGTGGCGGATCTACATACGGGCTTTAGCCCCCTCCCCCCCCTTGGAGAATTTTTTGTATGGGACAAAAATGAAAAAAGTCAAAAAAGACGTTTCAGCCCCCCTTGGCATACAAAAGTGTAGTTTCAGCCACCCCCACCAAAATTATTTGAATAGGTTAAATTTTAGATACATCTCCCATACAACTACACCTTTTCCAATTGTAATTCATGAGATCTCAATTGTAATTCATGAAATCCCAATTGTAATTCAAATATTATCAAATGTAATTAAAATATTATCCAAGTAATTTAAAGATTTTTGGAGCTGGGGAAGTTGCGATGGAGCGAAAACGTGGCTCCTCCAATACCGAATTGGCACATGCTTGGGTTGGTTATCTACTTCAAGTTTGGGAGGATATGGGTAACCAATTGGAAGATTTAGTGCTTGTTATTGACGATGCGCCCTGCCATTCCAAATTAAATAGATGAAAAAATGAGAGGAACTGCTTTTTTCCTTACTGAGATTAGGACAATATTCTCCTATGATGAATCCCATGTAGAACATATGATCGAAAATAAAGAACAAGATGCGTATACCTGATGTTTCTGGACCTTATAATAATAATATTTGAATTACATTTAAATTACAATTCGGATTTTATGAATTACAATTGAAAAATATGAATTACAATAAGCATTTTATGAATTACAGTTGAAATATATGACTTACAATTGAGATCTAATGGATTACAATTGGAAAAGGCGTAGATTACCAAAGATCTATCAGCTGATTCTGATGAAAATAATGACCAAAAAAAAAAACAAAATATTATTCATCAACATTTCCAATAAGATCACAATTTGTTTTAAGCTATGAATTCAATTTTATTTTCCTCTTAATTTAAAAGTAGAAATTGTTTTGAAAATCAGTGCGTTTTAAGGCAAAATATGAATTTCAAGCGTTTTTTCAAATGAACAATGCAATTTTTTCTTATGCGGAAATAAACGAAACGTACAGTTTTTTTGCAAAAATGTAAGGTCAAAGTACTATATTAATGATAATTATAGCCTTCGAG
This sequence comes from Pherbina coryleti, assembly GCA_943735915.1. Taxonomy (NCBI): domain Eukaryota; kingdom Metazoa; phylum Arthropoda; class Insecta; order Diptera; family Sciomyzidae; genus Pherbina; species Pherbina coryleti. The sequence continues at coordinate 129,653,050 of OX030951.1, read as the reverse complement.
TGATATACGGTGATATTTACTAAATATTTTCTACTAAACTTTAGCTAAATTCAAACTCCTTCAAGAATTTAAGGACACACTTCACACAAGAATTTAAAGACACACTTTTATAATTTTTTTTCAGTAAATAGTTTCTTTTAATTTTTTTTATTGCAAAATTTCCTAAAATCTTAAGAAACAAAAAAATATACCTTTCGTTTAAACTTAAAGTCATAAATATTTGCTGATTTTTATTTTGAAAAAGTTTCAACTTTCACGAATTTAAAAAAAAAATAATGAGACTATGAAGTTTTTAGTATCATTCTCATAATGTTGAATTAATTACACTGTGCGACAATTAAGGGGTCATTTGAAATAACAGCAAAAATTCCAATGGTTTCTGATAGCCATTGGTCTATAGAACATATCGTCCAAGGGATTTTTCTGGGTCACATTTTACACTATGGGGCCGTAGTTAATTTCCTTAAACTTCTAAACCAAGTAAAATTTTGATTTAAGACCTTCAGTAAAATTCTTGCAAATTTGAAGTCCTTTAAAATTGGGAAGTATTATTGCCCCTACTATTCACACAGGGGGGTCAAAAACCCCGTAAAATTAAAAAAAGTAGTATATCTCGGAAACTATGGGCGATATCTCTTTTATTACTTCCACAAACAAAATTTTCATCATCTTGTCTATAACTTCGCAGAACATCATAATACAAAAAAAAAAACTGCCCTTCCATCAAAAATCGCCATTGAAACCTTCCTCTTAAAATAACTCCTCTCCTAATACTTAGCAGCAATAAATAAAGCAAATCTAGAGTTTTTAATTCAAATCAGCTAAAGTTTTCTCGGAAAATTGCACAGAGCAGAAACCATTGAAGTTTTTTCAGTTATTTTTTGGTGTCGCACAGTGTTATTTGTCGAAACACATTTTTGTTTTATGAAATTCCAATTACAATTAATTATATCATCTTAGTTATCTTCTTCCTCCTTATGCTGTTAATGTGAAAATCTCCACGCACCAGCCTATAGACCTTCGCTGACTTCGTAGTATCGCCGTCAACACAACTCTATTCACAAGAAATCTTTTTTATAGAGATAGAGAGATAGTTAAATGGAGAAAACTCCAACTTTCAAGAATTTGTTTTTATTTTATTTTATTTTAATTTACAGTAATCATAAGGTAGAGGAGCAGAGGAGCAGAGTCAACTTTGCACTCTTTTTTAGGAAATACTACTCCAGAAAGTGCACTCACTCCAGTACCAACCAGCTGTCCATTTACCTAACATTTGTTAGGCCTAACAACAAATATACAATCTAGGTCTCATGTACAACAAGGACTATTCGTTTTGATTTTAAATTAAAACAAAAAACCCGGTTTAGACCTTTAACTACTAAATTGACTCGAATATTTAACTCAGATGTGTTCTTTCGACTTGAAAGTAAACTCAATTCATTCCTTTTTGTTCCTTCTCTCTCTCTCTTTCAAACTTTTTTTTTTACTGCTAACCCCTAACCCATCTTTTATTAACTACACTTCCACTTTATATTTCTCTTGCCAATGACTTTCGAACATAATTACTTCATTATAACGCGATTCTGCGATTATAATTATAATTAGAAAATTCAAATTAAAATCTAGTCGCGCCAAACAATTCAACGATTTTTTGAGTGACAGCCGCAAACGGCGTTGTTGGGGGGGTGGGATTGCTTTAAACTTGAGAAGTGAGAGTAACAAGCAGTGCTCTTTCAACTGTCAACCGCATTAATAACGGTTTTAAATGCCATTTACTTAGCTTATGAGTAGTTAAGGCAGGCACAATTGAGTAAATGTGCCTGGGCCAGTCAGTATTGCCAAAGCGGAAAATTATTATATTAAATGAGGGCAATTTGAGAAGTCAGCGACTTTTTGACTTAGTAACTTTAAATGCAACACTGGCCTTGTAAACTACCATCTGTTAATAGACTACTGTCAGATTTTGAGCAAGCTACGCCATTAGGTCTGTTTCCGTACTCACTTCAAGTAAAGTTCGATTAATAGAGAGTAATTTGATTATTGGTCAAAATGAGAAAATCTGTCAAAAAGTAAAGAAACGACTTCAAATAGGATTCAAGCACAACCAGTGGCGGATCTCCATACGGTCTGAAAGGGCTTTGGCCCCCTTGAACAAATTTGAGAATATTTTGTATGGGAAAAAATTTTAAAAAAAGTAAAAAAAGACGTTTCAGCCCCCCCTTGGCATACAAAAGTATAGTTTCATTTCCCCTTTAACGAATCCTAGATCCGCCACTGAGCACAACAGCTGTTTTTTTTACAACTGAAATTAAATACAAATTTAATTGGCTGGTTGGAATATTTTAAAAAAAATGGAAAATTCAAAGAAGTTGTAAGTGAATTGTTCCCAGGAACTTTTGGCTTTCACTAGCGTTCATTTTGCTTATTTAAACATTAGTTTTATTCATTTGCTTATCAATTTCATATATTTTCATGCTTGAAGAAATTTTTCAAGAAAATTTCGGGTATTAGGGTGTGACATTTTGCTTGTCCATCTTCTACCTCGTGTTGAAAAAATGTCTAAAGAAACGCTTTCGAGTAACTTCAAGTTACTTGAATTGAGTTCGGAAATAGACATGGGCAACCACAGGGGAAGTAGGGGGGCACTTGCCACCCCCCCTGGACTGGAAAAATTTTGTATATTTTTATTTCCTATGTGTATATGTTACATTTTCATATCATCATTTTTATATAAGTACAAACCAATACCTAGACCCATTTCCCCCCTTGAAAAATTCCTGTGGACGCCTATGGAAACATATCTATTTTGTTAAAGCCATTGAGAGCAGACAATCTTTCAATAGAAAAAAAAAATGTTAATATCGTGTACTCATCACAGACTATTTTTGGCGTAAACAAACAATCACCGAAATTAAGGAAAAGCTCGATAAATACTATGGGGATTCTGCACTATCACTTTCACTGGTGAAGAAGTGGTGTACTAAGTTCCGTTGTGGTCGTATGTACCAGCACAAGTGACACTGAACGTTCAGGTAATAAAAAGAAGTCGTCACGCCAGAAATCCTCGATATAATCCATGGCGTGATATTGGAGATAGGAGTGTGAAAGTGCGTGAGCTGTCTGAGGTTTTAAGCATCTCAACTAAGTGAGTACATCACGTTTTACATGAATATTTGGACATTAAAAAGCTATCCGTGTGATGGGTGCCGAGATTGCTCACACTTGACCATAATCGCATCCGTATGACCACTTCAGAGGAGTGTTTGGCGTTGTTCAACCGATTTTTCGCGCCATTTCGTAACCATAGATGAAACATGGAAATATCACAACACACCAGAGACCAAGGAACAGTCAAAGCAGTGGACTTCTACGGCTAAACGTGCACCAAAGAAGGCAAAGGAGCCAGGAATTTTGGTCAACGAGGTCATTCACATCGTTATTAACTTGAAAAGGTTAAAACGATCAACGGCGAATATTATTCACAGCTGTTGGACGGATTTAACAATGATTTGAAGCCGAAATGACCGCATTTGGAGAAAAAAAAAATGCTCTTCCATCATAACAATAAACCGGCGCACACGTCTTCAGTCGACATGCCAAAAATCAATAAATTGTGCCACGAGCTGCTACTCCATCTACAAATATTCTCCAGATTTAGCCCCATGCGACTATTTCCTATTTTCAAAACTGAAAAAAATTGCTCGGCGGTAAGAAATTTGAGTCGAATGAAGAGGTCATCACTGAAACAAACAAAAATCTTTACTGATTACGTTGATAAAACCTATTATTTGGCAGGAATAAAAAAATTGGAAAAACGCTGAACTGAATGTATCGATCTAAAAGAAGACTATGTTGAGAAATGGAACACTTTTCTGTCAAAATAAAAATTTTTAAAAAGTCGCTGACTTATCAGACTACCCTCGTATAATTTATACATTCTTTTTTTTTTGATAATTTTTCACATAAGCTTTCACATAAAATATGAATTAAGTTGCAGCAAAAATGAGTGACTTCTCTTTATTTATGTTTATTATCACAATTTTCATTGTTTGTTGTCTCTGGAGTCAAAACCTATTCGTAAGCAAGAATATGTCTATGACTCACTCTTGATTAACTCTTGTTCCAATTCTACACATTGTTTGCATTCCTTTCAATATATATGTGGTTTGAAAAAATTAAGAAAAAAACATATTTTCTGGCTCATTTCAAACCAAGCTGCTTCACCGGTTATGCCATTTGCTTGATTACTAATTTTGAATTAACCTTTAAATTTGCTGGTGTTCATTTAGTCATGCTTCTTCGTTTCTTTTGCTATCAAGAACCACAAATTAATTAAGCTTTGTCACCAGCGAGAGATACCACAAAAAAGACCCCATTTCTGTGGCCCATTTATAACCATTTGGTAAATTAGTCAAATGCGCTTTTATTTCTTGTCTTTTATTCCTGCTAACACAGCTTTACAATTATGACAGCTGCATTCCCTAGGGACCCAAGAATTGTATTGTACAACAAATACTGCACATATTAGCTTCCACTCAATGCATTTTCTTAAAAAGCTTGGCTTTTGAAAAATTGCTCATTTTTATCATACAAATCTGTTGGTTTTGCTGTTAAAAGCTATCCAAGTGAGGAATTCTGAATATAGACAAAAATTGTGTTTTTTTTTTGTTCACAACAATTGGAAATGGGACATTAAGCGATTGCTTTTGACAGGTGACATTAATATATGTTGACAGCTACATTAAGTGTAATCAGGAGCGGTTTGATTTTTTATGTTTTTAATCAAGCCAATAGCTTTAAAATTGGGTCTAGAAGAAAATGAGTTGCGAGATTTCTCTTTTTAATGCGTTCGGTGTCAATACCTTGTATGGCCACAAAGATTTTATTTGTTGTGTGAGAGATTTTGACTTACAATATTCATGAAAATGCGTATAAATTCCAACTTTTTTGAGTTTTGCAATTAAAAATTTGAGATGACAAACTCAAAATCTGTCAGCCGTTGGCAAAATAAACAGGGTGCGCTCTCGGCTGAAAATCCTCACCCTCTCTGAATCAAAACTGTCAAAATCAAAATAAATTATTCGCCTTCTCGTTTGCCAGTCCATATTGTTCAGTGCATTTTGACAATTTTGACGCACGGCTCTCAACCCTGCACCTACCTTGTTTATTATACTATGTGTCAGCCCTAATCGATTTTGACCAAATGACTTAATAGTTAATAAAGCGTGTTTTCTTAAGAGCTGTGCAACTTTTCTTTCAAATAAAAAACAGAAAAATTAATGAAATGGTCAATATTTTGGATTTATTATTTCGCAAATTTAATTTAACACAAATTCGGGCATATGACCACCAACACTGCGTCTTGTGGAGACCAATCTGTCGGTCCAATTTTACACAACTTTTTCCAGCATAGCCAAGGCCGGTAAGGCCACCTTGCCAATAACGCACCGAATGTTCGTTTCCAACAGGACAATCGTAGCTGGTTTATTACCATAGACCTGTGACATGATGTACCCCACCAAAAATTAAACTAACGGAGTCAACTCACATGACCTATGAGGAAAATTGACAGGCCCATTTCTTGTTATGGTTCGGTAACCAAATTTTCGTCCCAATAAAGTGATGGTCTTACGAGCTGCATTGGTTGTTGCACCATCCAGCAGGAACCATTTAACACTAAGACGACTGATATTGACGTGGGGGACCAAAAAATCCCGAATCATTTGCCTCTACCGCTCACCATAGACGTTAACGTTGGCTCCATCCTCAGTTTGGAAAAAATATGGAGCAATTATAACTTCGGCATGCAAACCATACCAGACAGTAACTTTTTCTGGATCTTAGGGAGCCTGGAGAGTCTGTTCAGGATTGTTCTCACTCCAATATGGCAATTTTTCCTATTTATGTACCCATTAAACCAGAAATTTTCCTCATCGCTGAAGATGATTTGACGGTAAAAATACGGTTCAATTTTCAATGGATTTCCAACCCATTCACCGAACGTACGACGCAAACGATAGTCTGATGGCTTCAATTTCTGCACCAGTTGGATTTTATACGGGTGTAGGCCAAGGTTTTTCCTCAAAATCTTCCACGTAGTGGTCGCGCAAAGGCTGAGTATCGATAAATTTAGGCCCTCGTTCACACTCACTTCTACAGCGGCGTAGCTGCCGCTTGTCACATTTGGGCTGATGAGCAACCCGTAGAGATTCTCGAGCCAACATTACATCATTACATGGTTTATGGGCTGGTGGAATCATCGGTCCATATTTCTTCAAAAATGAGGTCGGACAGGACATAACCGTCAATGGCGAGAGGCAAGATGGTCTGGATTTTTTTTTTCTTCTTTGGGGTTATGTGAAGTCAAAAGCTGAGATTCTAGACCTGGAAGAAAACATTACTCGCGTAAATCGCGAATTACTGATAGCAATGCTGAAAAAGGTGATCAACAATAGGACCTTCCGAATGGACCACCTACGGCATAGTCGCGGCCAACATTTGAATGATATTATTTTTAAAAAGTAAATGTCAGAGAATGTTCTCGCTGGCCATAATAAAGATTCCGACACCTAAATATACTTTAACAGCCGTATTTATAAAAATATTTAAAAACAGCTTAAAAACGTTCATACTTAAAAAGTTTTTTAATGTTAAAAAGTTTTGAATTAAATTTTTATGTGACCCGTCATTAATTAAATTGAATCAAATTTGAGCTTTAGGTCAACAACAAATTGAAGAATACAATACAAATATAACAACACAAAAGGTTAACCTTGGCACAGGGTGCATCAAAAGTAGATAAGAAGTCAGTTAAAAGCGTTCTCTCTGCACAATTAACTTCCGGGTGGCTTTTTTGACAAAATTAGCAGTATAAATAGGACCTAAGTAGCTTCAGTGGATCACAGTGAAAAGACACGCAGGACTACTGATGAGTTGGTGTAGCGGCCAACGAAACAGTCTGTCTAGTCTGCTGTATGATTTGTTCTATACAGAGCCGTTGTTCTTATTGTTGGTTGTTGCCTTCATTGTTTTCATGTTGTCTTATTGTCAACATACTTGGCTTAAAGATCAAATTTGTTAAAAAGTCTTTTAAAGTTTTGTTGTTCATAAACCTGTTGTATCTGCTTTGCAATTAAAATAGGAACACTTTCGATTTGAAGTGGGAAGAGTGTCAATAATGGTTGGTGTATTAGATAAATTCAATGATTTTTTATTTATTTGCCACAATTTAGTCAAAATTTTGATATTTAAACATCGAAAGTTCTTCGAAACTACCCTCTGCATTGAAAAAATTGTCATTTATTATATTTTTTTAAATATTTTTAAATGTTTTTACATTTGAAATATTTTGAATAATTAATCAAATGAGAGCAAATAATTTTAAAAATGCTTTGTGAGGGGCTTACAGCTCGTTTCCGCCATTCTTAAAAATCCTCTCATTTATAAACAAACATTTTCAAACATTTTTTGACATTTCGTTTGTTTTTGATATATTTTCCTCAAAAAAATTACTCTAAAAGGAATATTTCTTTTGCGTGTTTTATGAGTACGTAATAAAAAGACTCATAAAGGTGTCTTTGAGATGATTGTAAAATGATTGCTCAGAAATAAGACTCTAAAAAGAGTATTTTTTATGCGTGTTTTATGAGTACGCAACAAAAAGAATCCTAAAGGAATCTTTGATATGATTTCAAAATGATAGCTCAGAAATAAGACTCCAAAACAAGTATTTTTTATGAGAGTTTTATGAGTACGCAATACGAAGAATCCTAAAGGAGTCCTTGATAAGATTTCAAAATGATTGCTCAGAAATAAGACTCTAAAAGATTCCATTATATGATTCTTAAAAAGAGTATTAAATATGGCTTTTAAAAGAGTCTTAATTCTGAGTCCAAAAAGACTAATTTATATGAGTTCTAAAAGAGTCTTTATTATGAGTCTTAACAGAGTCTTAATTTTGAGTCCAAGACATGAGACATAAAGCAGTCATTATTATGAATCCTATTTTGAAGCCCACAATCTACGAGAATGTACTCATAAAAGAATCTTTTTTGAGCGCATTATGAAGGTAGAAACTCGTTTATATGAGTCTTAAAAGAGTCTTTTAAGAGTCATAATGTTTGCTGAGTTGAAATAATTTAATATATTTTTGAAAAAATTTGTGCTCAAATTAGAACAAATAAAAATTTAAAAATGCTTTATCAAGAGCATGGTTAAATAGACAAGGTTGTCGCAACGGTGAGAGCGAGTGCCCATAAATGTCAAATCGAAGTTGACAGCTACAAAATCTGAAAGCGAAAATTGATAACATGTAAAGCCATGAAGTTGTTGTTGTCTCTTTTCATTGATTTTGACAATTTTGGGTACTGAGAAGAGAGTACGATCAGAACCGAGACAACCTTATTATTTCAACTATGATCGAGGGCATGATACAATTACAAGGTAGGCACATATTGGAGAGCAGGGTGCGCTAGTTGTCAAAATCAGCTGGTAATTTTTGGTTTTTCTAATTGTTATTGTTGCTTTCGTCGTTTGACGTTTGTAGCTCCTACAGCTTTGTTGTTGCCAAATTTCTCAATTGAGCAGCCATCTTAAAATGAGCTTACCTTGTAATTGTATCATGATCGAGGCAGTGTCGCCAGATGAAATTACCATCAAAATTCTCTTTTTCTCACACTTAATTCCCACAAATTACCACACTCGCTAAAATACCTCAAAATACTTTAAAATACCTCAAATTACCATAAAATACCACAATACCTCAAATTACCACAAAATCCCTCAAATTTTCTTTTGAGGTATTTTGAGGTATTGTGGTATTTTGTGGTAATTTATGGTATTGTATAGTATTTTGAGGTATATTTTGGTAATTTGAGGTATTTCTTTTCCCACGCGTGGTAAATATGTCACATGTGGTATTTTTTTCCCACGCGAGAGATTTTTACCACAAAATACCATGGGAATTACCACATCCCACAATCGTTGAAAAATATCATAAGTACTATTTATCGTGCTTTTCTGGCAACACACGATCGAGGGCTTATTAAAGGTTTCAACCATTTTTAAAATTCTCTCATTTATGGAGCATTTCAAAGAGATTTTTAAAGCTATTGTACATTTATGAACAATATTTTTAAATATTTTCGATTTTTTTCATATAAAGGCTTTATAAGAGGTTCATAATTTTTTATGAATACAGTCGTAGATTTATTGTAAATATTTAATGAATAAAATCATTCGGTGCAACATTTTCGCAACACTGTTAATCTAAAGCGATCAATTATCGCGCTCAAAGAATCCAATGAATATGGATAATTATTAATAATTATCCATCCAAGTGGAATTCTTCACACCCTCCGCTCACGCCAGTCAACGCTGCTATAGTTAAGTAGTGGAGTAATTCAAAAGCGTAGCTTTATAAGCTAAAAACGCCCGTTCAACTGCCTGAATGTACGAACAGGCGCTACGATACCGTTGCGACAACCCAAAAAACAAGCGACTTTTACTTAATTTTTTTTTTCCCCCAAGAGCTTTGTTAGACTTTTGTAAGAATTTCCATGTTATGGTCGAAATTTTATTGGTTTGAGTGACGTTTGAACAGAGTGAGGAACAGACAAACAGACCGTCGAACGGAGGGACGAGCGGACAGAAATGCATGAAACATGTAATTATGGAATTAACGATTTTTTTTTTTTGTTTCCTCACTTCAGCTGCGTATTGTTCCGATGAACTGGTGCTGGCGCTGGTACTTGTTCCACCTTCTTCTGTTGCTTACTCTTCTTCTTATTCTTCTGCTGCTCCTGCTGCTTATTCTACTTTTGCTGCTTTGCGACTATTTTCTTGAAGTGGCTTATAATGACGTCTCCGCGTCAAAAATTCTTTGCCAGCGTCAACGTTGGCGAAGGCAAATTAAATAAATGATGATTGTTGAATAAAGCAAATAATAAGGGTGTCGCACTGAGCGTTGCGTTACGTTGCGCTAACTGACGCTGGCTGGCTGGTGTTTCGATGGTTGACAAGTGTTTGCTGAGCATTTAATTATTGGACAAGTGGGCGTGTGCACGTATGTGTTTGTATGAGTGTGAGTGGTTGATGTGTTAATATAAATAGCGCTTTAACAAAAAGGTGGCTACACCAAACCTGTAAAAAAAAACCGATATATCATAAATTAATGGGGGCAAACAAAATGGCTGAAAAACTTTGATTTAATACCGCAGAGCTAAAAATACAAATTAATGCCATTTAAAAAGCCAAATTAACGAATTTCTTAAATATGTTTTTTAAAGAAATAACTTTTAAGACCCCTTCATAGCAAGAAATCGCTTTAAGCAGTATGAAAACGTAATTAGTCAGTATAATTTATTGTTTGTTTTTTTTAAGCTTATCGGTAGCACTCAAAATTTATAATTCACTGTTATAACTGACCCCACTAAAACTTTGTTCTTTGCCGCCTTTGAAGGGTTAGCGGTGTCAAGAACTTTTAAAACCACAAATTTAACAATATGACAATTGTTTTTGCCTGCCGAGCGGTGACAGCCGCCCAGCACATATTTCAATAAGTTTCCAATTTTGATCGGGTGTCGCTTGACTTGAGTGTCGACACACGTTAACACCCTGCCACAATCACCCACTTAACTGTATACAAAAAAGTTTTTCTTTTCAAGTATCTTAAAATTATTTTTATTTAATTATTCAATTAATACCTACATTCTATTGACCTGGTGTAAAGATTTCTTTACTGAAGGTTACCGTATGAAGTGTGCCAAAGTAATGCTTTGTCTACACAGAGAGTTTAGTTTGAGTTTCCAGTACAAAGTTAACTATTGCTATTGAACTCAAAATAAACTCTTGAGTTTCCGAATGAAACTAAACTAAACTCATTTTGTTGAATGAGTTTATTAAATCATAAGTTGAGAAAAGAAATGCCTAAAAGTATGCTAATATTCATATGAAAAGGTACGTTCAGATTCAGAACTCTTTAGATGAAAAGGTACGTTCAGTGTTTTGAACGATTTTGTGGTGAGAAATGTCAAAAACAGCTGTTTCTAAAATGATGCAATTTACTATTTGCAAAAAATGAACCAAAAAGTGAAAAAAATAACTTGGGCAAGAGTAAAAAAATGAGGTCTTCATATAAATATGGGCCGATAAAAATTACTATTTGCTCACCTCAAGGAAGAACTCGCATGTCGCAAGGAAGAACTCGCAGATCTCTGCATACTGACTACAGTTTAGTCTTCAAGTGGAATTGATGTCAGGGTAGTGGAGTTGCAAAAACTAAATGAACGCATAAGTAAACAAAGAAATGTCACACTTAACTCAATTTTGACGACGCATCTCTGTGTGAACAGCTTTGGTTTAACTCAAACTAAACTCTCTGTGTAGACATAGCACAAAGGGTCTACAAGTGTTAAAATTAAAATCATATGGAACGTTTCTTGCCATTTTGGGACTTAGGCAATAGATTGATTTGCGAAAAATATGAATTTTTTCTTGGATATTTATTTCAAAGAAATTTTTGAGTTCTTATTAATTCCTCACGGCAAGTTTCCTGTAATATTGTCCAAATTGAAACCTGCGCTACCCTCCAAGCAGTTGTGGGCTAATGCAAAAAGGGTCGATATATGCAATAAAGACTCCGAAACTTGCGATCTAAATTCCAATCAGTTGAATGATTATTTTGTCGCTAACCAGTAGCGTATCTTCATACGGGCTGAAAGGGCTTTAGCCTCCCGCCCCCCTTGGAGAATTTTTTGTACGGAAATAAAATTAAAAAAGTCCAAAAAGACGTTTCAGTCGTCCCCTTGGCATACAAAAGTGTTGTTTCAGCCCCCTCCCCCTTTGGCGAATCCTAGATCCGCCACTGTCGCTAACTCCGCATCGAATGAAACTCACTTCTCCGATGATAATGACAATAATTGTAATTCGAATGCTTTTCGGATGAAATGGACATAGGGAAGCTGTATAAAGACAATAAAATCTAATGCATCTGGGGAAAATGGAATCTCCATTAGGTTTCTGAAGCTCATTTTCCGCCTGTTCTTAGTCCACTTGCCCATATAATAAATCACAGCTTTACCACCTCGTGCTATCCTGAGTTTTGGAAAGTGGCAACTATTATTCCTACAGCGAAAAAACCTAAATGCCTGCAACCCATATGATTTTCGTCCAATAAGTATATTATCCTCGGTGTCTAAAATATGTAAATTACTCATATCTCATTATTTAAGTCTCTTTAACCTCATGTCTAGTCTACAGTCTGGTGTTAGGCCTGGGCATAGCTGTTCCACTGCTGTAGTCAAAATACTAAATGACGTAAGAGTACCTTTTGATAATGCTGTAGTCAAAATACTAGATGACGTAACAGTACCTTTTGATAATGCTATAATACTGATCTAACACTGCTTTGTTTGCTGAATTTCTCCAAAGCTTTTGACACCGTCAGCCACTCTGCAAAAAATTCGCTCTAAATTTCCGATTTTCAAAATCTGCGGTCCGTCTTTTAAGAAGCTACTTAGAAGGTAGGTCTCAAAGAGTTTGTGTGGATCAAAATTTGTCTATGCTAAAAAGCACTACCAGTGGTGTACCACAAGACTCCGTACTTGGACCATTGTTGTTTACCATGTTCATTAACGATATTTTCAGCAAGTGCCACCAGGTCACTCAGGCATGCATACGCAGATGATCTTCAATTGAACTTGTCCGGACCCTTAGGTCATGTTGAAGCGCTAAACCCCTCGAAATCATTTGTTTTGCTTATAGCTAAATATCCATTTTATCACAAAGACGGATTTTTCCAATTCTACTAAATAACATTCAACTGAAACTTATTAGAAAAGTCATTAATCTTGGTTTTCAAATAAACTCATCCCTTGCCTGTGATGATCACATCAACTCGTGCGTACTTTATTCTTCGATTAAACGATTCAAGCACTTACGGCCAATATCATGTAAGCATTCCGTGAGCTACAGCCCGAAACTATCAACAAGGTCTTGGAAAACTGGAGTGACAAAATGCGCTACTGTGAAGCCACACGAGGCAGCCACTTGAACGACGTTGTGTTCCATAATTAATGGGAATGTTTGCTCTTTTTTATAAGATAATAACATGGAAAAAATTTAATTTTGTTCTTTTTATTGCATTTTAAAAAAAAAAAACACTTGTATTTTGCCCCACCCTGTATATATAAAATAAAGTGGGTAAAAAAGCGTCTGTTTCCCTCTGCTGCCCGTCATTTTCAACCAATTTAGTTGATTTTTTTAAGATAAGTGTAGATAATTATGATGCTTAGGTTGCAGCCTAAAAAAATAGGGTTACCAGCTAAATTTTTTTTAGTTTTACGAATTCGGTGGACGAACACTAGGTAAAAATGGGCCACTGAATCCGTATCCGCTGTCAGAATCTCAAAAATTATTACCATAGGGTTGTGACCTAAGTTCTTACGAATTCAAATTACGTATTTTTCCATAGGGCTGCCACCTAAATTTTTTTATTTTTATGAATTCGGTGCTGAGGCGAACACTAAGTAAAAATGAGTCATTGAATCCGAATCCTTTGTCAGAATTACAAAAACTATGCAATTTTTTGCCATAGGGCTGCCACCTAAATTTTTTATTTTTACGAATTCGGTGCTGAGACGAACACTAGCTTAAAATGGGTCACTGAATCTGAATCCGTTGTCAGAATTTCAAAAATTATATAATTTTTTACCATAGGGTTGCCATCTAAAATTGTTTTCTTTTTACGAATTCGGTGATAGAAAGAAGTATATGTAAAAATAAGTCCCTGAATCCGAATCCGTTATCGGAATTTCAAAATTATGTAATTTTCTTACCATAGGGTTGCCACCTACATTTTTTTAATTCTAACTAATTTGGTGCTGGCGAACACTAGCTTAAAATGGGTCATTGAATCCGAATTCATTATCAGAATTTCAAAAATTACCTATTTTTCCATAGGGCTGCCAACAAAATTCTTTTATTTTTAGGAATTTGGTTCTGGGGCGAACACTAGCTAAAAATGGGTCACTGAATCAAATCCGTTGTCAGAATTTCAAAAATTATATAATTTTTTACCATAGGGTTGCCATCTAAAATTGTTTTCTTTTTACGAATTCGGTGATAGAAAGAAGTATATGTAAAAATAAGTCCCTGAATCCGAATCCGTTATCGGAATTTCAAAATTATGTAATTTTCTTACCATAGGGTTGCCACCTACATTTTTTTAATTCTAACTAATTTGGTGCTGGCGAACACTAGCTTAAAATGGGTCATTGAATCCGAATTCATTATCAGAATTTCAAAAATTAACTTTTTTGCCATAGGGCTGCCAACAAAATTCTTTTATTTTTACGAATTTGGTTCTGGGCGAACACTAGCTAAAAATGGGTCACTGAATCCAAATCCGTTGTCAGAATTTCAAAAATTATATAAGGTCTTACCATAGGGTTGCCATCTAAAATTGTTTTTATTTTACGAATCCGGTGATAGGGCGAAGTGTAGGCAAAAATGAGTCACTGAATCCAAATCTGTTTTCGGAATTTCAAAATTATGTAATTTTCTTACCATAGGGTTGCCACCTACATTTTTTTTAATTATAACTAATTTGGTGCTGGTGAAAACTAGGTATAAATTAGTCGCTGAGTCCGAACCCGTTGTTTGATTAGAAAAATCATGTAGTTCTCTTACCATAGGCATGCCAGCTAAATTTTTTTACTTTTACGAATTTACTTTTACTTTTACGGTGCTAGGGAGAACACTAAATAAAAATTGGTCACTGAAATCGCATCTGTTGTAAGAATTGGATAATTCTGTCATTTTTTTATAATAGGGTTGCCACCTATTTTTTTTACAAATTCGCTTATGAAAACTACTATTTTGTAAAATAATGAACTTTCACTATTTCTTTTCACAAGTGATAGTGAAAAAAAAAACAAGAATGTTGTTTATCTAAAAGCATGCAATAAATGTTTTTATTTTCTACAAATATAAAATAATTTATTTATATTTTTAATATATATTTTTAATCGAATACTTTGAAAAACAAGCAGGGCATATTCTCTGATCAATCAGCGTTTTTTCATTGTTAGGCACAAGACTTAAAAGGCACTAATAGAATGTCTGAGGAGTTCACGAATTTGCTCAAGCTTGCAGGAGGTTCTTAAATCTCTTGCTTTTAAGTAATGCCCAAAGATTATGGTTAATTGCAATAAACGCACAACATCAAAGGATGTTGATTGGCGTTGTGCATGTTGCGGCATTTATTAGACTAAAATAATGCCTGCCAACAGCAAGGAACAATGGAATCAATTAAAATTCATGGATTTGATTTGTGCAATTTTTATATATATATATATATATATATATATATATTTTTTTTTTATGTGTACGACTATTTGCAGTTTAATTGTTGTTTTAATGTTCTTATTGTTGTTTTATACTTCATGATATGCTAAATGCATTTTAATGCTACTCAAAAGCTGCACGCTTTGCTTTTTGCCGACTCTTGGCAATGCTGCTTTGGTACTCAAGCAACCCACATTCTTTGATGTCTTTTTTTTTAAGTTTGCTGCCTAGCTGTAAATGACGTTCGGCTGTGTTTTGATTCGAATTGGGAGAGAGAAATTGGGTGGGAGAAATGCTTTTAAGATTTCGACCAGAGTTGCCGCTACTAGCGAAAAGCTTATGGTTTATATGCATTTATTTTGTTGAATTGTCAAACACTTTGAAGTCTTTGATTTTCATTTTATGCTTTTTTTTTGTATACTTTATAAAATTTTTATGTTAAACATTTAACTAAATGCATTTCCGTTGACGAATTCAAGTGTAGATAAAAGGAAAATTTTATGATTTGTGCATTAAAAAAATAATGTACGACATAAGTTTATTTAATTTATTTATTTTTTTTTTCTTTTTTCTTAATATATAATAATTCTTTAACTGTGCAGATATATATCAAGTAAATTTATTTCAAACTAACATACCCATGTTGCTTGGGAGTATAAATTTGATATGAAAACATATTTTAAATAAAGCCTCAAGACTCAAATATTTTTAATTCATATTTATTAGATTTTTAAACTCAGTAGCTATCGAAATAAAAGAGTGACACGCAGTGGTGGATTAATGCTAGGGAGTGAGTTGGCTCGGGCCCACAGCAGCAAATTTTTAGGGCGGCGTATTTTGGCAAAAACAATAGAACAATTTGTTTTTTTTTCTTATATTATAAATCCGTAATTTAAAAAAGTATTTTATGTTATTATAAAAAAAAATGAGTAAGTGTTGTTCAGTGGGTAACTATTTCAGTGCTTCTAACAATGTCATGGTGCTTTATATATTTTTGCTACGCCTCAATAGATGGCACAGCAGCAATTTTTTTTAAACAGTACACTTTGCTTTTTCTGTTAATTAAAAAGTGAAAAACGAAAAAATATTTTTTTCTACAAAATGTCCATCGTGTCCTTTTAAATGACACTCTGAATACTCTTAGATTGAATACTCTAAGATTAAAAACAAAAGAAGCAGACCAAGGCAATGTTTTGACAATACACACTCAGAAAAAGACCCCTATCTTTTTGTGATAAAAAAATCTCTATTTTTGATAATAGCAATTTTCTCTTTTTCAAATAAAATTTCCTTCAATTAGAATAAATTTTCACATATTCGAAGAAATATTTCTTCACTTGTCGGAAATGAAAATATTTCAAGTCTCTAATAATGATAAGTATTTTTCTCGCACTAAAAAATTCTCATTTATAGATAAAAATTTCTAGAAAATTAAAATTTTTCTCTATTGTAGATAAACAATTCACTATGCGAAATATTTTCTTCAATAAAAAGAAATCCTTTTTCAAAAATAAAAGTCTTTTTCTCTAAGAACGATATATTTTTCTTATATTTCTCTTTTTTATGGAAGCTTTTTACCATTTTTTCGGGAATTTTTGGTATCACATTTAGGGAAAAGCATTTTCTGGAGCAAACTTTATACCATCTTTCTCTAAATATGATGTCTTTTTTATCATATTCCGAGAGACTTTGTTCTGAGTGCAGCTCGTCTGAAAACATTTTTCAAAGCGCATAAAAAACTTCTTAAGATCAACCATGACAAATGAAAAATTAAACTGCTTTGCAGTATTGTGCGATATGCTGGGATATATTGCGATTGTTGAGATATCGTCGTTCGTAAATTATTGTGTTCTATATCACAAAATTGAAAAAATTGAGATAAGACTGGTATATAGGCAAATTTTTCGAGATCTATCGATCTGTGTCATCAGATTGCTTTTATCTTTTATAGTTTTCGAAATATGAGACATCGACTTTGTGCTATACAACACTGTTGTGACAGGCTTCGTAACCTATTGTGTTCTATATGCAAAAAATCGTGCATATAGAACAAAAACGAAGCAAAAATACTAAGTAAAAAAAATATTTTTTTATTTTGTTCTATATGCAAGTCTAAATAAAGTTATTAAAGTTATTATTTGGAGGTCTTTGTATTTTGCTTTTTTTTTTTCTGGTTTTTTTCTTAGCTTCACATTGCACTTGGTAAATGAAATGAAACAAAAAAGGAAAAAAATCCCACTTTAGATTGCAGTTGGTAAATAAAATGAAACAAAAAAGAAAAGAAAATACCCGTCATAAATAACATAAGGTTAGAAGTTAAATTTTACAACAACGTTTAAAAAAAGCTTAATACTAAGAATAAGAATAGATAAGCAATAGATAAGAAGATATCATTGGTGAAAGTAAATGATGTGAAAAGTTTATACAAATTTTTATCACTTGATGCAGTGGCATACTACAATAGGGGTATTCACGGGTTGATGCGAATTGCAAGAATGCGAAAATGCAACATATTTTTCGCACTAACGCGTGAACATCAATATTGTAACTTTACTTATTTGAATCAACGTAAAAACTTAGCCTTTTTAAAGTTTTACCCAGATGGCAACTATGCTTGAAAACACCCATAACATGAATCAGCTGTTTCGCATCACTGTTTGTGCGCTTTCGCAATAGGTTTGAGCAGTGCGTAATTCAAGAAGAGTTGCAAAATTACTTCTAATGTGTTTGTTGTTGGAATGAAAAAAAATTCGCGATCATGCATTTTCGCATCAACCCATGAATACCCTTAATAATTTGTTTAATACAAGTTAAAATATAGGTACAATTTTTTGTCTTCGTCTTTTTAACAAACTTGCTTCAATAAAAAAATCTCCGTAAATCAAGCATGAACTTCGTGGAATCGAAGTCAAATGAATTTGGTTATTTTTTTACTTGATTTTGTAGTCGAAACTTACCTTTTAAGAAATTAACAGATATTGATTTAAATGGACTCATAAGAACATATGTATAAGATTAAGTTTAAAATCAAGTTAATATTATAATATATGAAATAATGTTTTTATTGGGTGAAATCACATTGCTTTTCATTTCTCCAATACATATTACATTTTGTTCTATATGCTATAAAACAAGAATAGTTTCGTAAATAAGTGCATATAGAACAAATTATTTTTTTTTAAACGCATCTTACTCTAAAAAACGCTTCCAAAGATGAAAATTTTTTTTGACAGAAAAAACCACAATCTCTTGAACTTTCATTGGTGAGAAAATCGCGGCAGATTTTTCGGTTCAGTTTTTTACTAAACTTTAAACTTGATTTACCAAAAAAACATTTTTGTCATATAGAACACAATAATTTGCGAACGACGATATGCTGGACATTGTTTGATAACCATATAGAATTGCCTAGAGCTAAAAGAAAAATTTAATAAATAAATGCTTGTTTACATCTGAATTAACCCTGAAACAAATTTAAAGTTTTGATTTATTTTTGGCATTTGAGTTGAATTTTCAGCCTTGGTGTATTCAGAGACTTATGGTAGAATTTTATGATCAATTTTTTTGTGGAACATTTCAACCCGGTATATCCTTTTTATGGGTCTTTTTTGTACTATGTCACAAAATGGTCAAAAAAGACCAATAAATTGAAAAGTGAGGGGGTTAAAATGTTGCACGAAAATGTTTCACGTAGAAAATGTCACGCTATTTGAATAACGTAAACTGTCGCGGTGTGACTTAGACACACTAATACAAAAAACATAATTACTTTATTGAAAAAAATAAAGTTTAATGCAAATATCGTTCATTGAGAATTAGTTTCTTTTTTTAAAAAGAAAAATTAAATTATTTATAAATAATGTGGAAATTGTTATTAAATTATTAATTTGTACATTTAAGGCAAACTACACTTTTCTGTGAATGCTCGTTACTCATGGGTTTCTGACTATTACCACGGAATTGCTTAGAAAATCGTCCTTTTTTATAAGAGGAACAGCTAAGTTGACGCTTCTTCTTTGATTACACTATCGATGCATTCTAAGCTGGGTTTCATGATGAATTTTCTATTATCACGTATTTTGCAGATGCCAGTGTCTTAGAGTCACTACGTGACAGTTCATGTTATTTTTTAATATTTTGTATAATAAGTAAATATTATAAAAACATAAAAAAAAATAAATTGTATATTACAGAAACAGAATGACCAATAATAAAATACATATAACTTATTTTGCTTTAAAACAAGTTTTAAATCATTTATATTGGTTTGAAATTGAATAGTGACCCAAAACACAGCCTGACATGAATAGGGTTAAACGAGTGCTCAATGTGATCTGAGAGTCAACATTAAATACATTCAATAGCTACTACTTTAAGATAAAACTTGAAAAATTTTACTTAATTCCAATTGTTTTTTTTTTTAATTTTGCTAAAATATATTTTGAAATTACGATTTGGCCATCAAAAAGACGTACATCAAAAATTTGAAAATTGGATTTCTGGCAACTCTGACCATGAGTGCAACTATCTACTCAATATGGCAGCGCGGTGAGTTGTAGACTCTCACCTCTCTCTCTCTCAACAAAGAGCTTAAGCTATTGTTTGCTGTTATTTTGTGCTGCTTATACAATTACAGCATGGATTAAAATGCATGCATTTTTAAATAATTAAATGACAATTTTTACTAGAAACATAGTACCCAGTAGTAGGGTTGCTTATTCTAGCAATTGAATAGTGAAAGAATTATTAAAATCGGTTCAGCGATTACGCCGTGATTGAACGATAAAAATCCGAGGGAATACTTTTATATAACAGCATAGATATAGATAAGTAACCAAGCTACCATGTGTAACATTTAAAGTAGTTTTTATTAAAAACAACACACACACACGCACGCCCACTTTTACAATGATTTAAAAACATTAACCACACCAACATTAATATCCTCACATATTTTACTTCCTATTAAAAGGCGCCATAAAGCCCACCATTACAAATGCTATAATTAAATTTCAAAAAATTTGTTTTTGCGTAAAAACAAAAAAAAATAAATGTTAATTACGAATAATTTTATAATTGCCAACAAGTTAATTGAATGGAAATAAATGCATATCAGTAGAAAAAAAAATCACAAATAAGTTAATTGTTGTTATTTTATGCGACTAATTTTAGTTAAATTACGCTCAACAAAATTTCAATAAATATAGCGTTAAGTTTACCCACTTATTGATTTTTTTTTTTATCACATTAAAAACTTCCAATTTGCATTTATTTGCTACTTGTATAAAAAATGCAACTTTATTTTGTGAAACATTTATATTTAATTTGCAATATTTTCTAAATGAACTTCAACCCGAGTTTAAGTAGCTCGATGCTAGTTGGCTTGAATTTAATCAAATTGACATCATTGCCATCGCGGATAAAAACAACTTGAATTTTTTTTTATTTTTTTTTTTTTTTTTTGACGTGACATTTTTCAAATTTTTCAAAATGCTTTGGCATTACTTGGAATTGATACTCGACGAGTAAAGGCGCTACTCGCAAAGAAAAAAACGTTTATCACCACTTTGCCGCAAACGAACTTTGTTTGTCGTACTTCAAATCGTTATTTGCAAACATTTCAACAGTTGTTATAATAATAGTCAGTTTTTCATTTGTCATAAACGCGAGTGATTTTTAAATTGCAGCAATTGAAGAATTGTTTTTCCCAACTGAAAACTTCCTTTGTTTTTCCCTTCATTGTATACACAAAACGCTTATAATTCACAGTTACTTTATGGACAAACTGTTCTATGTTAGCAAATTGGTAATTTCATAAATAATATATAAGTGTTCATATCAGAGCTCGTTTCTTTTATTAAGAAATGATAAGAATTAATTTTTTTCATTAATTTACAGAAATTAATTTTATTTAAAAATTAATGATTTGTAAATGTTAAATCACGAAAATTTAAATTTGTTTTTATTAATACAAAATTTAATGTTTGAGCTCATCTTATTTTAGTTTTTTGACAAAACTCCAAAGTTTCTTATTTACATATTTAGAAAAATATCAAACTGACAACAATTTCAAAACTCTCGCTTTTTCATCGAAGCTTTGCATGTGGGTCAATGTGCTGTGATTAATTGTACACAATGCCGTAGATAGGTACTTCATAAGGGGGGGGGTTTGCTGAAGCAAAATAAAATTATATACTACATTATATTTAACTTAATAGCTGCTAACAAAAATAAGCAGTTAAAAATACACAATTTGCAATTTATCTTCACACATAATATGGCAAAATTAAATATTTTGGAATATTTGCGTTTTTATTTAATACTAGCCTTTCCCTGGCGCGCGTTGCTGCACCCTGCAACTATATGGGAACATAATAGGTACATTCAAAACTTTTCTTAAACTCTTAGTTTGATACCACTGTAATTTCACACAGTGAGCATACAAACTAAATTACCAAAATGTAGCCAAATCGATTAAAACCGTAGGAAGTATAGCATTTTTATTGATTTGTGGGCGGTAAAAGGGGGTGTGACAGAAATTTAAGCCATCTCGTATTTAAAAAAAACTGTACTTCCAAAATTTCAGCTCTATAGGCTGAGTAATTTTGAAGTTTCCAGCCATCACTCAGACAACGTTTTGCTTTTTGTATATGCAGGGTTTTCCAATAAGAGGTGTTATTTTGGTATTCAAAGAAAAATGCCATTTTTTGAGATAAATGATCGGATGTTTATTTCATAATAAAGAGGAAGGTATGCCGTTAATAATGAAAAACAACATCAGCCAAATGGCCAACACGACCACGCTTACAGGACAATAACCTTTTCTTGAAATTTTCGATAACCAAATCGGGTTTTAATGGTTTTTAATTTTTACGTAAAATTGTAACAATTTTTGCCTATAAATGTTATAGGTTTGAAATAGAGTTGAAAATTTGCGAATTTGGGTTTAAATTATTTTTACAATTATTTTTGGAAAAAAAAATACATAAAATATATTTACTCAACTAACGATATTCTTGAATAAGATTTTCATAGTACTTTAATGGAGCTTTTAAACAAAAAAAAATTTAACAAAATGTATTAAAAAGCAGCGGAGATATTTGAATCGAAAGTCACACAATTTTTTTACTTTTTTCTCATTTTTGAGCAACGATGTTGCATTAAATATATCGTTGTAGTTAAATTTTTCATAGTTTTCGAGATATGTTCATTAGGGCGTATCGAAAAATTTTGATCGTATTCTAAGAGGTCTCAAAAGTTGCATGGGGTTGTCAAGATCACCCAAAAAAAAATTTTAAGAAAAAAAAGGATGTCTTCCTGCCCCGCAAGGACAAAGTTGTTTTTTCCAAAAAATAGGAAAATGCATATGCAAAAATTATGCTAATTATTAATTCGGCAACTTTAAGGAATACGTTAACAGTATAATCAATACCACCAAAATTTAGACAATTGGGTAACAATAAAAAGTCCTGTGCTATCTCGATTACAAATTTTGCTTCGAATATCCTTCACACAGGACACTCTGGATAAGAATCGTGAGTGGCAACGTGTTTACCTATATATTGTTAGTTTAAACCTATACCTACTTTTGCTTTAAGACATACCAGGCCCGTAGCCAGGATTTACCTAAGGGGGGGGTTTGGATTAAAAAAAAATATCGATAGTTTTTGATATCGATAATGAAAATGTATTTTTAAAATACTTAATATCAATAAAGCGACAAACTTATAAAAAAACACTTTAAAACTTTTTTGTATTCTGCAATATTGATGAAATATAATATTAGCTGCGTTCGATTCGCCAGCCTATACTTAATTCATGTCGATTATTTCAAAATTTGTATGTGAAACAAACAACAAAGTCTACAGCTAGTTGAGTATAGAGTAGGTCAATTATCAGTTGACTTGAGTACAGTTGCGTTGCCAAGTTCTTATTTTTTAGTTGGCTTGTGTACGGAATAAGTAAAATGTAATAGATTCTGTCAAAATGTGATGTGAGTACATAAACAAAACTATTTTCCTTTAAGGGGGAGATACCTCATATTTTCGGAAAAATTTCAAATGTTTTTTCGAATTTTTCTTTTAAACAAGTTTCAAGTCATTTATATTGGTTTGAAATTGCATAGTGACCCAAAGACACAGCGTGAAGTGAATAGGGTTAAAACAAAAATTATAAACTGCTCGTAGTGACCATATTCGCACAAATCCTTTGCATGGCTACAGCATTATTGAATCTTCGAAGTTTTTACTACACTATCAGAATTTTTAATTTGTTCTTTATTCGAGCACTAAATAAGTTTTGGTGAGTCAGGATCGAGAGGCCTGGGTTTCAAAATTTCAGCTAACTTTGCTGCTGGAATATTTAGTGAAGGCTACACCACCATTCTGAAGCTTTTGAACGAACTGAGTATAATTATTGGCACCTATTGCAAAGTTTTCGCCGAAAATACCAATAAGGCACAAGTAGCGAAGCAGAACCCAAAGAGCCTCTCCAAAACAAAAGCAGCTCGGATGTACCTTCCGAAAGGATGTACCTAAAAGTTGAAAGATATCGTGTGAATAAATCATGTTTTTGGAGTCAAAACTGTTGAAAAAATAGTCGATTTTGGACCTTCGATTAAACAGCCGATATAAATTTGAATTTTAAACTTTCTTATGATATTACAGGTTTATCCTTCCATTCAAAATAGCATTACTCGAAGAAAAAACCTCTTTTGCTTCATATAATTGGGAAAATTTTGACAGCTACAGGAGATACTCTGCAGATCCACCATTTACTAAAAATATAGGAAAATAAAAAATTATCCAATTATGTTATCAACTTGAAAAAAAATTATTAAACAAAACTAATTTCACCCTGTTTAGGGGTATCTCCCCCTTAAGCAGTTTTCTTCGTTTTCAATTTAATTTATTGACAGACTTCTTGTGGTCTGTCAAAAGAAAGACTTCTTGTGTGTGGTCTGTCAAAAATAGTGTTGCCAACTATTCAGTAAGTAACAGCTAAGTGAGTAGCCGTTTTCTTCGTAATTGAGTTGAGCACTGGCGAATCGAACGCAGCTATTATTCGGATTTTGTCTGTTCCGCAACAAGCAAAAAATTAATCCATTAATATACATATCAATGCAAACACGCTACCAAAAAAAAAAAAACCACGCTTTCAAACATTCAGAAATATTCGGCAACTTTTGAACACATTTACACATTGATAAAGGAAAAAAAATCATTAAAATCAAGTGCTTACTTTCCACCGTTCTAGCCTTTTTTACTTCTGGTTTCTGCAGCCAATTAAGTAGGCTCATTTTTGTAGTTTTGGCACAATAAAATTAACAAAAGAAACTCTTAAACTTATCCAACAAAACTCAATCAAAATTTTACCACTTTCACGTACCTATTAACGCAATAAATTCTTAAATTGCTGGAGGTGGACAAAGTTCAATTATATGTATCGGTCTTTTTTCGAAAACTTAAACGTGTTGATGTTTTCGCTGTTTACACTTGCAGTTTGCACTGTTAGAGAAAAAAGACGCACGTGCAGCAAGTATTCGCAAATTGGCAAAGTTATATTAATGCTAATATAATATTTTTTATACTTTTTGGACCATAAGGGGGGGGTTTTAACCCTAAAAACCCCCCCCTTGACTACGGGCCTGAGACATACGTATTTTTTTTTATAAAAGTCAAAGTATTTTAAAGTCGTTATTTTTTACTGTTTTCCTCAAAAAACAACTTTGTCCTTGCGGGGCAGGAAGACATCCTTTTTTTTCCTTAACATTTTTTTTGGGTGATCTTGACAACCCCATGCAACTTTTGAGACATCTTATTATGTGAAATTCGAAAAAAAATTGTAATTCGATACGCCCTAATATTCATGTTTTTGATGTGAAAATAACGGACATTTTTTAAATTTTGCTAAATTTAAGAAGTATTGTATATTTTGTAAATATTTGCATATGTAATCTAAGAAAACAGCTAAAAATATGCAGTTTTATAAAAAATTTGTACTACAACACCATCTGGTGTCCAAGGTGGATCAAAGAAAATAGCGCTAAAACACTCATTGTACCTGAAAACCCCTATGTACCAATTTTCATTCTAATCGCATTAGCGGTTTGTGAGTTTTAGGTGGTTTTGTAAAAAATTTGTACTACAGCGCCCTCTGGTGTTTAAGGTGGATCAAAATTGATAGCCCTATGACTTGCCTTGTACCAAAAAACTCGAATCACGATCGGATAAACAGTGTAGAAATGTATTCAGGACACACAAGCGTACATTCATTTTTATTTATAAGAAAAATGTTCTGGATTGCTAAGGGGGGGGGTTTGAACCCCCAGAACCCCCCCATATCTACGGCGTTGATTGTACACCTAGTTGAAAAGCGTAACAAAAAGTAATGTGCTGCTAATAGCTCTTAAAGTAGGCCAAAAACACAGTTTACGGTTATATAACCTTAACTAACTCAATATCTCGATGTGTTGGGCCAATTCTGATTTCATATTTGGATTTTATACAGAAAATTACTTCGAATAGCTTTCGCCCAGTTACTCAAAAGCTTCCTTGTAAAGAATATTCAATATTTTTCTCAGTAAGCTCTTTGGAAATAATTTCCTTTACAATTTCTTATACTTTCATATTCTTACTTATTCTTTAAAAAAATAAAATAATATTCAAAAATACACAACTCATAACATATGTTTTTTCAATATGACTGAAACACCGTTTTAAGGAATCTCAAAGTATTTGAAATTTAATTTTTTTGTTCTATGATTAAGATGTGAGGAATATATTTTATCTGACTCTTTTCTAGTACAGTGTTCAAACCGCAGCCATAAAAAACAAAATTAGTCCAGCACAATTATTTCAATTAAATCATTAAATTTACTGCAGTATCCTTTTTTATATTCGTACTCTAACTGCTGCCAACAACAAAAACAACAAACCAAAAACCGCCACCCCCACAGCTAATCGATAAAACTGACTAATTAATGAAAACGTATACGAAGGCGCTTAATTAACAAGTTCTCCACCAAGCGAGTGACCAACCCAAACAATCTAACGACCGAATAGCCCAAACGCACCAATACATGGCAACGAGCGCCAATGAGAGGATAGACAAAATGGAATGAGACTATAAAGATGGCAGAGCTTGTGCAAAGCAGATAATTAACCAAAAAGCACAAAATCACAAAAAAAAAAACAAAAAAAAACTGCACTGTAGCATTACATGCTAGAACACAAGCAGCGTTAAGCAGTGCTAACAACAACAAGAAGCACACACACACACACACACATACATATTCACTATGAACGAAAAGCAAACGTGAAACGTCAAAAATGTGAAACTCAATCAAAAATTTCAAAGAGCAACACTAAAAGATACAAAACGAAACTTTACAGCTACTTAAAGATACAACGCGTATCTATGAGATACTACACAACTTTCGAGCTGGAACAAAAATTAAGATTTTTGCGTACTTATTAATTGCGTCGTCAAAGCGAGACAGAAGCGTAGGACACAACTAAAGCAAGACAGGCTGGCTGGCTGCCTGGCTGGCAAGTAGGCAGAAGATGTTTGCGTCGGGAGCAGCGGCGAAAGAGGCAGAAAATAAGCTGCCATGCTTGCTGGAGAAATGCAGGGAAATCGCTGAGTTACACAGATACAACGTATTTGTATACGACAAGCAAGTTGTTGTTGCTGCGGTGCTATTGGAAGTGCGTGAGCAAGAGTGAAATAGCAAGCGTTTGTTTAAAATTCCAAGCAAGCTATGCCCAAGATACTCTGACCAAAGATACTTATTGGAAAATCTCCTGCAATTGGAAAATTTGGCCAAAACTGACTTGGCATGTGTGTGAGTGCAATAGCAATACTTGGCGGCAGTTGTTCTGCACTAGCACAGGCAGGCAAGTGCAAAAAGATGGCGCAGCAGCAACAGCAGCTACGTGCGTGTATCCATAAGATATATTGGGTTCTCGGTGCTGCTCTTGTGGCGGGCGGCTGCAGTTGGATTTGATGTGGCCGCAAAATTTTTGGTTTCAGTTCAATTTGGCACTTGGTTCACGGCGAACGCACGGGTTGGCGTCAGGCAACATTTTAAAAGGGAGGCGCTTTCAGAGATTTTTAACGCGCTCTGCAGCTAAAAATTACAGTGTAAGGCGAAAAGAAGAAAACAAAACATAAAAAAACAAACAATTTGTGAAAGTTTTAAAAAAAATTTTAAAAGAAGTTTGTGATCAATTTAAAGCTCAAGCAATAGACAAAAATTAAAAAAAAAAACAAAAAAAATATTAAAAACTTTTTTAAACTGTGCAATTTATAAAAAAATTTGGAGGAACAGCAACAACTACGCACATATATGCAGTGACACACACACACACACACACACACATAGACTTAAAGCAAAGTGCTGAAATTATAGGGGGCGATGCTAATTTTCAAGCCCAAGTAGAACATTAAGCTCTGCACACACTTCGACAAAATAAAGCTCAAGCTGCTTAAAGTGCAATATTTTACAAAGAAACAAGTCACAAGAAAAACTAAGGCCGCTAAAAAAGCTGCGTAATTTTCCAAAACCACGTAAATTCATTTCAAAAAGCTTTTTATAAAACTTAAAAGCAACAGCAGCTTCTCAAACTCTTAGTAAATTTAAAAAAAACAAGAAACAAGAAGTGGAGTGCCCGTCAAATCAGCAGCTTTAAAGCACAGCAAGCTTTTTGAGCAAAAAAAAATTTCAAAACATTTAACGATCATTTAAACAAAAACAAAAAGAAACAAACACTGAACGAAGTTTTATGCAGTTCAAACTTTCAACAGCTTGGCGAAGCTTTTAACAGCCCCAACAGCTCTTTAGAAGCTTAGAAAGAGACTTTTCTCATAACATACCAGCATAAAAAAAAACTTTAAAATGAGCCCAAGCTTTTAAGTGACTGCATTTAAATCAAAACAGTTTTCGTGAAAAAAAACAATTTTTTATGTCATCAGCTGAAATAAGTTTAAAAAAGTAACTAAAAAAGTACCTTCGTCAGCTAAAGTGCTTAAAGTAACTTAAACGAAGGAGCCCGATAGAAAAAGTGAAGCTTTTTTGAACTTTAAATGATCCTCTTGACTTGAACAGTTAAAGTAAAATATCAACCAAAAAATAAAACCATCTCATCTATAAAACGAAGGAGCCACACGGAAAAAGTGAAGCTTTTTTGAGCTTGCAGTGAACTTTTGACATAAATTAAAAACTAACTAACAATATTCTCAAAGTACTCTTTGAGAGTAAATGAAAATGTGAAAATGAGAAAAATGTCAACCAACATTCATTCATACAACAAGGGATCCGATCGGAAAAAGTGAAGCTTTCTTGAGCTTGCAACGAAATTTTACATAAATTAAGAAATTACTCAAAACTCTCTAAGTACTCTTCAAGTGATCATCCTGAACCGTTAAGAGAAAAATGCCACCCAAAAAATAAAAACCATCTCAACCAATCGTAAAAAAAAAATTTTTTTCCCGTCGGCAAAATGCAAGCCACCAAAATGCGCACCCCCTTTGCTATACAAGAAATACTCGGTCTCGGCGTTGGCTCCGCTGCAGCAGCCGCTGCTAGCTATCAACAGGCAGCTCAGCTAACACAACAACATCATCAGCAGCAGCAGCAACAGCAGCAACAACAGCAGCTGCATCAAGCTCGCAATGCTAACGCTTCACCGCCCACTGCTGCCACTCCAAACGATTGTCAAAATGGTCCACCCATGTCACCTGCCTCCTCACACGGTGGCGGTGGTCAACGTGATACTCGCTCCCTCTCACCTGATGTGACGACGCGCTTGTCAGCGGCTGCCGCCGCTGCAGCTGCTGCTGCGGCCCACTGTCAGCTGCCTGTCTTCAATCCAGCGAATTTCTATGCAGCCGCCGGCTATGCGGAACACGCTGCTGGTCAGCTAAATGCAGCGCATCATCATCACATGACCACTTTGGCAGCAGCGGCGTATCTGCGCGGCTTTCTGCCGCCGGGTTTTAGCACGCCACACGAATTTCGCGGCCACTTTCAGCAGCATTTTGGCAATCAATTTGCGGGTGAGTTTTATAATTTTAACCGGAATTCAAATTGAAAAGCTCTCAAATGTTTTATAGTAACTTCAAAAGTGCTTTTGAAAGATTTAAAGCACTATTTTGTGCTCACAGATATATTTTTTTCCATTCGCTACCGAGTTGAGTTATAAATTTCTTTTTTCAACTAAATTGAAGTAAGAAATAACTCAACGAGCTTTTTCAAGCTTTCAGGGATGCATTATATCTTTTCAATCAATGCAATTTGGCGTTTATTGTATGTAAGGATTTTTAGGGTTTTCTGATCGGGAATATGTGTTCCAAAATTCAATTTCAGATTTTAAATTTTTAATTCCAGGGATGCCAACAGTCAATTTACTTACCATAGCGTAAAATACAGACATATTTTTCCTATTCGTCACCGAGTTGAGTTATATTTTTTTTATCTCAATTTAAGTAAAAAATAATATCGCAAGCAGTTTCACACTTTCAGGGATGCATTAAATTTTTCAGTAGTTTAAATTTGGCGTTGATTGTATGTAAGGGTTTTTGGGGTTTGCTGATCAGGAATTTGTGTTTAAGTTCAGCTCTTAAAATTTTGATTTCAGGGCTGCCAACAGTTAATTTACTTGTCATAGCATAAAAAATGGACACATTCTTCCCATTCGTCACCGAGTTTATTTATTTATTTTTTTTTTAACTAATCTGAAGTAAAAAATTTTTCCGCGAGCAGTTTCACAGTTGCAGGGATGCAATAAATTTCTTCAATGCATGAAATTTGGCGTTGATGGAATTTAAGCGTTTTTGGAGTTTGCTGATCAGAAATATATATTCCAAAATTCAATTTTAGCATTTAAATTCTTAATTTAGGGCTGCAAGCCCTCAATTTACTTACCATAGCGTAAAATACAGACACATTTTTCCCATTCGCCACCGAGTTTACTTATATTTTTATTTTTTGTTTTTTTATTTAAATTGAAGTAGGAAATAATCCCGCGAGCAGTTTCACCCTTCCAGGGATTCATTAAATTTCTTCAATAAATGAAATTTTACGTTTATCAAATGCAATGCTTTTAGGGGTTTGCTGAACAGGAAAATGGGGTCCAAAATTCAATTTCAACATTTAAAATTCTGATTCCAGGGCTGCCAACCGTTGATTTGCTTACCATAGCGTAAAATACAGACATATTCTTCCCATTCGTCCCCGAGTTGAGTTAAATTTTTATTATTTATCTAAATTGAAGCAAGAAATAATTTCGAGATCAGTTTCACACTTCCAGGGATGCATTAAATTTC
Source organism: Pherbina coryleti (assembly GCA_943735915.1). Lineage (NCBI taxonomy): Eukaryota > Metazoa > Arthropoda > Insecta > Diptera > Sciomyzidae > Pherbina > Pherbina coryleti. Next base: position 129,622,378 of record OX030951.1, on the reverse strand, counting down.
TTTAATAGACGAAATTTGACTTTTATTAAACGCAATGGTTTTTTTGGGTATGCCGATCAGAAACATCTGTTCCAAAATTCAATTTCAGAATTTAAAATTTTGATTCCAGGGCTGCCAACGGACATATTTACTTACTTACTTACTTACTTATCTGGCGCTTACAACCGTAGGTCAGTTTTGGCCTCGTTTAAGAAGTATATATAAGAAATAAATACACATATTTACTTACCATAGCGTAAAAAATACACGCAAAGAAAAAAACTTTTATTGCCAGTTTGCCGCAAACGAACTTCGTTTGCCGCACTTGGGATCGTTATTTGCAAACGTTTCAACAGTTGTCATAATAATAGTTCAGTTGCGAGAAACGGGTAATTTAGTTGCAGGTAATTAATTTCGTTTGTCATATACGCGAATGATTTTCAAATTGCAGCAATTGAAAAATTGTTTTTCCCAACTGAAAACTTCCTTTGTTTTTCCCTTCGCTGTATACACACAATGCTTATAATTCAGAGTTACTTTATAGACAAACTGTTCTATATAAGCAAATCGGTAATTTGCTCAAAACGCGGACGGAGATAGCAACAATGGTGCGATGAGTACAATCCACAAGAAGACGGACGGACATAGGGGGAAGGACAATTAATATTATAAATAATAATGACCAAAATAGCTTACGGTATATCAGGGGCGAACACAGGTAGGGGTTTTGGGGGTTAAAACCCCCCCCAAATGAACGAATAAAAATAAAATTAAATGTATAAAGTAAAACAATTACAAATTATAAAGCATTATTTATTTAAGTTGGAATATTTAAAGCTACTTTCATGGTGTTATTTATTGTTTTTATGAAATTATGCTCTGTATACGCAAAAGAGGCCTGCCAGAGTATGATTTTTTGCCTGAAATATCATTAACTACATGTATGTTTTGGCAATGTTTTAAATAATGTAGACAATTATGCATTTTTAATTAGGAAAAGAATTACCTAAGAGGAAAAGATTACCTAAAACTTAAAATTAAAATTTAATAACTATTTATTAAAAATAAAATTAAATTTACATTTCATTAAAAGGTAAAGCAAAAAATGATTGTGCTATTTTTTATGTTACTTATTTCATGAATATCCAATTTGATTTAAAAATATTTTTTTTTATTTAAATTTAATTTAAAATCGCAATAATTTTGCTTTTCAATCAACTCATCAATCACCAACTCAAATTAACACATTTCGCTAACAGTTAATCAGTGCACCATAGTCCATTGCTGAATATTAGCATACTTTATCAAGTATTCGATTAAGAAACAAAAACAACACAACTCACAAATTCAGATCAGCGTAAGAAGTGTGTTGTGAGAGAACAGAGAACGAATTAGCAGTTATTCTCATGCGCTGATTTTCTCTTTACTACATGATCTGTTGTTTACATTTATTCGCTTGCAGTGTACTCCTACACTCAAAAAATAAACACTAACTTTAAATGAAACACAATGTGTTCATAATTTGCCTTTTCTCATGTTTTTTAAAAGTTTGCTCTTACTTTGACGAAATTTGCAAGCTAGATTTTAAACATAAAATTCATCAATTAATAACAGTTGTCGTCAATTTTAAAACATTTTTTTCAGTGTACAACAGTTAAGCAGTGTATATTCGTTTAACGAATATATTCATGCAGGGCTCTAATACGAATACATGCTCTACTACGCTGTTGTTCTCTGTAAAGTCGAGTTCCGCTATCAATGTGATATGAAGTTAAAACTAAAACTAAATTTTTAAGCTTTTCGAGCACCCACGCCCGAGTATTTTCGAGTATTTCGAGCTACCCGAATTTTGAATTTTTGTTTTCTACAAAACTTAAGAATCTCAACGAAAAATTAAGATGCAGTTTAATTAGTAATCGTTATTTAGTAAAAAAAAACAAAAAAATTTCTCTTAATCAGTCTGCATCAAACATATACACGGACTGCCAAAGCAATGTTCTTTTTTATATAAATGTAGCCACACAGAGCCAAAACAACCTAATAAAATAGAAAAAAAAATCAATAAAATTTCTCTATCGTTTTCATTCAAGAAGATTGTCTTATTAAAACCATTGAGAAAATCTTATTAAAACTTTGAGAATTTTTTATTGGACAATCCACATAATTTTAAGAAGAATCCTATTATTTTTTATGAGAAAACATTTAAAAACTATAAGGAAATCTTATCAAAAATATGTGATTTACTTATTGATTTTAAAAGTTACCTTTCTGATTTTTAGGAAGAAATTTTAAATATAATAAGATTTATTCATGAAATTTAAGAAAGAAATTCTATTGATTTAATAAGATTTCTTTTAAAATTTTATTAAAGACATTTTTTTAATCAATACGGAATCTTGCTAATCTTTAACCTAGAAATATATCTTTAACTGCCTATAATATTACATACAAATCTACACATTGTTAAGATTTTATTAAAATTTATGCATTATTAAATAAAGTTGTTATTTATGAATATTAAATACATATGTTAAAATTAAATTAACTTTGACTTTGTATCCAAAATACCCGGCGCTGTCGAGGCCTTCAAAGAAATTGGCGTCATCCTCAATATCCAACTTTTGTCAAGAACCTTACCATACATTTTTAATAAAGTCAAAATTGAGTCACTCAAGCCCACGACTGAAATATGGCTTGAGTTTCGAGAATTTTAGCCTCGTCGAAAACAAGTTCTGGAACACAAATATCATTCTCCATTATAACATTTTTCTTATTTTACTTTATTTTAATCGACAGATAACTTTTCGAATTAACTTCACAACTACGACTGAAAGCTAAAGCAAAGAAAGCAAAAATAAGTAGCATTTTCACCATTACTATCTTCTTAAAAGGGTGTCTAATAAAAAAATTTTATAAAAGCAGATCAATAAGATTTTCTTATTAATTTTAACTCTTAAACTATTCTCTTCTTAAACTTTGGAGAGTGAAAAAAGAGATTTTCTTATTAAAGTTAAGTGTTAATAAGATTTCCACATTATTTCATTCATTCAATAAGAAATCTTATTGAAAAATGTTTGAAAGTAGTTGTTAATTTTTAATAAGATTTTCTCTATGGAATTGAAAAGATTTCTTTATGGAAAATTCTTATTATTTGGTAATATTAATAAGAAAACCTAATAAAATATCTCAATTTGGTGGTCTTATTGATTTTATGGTGTAGTTTTTGGCTCTGTGCAATCATATCGGTTTATTTCCGTCTATATGTCTGCATGTAATGACGATCACAGCAGAGATTTTGGGGCCATCGTTATGAATTTCGATATATTAGAAGCTTGTATTTAAAATATAAAGATCATAATGCAAATTAGCGATCTCGTATGAAAATAACGCTAACCCCACATAGAAAGTAATATGAAATTGGAAGAATCTCTTAAAATTTCATAAAATTTCAATGCCTTAATTAATTTCAATTTTATTATTAAGGACATATTAAATTCAATGGCACAAAATAAAAGAATAATTGACTTTGTACTGTAAATATTATATATGAAATTTGAATAAGTCTATAAATTAAAATATAAAACACCCCCCAAAATTTATTTCTGGGTGCGCCCCTGCGGTATATATATATATATATATATTTATATATAAGATATATATTTAAATTGACAACTGAATATTCGTTTGTGGCAAATACAACTCGCAAACGAAGTGTAGTTGGCTAATTTTTCAGTTGCGGTGAACGAAAAATTTCTATGCGTGTTTTAACTGAAAGTTGCACTTTTATTTTTGGTTTTCACATGATATGTGAAAAGAAGTATAAACACATTCAACCCTTTAACCCTTTAAGGAGAGGTTCTAGTAGAAACGTAACGTAATTACAGGTTTTTTTTTTTGTTTTTTGACCGAACGTTAATCTTTTCTGAAAAAATCTTTTGTGGCATTTATTAATGGATATTTCAAGAAAATTATACAATTTTTCGATGAAAAATAATAAAAAATGTCGGCTGAAGCTTTCGCTGATCAAAGCCATGCGCGGCGATAGCCGATGTGCGCTGTACACTCTACAGCCCTGCCAAGTGATCTGAAACGAAAAAACCAAAAGAATTGTTAACCTAGATGAAATTTGGCTGCCTTGTAGATTTCCGATTTTAAGAAAACCCTTTTATAAAAATAAATAAATGGCCGCCCTGTTTTCAAAACTGTTTAAATGAATAAAAACCTGTTTTTTCCTTTTTCTTTTGCTTTTAATTTAAAAAAAAATAATTATAATAAATTTTTATGGAAAAAATGCTTCCTGAAGGCCCCCTAAATTGAATAAGCTTAAATTTGAGCCGTCAAACATCGAAATCGGTCAAGTCGTTGAAGCGGAATCGTGTATAGCGCGGAAAAAATGTGTTTCGAGAAAAACGCCTTTATACCTGTTTTTTGGCCGACGCACTCTCTCGTCTAGTACGCTATGACTCGTAAAATAAATAAGATAGGGAAATAAGATAGGGACTTCATATTTTCTAGATCCTAAGGATGAAAATAAAGCAAAAAATAAAAACAAAAATTTTCAATTGATTTCTACGAGAACCTCCCCTTAATGCATATTTTCGATATCAATTATTAATCTAACAGCCGAATCGAACTTTAAACAAAATACTCAAAAAAGTTATATTAAAAGAATTTTTAACAAAGAATTTTTAACAAAATAAAATAAACTCATTGAAGAAAAATGTACTAATTTCAAAATTACATTTAGACTTAATATTTTTACAGTATTTTACATGCCATGCAATAGAGCAAACATGCCCACGTAGTGGCCCGTATGGCCCACGTGGCCCTTCATACAAATTTTTTTCTATCTTAGTTTTGTCTATGCGATGAGCCAAAATCAAGGAACGCCTGCAAAAAACAACAACACAAATAGCACTCGTTCAGTGTTCAGCACATTTTCCAGCGAACTTTACAAAAACAAATGTATGCAAAGCCAAAACAAAAAAACGCATACTCGATGATGTCGATGCTGAAACTGATTGTCCCGCTACTTGTGTGTCGAGTAATTTTTCATGACATGTGATTTTATTGTATAGGGTGTTTTTTTTAGAGGTATAGAACTTCGAATTGAAATAAAACACAAGAAAATCGTTTTAATGTCCATCAATTTGGCTTTATTGGAAGGATAATTTTATGCCATTAATGTTTAAATATGATTTCGGGCATGTGGCCGCCGCGGCTGGCTCGAATAAAGCCAATTCTACAGGTCCAATTTTCAACCACTTTTTCGAGCATATGGGGCCGTATGTCGGCAATAACGCCACGAATGTTGGCCTCCAAGTCCCCTAACGTTTCTGGTTTGTTGGCGTAGACGAGCGACTTCACATATCCCCAAAGAAAATAATCCAATGGTGTCAAATCACACGATCTTGGTGGCCAATTGACCATTCCATTCCGCGAAATTATGCGCTCATCGAATGTTTCCTTCAATAAATCGATTGTGACGTGCGCTGTGTGGCATGTAGCGCCGTCTTGTTGGAACCACAACTCATCCACATTCATGCCATCCAATTCGGGAACGAAATAGTCGGTTATCATGGCTCTATACCAGTCTCCATTAACGGTAACTGACTCTCCAGCATTATTTCGGAAGAAGAGGCCCAATGACTCCACCAGCCCATAGAGCACACCAAACAGTCAGTTTTTGTGGATGTAATGGCGTCTCAAGGATCTCATGTGGATTCTCTTCACCCCAAATGCGGCAACAAATGCTTGTTGACTTAGCCATTCAACCAAAAATGAGCCTCATCACTGAACAACATTTTGCGATGAAAATCAGCATCGAGATCAATCTCATTTTCGGCCCATACACCAAAATCACGACGCATTGCATGGTCTCGCGGCTTTAATTCTTGCACAAGCTGGATCTTGTAAGGTCGCAAGCCAAGATCTTTGCGCAAAATCTTCCATAAAGTTGATGGACAAAGCTCCAATTGCTGTGCACGGTGGCGAATCGATTCATTCGGGTCCTTTTCAACATTTTGCTCTACAGCGGCAATTGTTTCTTCGGTGCGCACTGTTTGACGTCTCTGCGGATGCGTATTATCACATAGAGAAAACGTAGTGCGAAAACGACCCATGGTTAACCGAATTAATTGCTCTGACGGACGATTATGTCGACCATAAAATGGACGGAGCTTGCGGTAAACTTCGCGAACTGAACCGTTATTTTCGAAATAAATTTACACGATTTGCAAGCGTTGTTCTTTTGTCAACCTGTTCATGATGAAATGGCAAACCAAACTGAACATAAATGACATTAGAGTTGCCAGATTTGACCACAAAATGCCAGTTTTATCTCTATTCGAAAAACAAACCCCTAAAAAAAACACCCTGTATTAATATTGTTTTGACGTAGAATACGTCGTTCTCGGAGGTAAGTAGGGTGGTTGATAGTGATCAGGTGTCGGTATTTACATTACTTTTTGAGCCTTTGGTGGGCCTAAAGTACTAATCGTACAATGTTGATCTTAGCACTTGTTGGTCTGCTTGATCCTCAATGCGACAAAAATTCATGTTAGAACTGTCTAACTTATATCAATTTTACACAATTACATGAAATATAAAGCCAACATTTGATGTTTTTGTTTGCTTAAACTTGCTACCTATTTATCGACGACTTCCGGTTTTTTCGACGGCGAAGACAGCGCCATCTAGCGTGAAGACATAAATCTTATAATTAAAAAAAAGCATACTTTTGGGGGCATGTTGTTTTTAACAGACTCGCGTAGCCCAGTAATACTGAGTAATTTTGAGGGGCATGCTTTTTTAACAGAATCTGTTATTGAAATGTCAAACGCAGCCAATTAAATATCCGGCCATATTATCGACAGTGAAATTTTGACACATGGGTTGTTGAACTTGATAGCATTGAACAAATTTTCTTTGCTTGTTTAAGTTTTCTACCTATTTATGGACAGTTTCCGGTTTTATCGACAAAAGCATAAAATTTGTATGGGAGCGCCCCTAAGGAGTGGTCGGAGGGAATAGGTGTCAAAGGCAAAAATGTTCCTTTTGCAAAAGTAATGGGGGTTGGTGATACATATTAACCCTCTCCGGCACTCTCTTAAAGGTCATATCCTCAGGTGTATGGAATAAATATTTTTAAAAAAGATGTCATCAAAAGCGAATTGAATAATTCTACGTCTTGTGTTACGACATAGTCGAAACTACTGTATCTTTTTTTGTTTTGTTTGATTTTTTGCCAAACACAACGATGAGCAACATTTTGTATTTTTGTTTTTTGTTTTTTTTTTGCATTGGCCCGCGCTTAAAATTTCTTGAGCCCCACTGCAATAGAGGGTTAATCTAGTTTCTTAGATTCTTTTATGTAATGGTTTCGGTTATGTGTTGACAAAGAAAGTGTGAACAACTAGAATTTTAGACGCAATTTACACTTGCAATTAGGATTTTAGCCGTTTATAAAAAAGTACTTTATTCAAAAAGGCGGAAAAAAGCGGAGAAGATTTTAATTGAATCTGAATAGTTGAAAGTCAAGACTTACGGTATTTGAAAAAAAAATTTCAATAATTTTAACCACGTTTTTAATTTTTTTTTATTTTTTTTTTTCTTTGCAAATTCACCAATTTAAAGATTATTTCATAAAAAAACATCTTCTTTAAAATAACAGAATATTTACAATATTTTTTTTTTTTTGAAAATTAAAAAAACCTAAATTAAATTACAGTATGAACTTTACAACAGTATGAACTCTACAATATTACACCTGTTATTTTGCTTTTACAATTGTATTTTTGTCTTTTTTTTTTTCTTGCCCCTTTTCCATGACGCGAATAGACATAAAATCCATAAAAAAGTTTAAAATTTTGAAAGCTGTAGCGGTCTCAAATATCGATATTTTTAAAAAATTATTACTGATCTATTTTAGTGCATGCTTTATCTTTAAAATGATACCCATATTTCTCTATTTGCAATCAACAAATTTTTTGATTTTTGTCTATGGAACGATTTACTGCTCGCCGTCTTGTTGTAACCACAGCTCAAATATATCGAAGTTTTCGAGCTCTGGCCACAGAAAATCGGTTTAAATCGCTCTATACCGAGTGCCATTGACGATAACGGTGTCTCTTTCCTTTTTTCGAAAGAAATAAGTTCCGATAATGCCGCCGCGCCATAAACCGCACCAAACAGTCAATCTTTGTAACTGCATTGATGCTTGGTCGAACACTTTTGGATGGTGGTAACGAAAATTTGGCTTTTAAACATAGTAACTGAGCCAAAAATGGACCTCATTCGAGAACATGATTCGAAAAACCAAAATCTGGATCTCCGATCAACATTTCCAGCGCCCAACTAACTCACGGCGTTGTCTATGGTCGTCCGGCTTCAATAATTGTATCAGCACAAACTTATACGGATATAGGCCCAAATCTAAGCGCAAAATAAGCCTGATTGACTCTCTGGCGATGCCTACTTCAGCTGATCGATGCCGAATCGAAATTTGTCGATCTACTTCGACACTGGCCGCTACGGCAGCTATTTTTTTTTCATCTCGCACCAATCTCTGTCCGGTTGGTGGATTTAGATGCAAAAGAGTCCATTCACGCTCAAACTTTTCCATCGTGTGAGAAATTGTCTGCACACTGAAGCCATGATGCCGATCGATCTCGCGAGGAAATTCACGTTGCATATTTACAACGGAACCAGAATTTCGATAATATTTTTTAATGATTTCCACACGTTTGGCAAGCATGAAACGATGCATGATAAAATGGCGAAACTTACTAAATATTTTGACAACTAGATTTTATTGGCGAACGTGGCGCAGTGGGTAGAGTGCGTGACCCATACGCCAAAGAACCCTGGTTCAATTCCATCTGACACAGAAAGTTTTTTCAATTGAATTGATGTTTCTGTTCGGCCATCACCTCTCTGGAGACAATGCCAAACCTCAGAGAGTAAATAATGCCATGTAAAGTTTCTTGAGAGCATGCACATTAGCTGTTCAGAGTCGGCATAAAACTAGTAGGTCCAGTTCTCGGTAAATAGTGTTCAAACATTTAATAACACGCACAACACAATTTGATCATAAAAAGTTCGGTAAAAGTCCTTTCAAGGGCTGAAATGGCCAGTTTATTTTATTTTATAGATTTTATTGGAAACTTTGACAGCTCCGTTCACCCTTATAGCTCTTCCATATAAACACAATTTTATTTAGTTTCTAGCTTTGAAGTTATCCTTTTTTGTTAATTTATAGATAAGGAGAGAGCTCCATGAGAGCTTAAGGAACAACCTAACCACCTTCATACAAACTTGGAGATTTTTACTTCAATCTTAGAACTTAGAACCCTGATATACTTAAAGTAGAGAGAAATTCTTGCACACATCAATAGCCCTCAAATTTCGGGTTGTGTGTTATGCACATAGCAGTATTTTTACATACAGAAAAAAAAAGGACTAATTAGACCTTGTCAGCACATTTCAGTGCATTTGAGTGAACACAGCGTGTTACCTTTTCACACATTATAACTACCATATGAACATCCGTTTCCGGATGGCAAGCTTTTGGCAAATTTCTGATTGGAACTTAAGGCACATTTAGCCATTTTGGGCTCATCAACGATAAAAGCTAATTTTTATTTTTAGACAAAGATAATGAGCATGTTGGTCTATTTTTTTCTGACTTTAAATTTTTTAACGATTTTGAATGTAACTGAAAAATTTAAGCAATTTAACTTTTACGTGTAAATTTTTTTTATTTATGTATAATTTTCAATATAAAAAAATTATCCATGTTCTTCCTTTTGAGTTCAATCACATCTGAAGCTAAATTTAATTTTCAGTTCTGCAATTTTGAATAATGGACGTTTTCCAAGGACTTCCACAGGGGGAGCAGGGGGCACTTGCCCCCTCCCTCGACTGGAAAAATTTTTTATATTTTTATTTATTATGTGTGTATGTTACATTTTCATATCATCATTTTCATAAACGTGCACAGCAATTCATACCTTGGTCCCCCTTGAAGAATTCCTGCGGACGCCTATGATTATTTCTATAAATATTTTCAAGAATTTTTCACAAATAACTTTTAATAATTTTTTTTTTTTAATTTTTCTCACTGCTCCTATTCTCTATTCTGAGTCAACCCTAAAAGACCACCCAAGACAGTACCCAGCAAATGTGGACAACTTGACAGCTACTGAAATGAGTGCTTCATGTATAAAGACTGAAAAAAAACAACAAGCATTTGCTACACTTTTCTAAAAAGTTCTTAGCCGCACATGTAGAGCTAATAAAAAAAATATCTTTCACAGTACATACTTTAGAGCACAGTGGGCTAGGTAAGCAAAATATGCTTGATTTTTACAAAGCTCTGCTGGTATTTAGCTGACTGTCCTTTTTTGTTTTTTTTTTATACTCTTCAACATGAATGTAAATTTTTGTTGCAAGGTGTTAAAGATGCCACTTGGTAACTGCACTCAGCGCTTTTTTTTTTGCTGTTTTTACGCTATTTTTTCATTTATCTGCATATGTACATATGTTTGTTTGCATGTATTAGCTTAGCTTATTAGTTGTCAACATCTTGTTCAGTTGAAAAGGCTTAAAAAACGCCAAGAAATTCTTCAAGCCACATTATAACACCTTTGTTTTAATTGTTGTTGTTTTTTGTTGTTATTTTTTGTTGTTTTGTTTTTTTTTTTTCTTGTTTTACTTTTTGCATTGTGTGCCTTACTTGACATGCATCCTTTTCTTCTTTGCAAAGACATGAATTCATTGAGATGCACTCAAGTGTTGCCAGCGGATGGTAGAAAACTTGGCTAATTAGCCAGTGTTGCAGTGCAGTTGAGAAAAAAAAAACCGCAATTGAGTGCGTAGGGCATATTAAATATGCAAAAATAAGTTTTTCTTATACTTATAAAATAAAATGCTTATAAAATTTGTATTTCAATTCATATTTTTTTTAGATTTTTTAGCTTATGTTGATTTTATCCATATGCATGATCTTATCCAACCAAATTTTTAAATATTCATTATTATTTGGTAATTGCAGTTTTTATTTTATTTGTCTTAAGAGTTTCTATTTTTTATTAAAACAACTGGTTGAATGACAAGTGAATTTTTATGCTTGTCAACATAAAAACAAAAATGGCAAATACCCCAAAAGTCATTTTATATGTGTTTTTTAGAGGTACCATCACACAATTTGATTTAGTAAGTTCTTCACTAAATAATTTTTATGTAGGTTGCACAGAGTCGTTTGCAGGATTTGGTCCTGAGAGTTTTTGACTAAAAAAAGGAATTCTAAGTACATAAAAAACTATCAAGAAATGGATCTAAGAAAATATGATATACAGGGTGGGCCAAATACAAGTTTTTTTTTTTTTAAAAAATGCAATAAAATGAACAAAATTAAATTTTTGCCATGTACAGTCTCTAAAGTAAGAGCGTGTACGGCATTATTCGCAGTCGGTAAATAGTGCAATTCTGAAATTTTGTCAACAAGTTGACATAACCTCTGCCCTTGACGCACTAGTAAAAAAGTTAAATTGGTGGTCAAAACTTTGTCAGAAAAAAGTGTTAGGCATAATGAGTGCTGTATACGCAGAACGCTTCGAGGCAGTTTTCCTCTGCAATCATCCAAAAGAACCAAAAATGTCCTATGTAGCGGAGGCAAAGTATTTGAAAAAGTCAAAAGCTTTTATCCAGAAGTGGGTGCAACGCTTTAAGGAATCTAAAAACGTCGATGACCTTCCCGATCGTGGCTGAACAGGAAACGTGACCAAGAAGGATGAAAAAATTACAGTGAGTTTGTTTTTGCGAAATCCTGGTTTAAGCTTGCGTCAAGGGCAAGCGAAATTGTGGCAAAAAGTCTAAATATATCGCACCTAACTATTCGTAGCCATTTGCGTGCAAATGATTTGAAATGGCGAAGCACAATGATGAAACCACTGTTGTCCGAAAAACACCTTGCTTGGAAAATAATGGCTTGGGCAACAGAAAAAATTGATGGCAATTGGAGTAACGTACTCTTCTCCGACGAATCTTCTGTTTGGGGTTATTCAATCGTACCGTGGGCTTGGTCTTGATTTTTCAGTAATTTTGTACAGCGCACCGTTAAACATCCCATTAAAATTCATCTTTGGGGATGTTTCTCAAAAAAGGGTTTCGACACTTTGCACTTCTTTACCAAGAACCTTGATGCTGCCAGAATTGTCAAAATTTATGAGAAGGCTTTATTGCCGACTGCCAAATGCCAATTTATAATCAAAAACAAAGACTGGATTCTGCAGGAGGACAATGACCCCAAACACCGCAGACGCCTCTGCAACGGCGGGAAACGCGAAAAAGGCATCGTCATATTAGATTGGCCTGCACAATCATTTGATGCTAACTCCATTGAAAATGTCAGGGGATACATAAAGCAGAAGCTTTGAGGAAGACCCAGCTATACTTTAAAACAGCTTTCCCCAGAAATTCGACGCATTTGAAGAGCTCTTCCGGTCGAATATGCCGAAAATTTAGTGGAAAATATGCCGCGGAGATGTCAAGCGATTATTAACGTTGGTGGTGATTGGACATGTTATGAATATGATTGCGACGTGCTTCGGAACCTTTATAATTAATGTATGTAAAGAAAAATTTTCTTAAATAAAGTTTTAGATAAATTATGCCGTACGTACACGCTCTCATTTAACAGATTGTATTATGGCTTTATTAGTAAGAGCAAACATTCCCATTAATTATGGAACACAACGTCGTTCAAGTGGCTGCCTCGGCTGGCTTCGCAGAAGTGCATTCTGTCTTTCCAATTTTCCAAGACCTCGTTGATGGTAATGGGCTGTAGCTCACGGATTGCATTGATGATACTGGCCTTAAGTGCTTGAATCAGGCGCGGATCCAGGGGGGGGTTTTGGGGGTTCAAACCCCCCCCGAAATTCTAAAAGAACCTGTATTTAAATGTGATGTACTGATGTTTATTATGTGGGCTAAGAGTACCAAAAAGAAAAAAAAAATTGGTTTTTTATAATTTACTTTAAATATTCACACCCCTATGCTGTAAACGTTTCTAGCTGTTTCTACACGTATTGCTAAAATACTGAATTCTGTTCCAGTTTTTGTTTGTTTTTGCGATATTGCGCCTGTAGCTGTAAACAGTCACACATACAATCTTAACCTGAAATCACAAAAACACCGCATTTTTTGGATAAAATATATCCAAACACCGCACAGTCTTAATTTAAAAATCCACAGTTTCGATAGTATCGGAAGTGTAGACTTAAAATTCCTTTTTATACAGTAATGGAGAAAAATTCCGGTTTTTGTAGTTTTTATTTATTTTGATGTTGGTCTTATGTTGGCCTTTAAGATTTGTATTCGAGTCAAATAAACAGAGAAATAACTTTTATTATTATAATTATCTTCACCGCAGCGTCAGCTTGTGGTATTTAACACAAAAAATAATCCTGAGCACCACACAATCATATGGAGTGAATATGGAGTGAAATGTGGATGGCTATTTTTTTCGTCGCAAAGTTTTTTCCAATAAGTGGAATAATTTTTTTACATATTGCAGCAAAACACAAATTATAACCATCTTTTGAATAACCAGAGGCTCGAAATAGATTTTAGACTAACGGTTTCTCCCTCAGCCTACGATTTTTTGAGAAAGAAAATTGTCCCGCTCTAATGTATATAAAGGGTGGTTAAATTTTAAGGGCCGATGTTGAATATAAACCACACCTAAATGTCAACTTTTTTTCTGCATTACATTTGACATTTCTCAATTTCAGACTAACTCAATTTGAACCGATAAAGTTATTCAGGCTTATTATGAAAATGAGCTTTCAAATCAAAATGCATATCGAGCACTTCGTGATTTTTTTTTAATCGTCCAAATGTGCGTACAATCGGAAAAATCGTCCAAAAATTTGAACAAACCAGGTCTGTAGGAGATGTGAAAACACCAGTGCATGCTCGTACTGCAGAAAATATTGCTGCTGTTCGCGATAGTGTGGCTGAAGAGCCGTCCACCTCAACTCTAATGAACATTATGCATAAAGACTTGCATTTACACGGTCAGAATGGTGGCAAGAAATGGCAACAGTGGATGATCAATTTTCGAAGAAAATCATCTTCAGTGATGAGGCACATTTTCACCTCAGTGGATTCGTCAATAAGCAGAATTACCGCATTTGGGCGAATGATAATCCAAGAGTGATTGTCGAAAAACCAATGCACCCACAAAGAGTGACTGTTTGGTGCGGTTTATGGGCTGGCGGCATCATCGGGCCGTATTTTTTTCCAAAATGAGGCTGGTCAGGCAGTTACTGTGAATGGTGTTCGGTAGCGTGAGATGATAACGAACTTTTTATGGCCCTAATTGGAAGATATGGATGTGGACGATATGTGGTTTCAACAGAACGGTGCCGAATTCGGCCTTATTTCCATTTGAAAAAGAAATTAAGCCAATTTGGCCTTATTTCCCTTTAAACGGAACCAATATTAAAACGCCATCAAATAAGTTTTTTAGTTTTATTTAATGAAAAATTAAAGATATAAAGTATTGGAATAATTGTACTTTAGGGCCCATGCTCCTTTTTTCTTTTTTTTCTAAATGTGCATTTGGAGCTCCTAATGCACATGCTGCAAAAAAAGGTCGGTCTCAAATGGTTTAGGAGATAAAAATCGTGAAAGTTTGAAAAATGTACACGCTTCTTTTTTTTTTTTTTTTGTTTCTTAAATGTGTATGGAACTTCTAAATCTAATGCTGCAAAAAAAATAGGTAGGTCTCAAATGGTTTAGGAGATAAAAATCGTGAAAGTCTGAAAAATTTACATATATTTTTATTGAGAAGACTAGGATATCTTATTCTAATAATAGAAATATATATCCGTTTAAAGCGAAAAATATGATCGTTTAAATGCTAAAGAGCATACATCTTTTTGTAAGTGGTCGAGAAATAAATGTAAAATATAAACTTAAAAGTTATGAATGAAAATTTATAAAATATGCGCGATTTTTACTAAAATTTTTAATGAAGCTTTAATATTATAAAGAATGAGCGCCGCAGGTTTATAATAAATCGCCGCGATTTTTAATAAAAATTTTTTGCCTGCGGCGCTCATTCCTTATAATATTAAAACTTCTTCACCTTCACTATTGAACTACTACTAATAAATTTTTCGCGTTGATACGAAAACAAGCACATTGAGGTTGACAATGGCAAATGTTCTCTTGCAAATTGAGTACCTACGCTGAGTCCAGTAACTTTTCAAACAACAGACTACAGGGTGCGTACTTTTTATTAAAAATAATTATAAAAAATAATCCTTAGTTTGCAAAAATTATTTTTCGGCCTTATTACCATTTTGCTAAATTTTTTTAGGCTTTATTTCCTTTTCCAATGGAAGGTCGCGAGGTCGCGGCGGCCATTTAGCCGATATTTTGTTCCATGTATAATTGAACCATACCAACATTATCATAATAAAAAGAAACGACAATTATTTCCTTAATAATTTGTGTTTTATTTAAAATCAACATCGGCCTTTAAAATTTAACTACCCTTTATATATATAACGTACATAAATATTTTTGAAACCCCCCCCGAAATATATTCCTGGAACCGCCCCTGGCTTGAATCGTTTCCGGATTGTTGGCATAACATCGATCTTTCACGGTTCCCCACAAAAAAAGTCCAAAAGGGTCAAATCGCAGCTCAGAGGCGGCCAATAGACATCGCCAAGACGGCTGATAACACGATTTGTGAATTTGGTGCGCAAAAGATCGATTGCGGAATAGGCTGTGTGGAATGGCGCACCATCCTACATAAACCATAGGTCGTCCAAATTCATGTTTTCAATTTCAGTAAAAAAAAGTCGGTTAACATGGCTCTGTGGCTAACATAATGTGGCGTCCGTGGCCTAGTTGGTTAAAGTGCGTGGCCGCTATGTCAACGAACTTGGAGACCCAGGTTCGAACCCCAAAAGCGACAGAAAATTATTTGAATTAAAATAATTTTTCTTACGGCCGCCACCTCTCTGCAGACAATGGCAAACCTCAGAGAGTAATCAAAATGCCATGTTAAGCTTCTTGAGAACAAGAACATTCTGTTCATCGCCGTTCGGAGTCGGCGTTAAACATGTAGGTCCGGTTCTCGGTCAATTGTGTACAAACTTAATAGCACGCACAACACAATTGATCATAAGAAGCTAGGTCAAAGTCCTTGCAAGGGTTGAAATTACCAGTTATTTATTTTTATTTTTAATTTGATGGCATTTAGTGTTTTAACACAATTTCGGGCATATGGCAACCACAACTGCGTCTTAGGCTATGTTTACAGAGAGTTTAGCTTGTGTTCAACCGTATCTGTTCACATAGGGATGTATCGGTAGAACTATGTTTCGTGTGACGTTTCTTTGTTTAGTTTTGTGTTCTCATATTTCTTCGGCACCTCCACCACTGTGGCATTAATTTCACTTAAAGAAAAGTCTGTTGCCATATCTGTTCTTCTGCATACGGGCGGATCTGCATACGGGCGGATCTGCATACGGGCTGAAAGAGCTTTAGCCCCTCCCCTTGGATAATTTTTTGTATAGGAAAAAAAATTGAAATAACCCCTAAAATTCGTTTCAGGATATTCTCTACCTCTTTTCAGGATATTCTCTACCCTCTAGGATATTCTATGCCTCTACAAAAAACCACCCATTACAACAGATTGAAAAACAAGTACGCAACAGTAAACATTGCCAGATGAATTTTAACGGATTCATTCGAAAATTTAACATTTTCTAGCATAAACGTACTCATAACGTTTTGATGTTTATGTGTTGTTTACAGAGGTTTGAAAATTGTATTTCAGCAAAAAAATGGAATAACGTGAACATTTTCGTGCGATTATATTTGACGGCTTTCGACATGGATTGAGAAGAAAAGAATGCATCGAGCATCTTAGTTCGACTTGAAAACGGTGATGAAGCACCACATCCAGCGACTGTAAAACGCTGGTTCCATGAATTCGAGCCTGGTCGTCCTTTTCTCCAAGACAAATTTCGTGAAGTTCGTCAAAGAACGGTTGTTTTGGCAGAAAACATCGATGCTGTGCATGAACTGTAGGAAGCAGAGCGGTATGTGACAAACAGTGAGATGAAGTCTTCCTTGGGCATTAGTGGGACTAACATACATACGATTTTACATGAGCATTTAAGTGTCAAGAAGATTTGTTCCCGTTGGATACCCCATAAGTTGACGGTTCTTTATAAACGGTTGCTTGTGTCGACTGGTGCAAGGATATGCTGAAAAATACAGCGGATCTGGTTCGAAACACGTCTACAACAGATGACGAATCATGGATCTACACTTATGAACCCTAAACAAAGCAGAAATCCACTTCTTTTAAAGTGATCAAAACAAGATAAAAGTTGTCCTCGGATAGAGCACAACCAAGCAAATGGTTGCCAGTTTTTTCAGAAAAACCAGTCATGTCGCACCCACAGACTGTACTACTTGAGCAACGAAGAACTGTTAATGTTGAATGGTACACAACCATTCGTTTGTCGGAAGTCTTCGGGGAATTGAGGAAAACCAGCCAACGAAGGAAGATCATCCTCCATCACGACAATACAAGTCCCCACACATCGGCTCAAACAGAAGAGCTTTTGAACACTCAAAACGTGAAATTGATGGGTCATGTGCAGCTATGGGCAGAGAGCGCTTTGGGAGCATTGAGAGCAAGAATTGAGAACAAAGGCTTATGTAGCAACACAAAACGCAACAACAAGTCAAAGACAAAAGACAAACACAGTAGCAACACAGAAGCCTTAAATGTAGTGATGCCCATACCCGGTCATGTGCCTTACAATGCTGACTTGCACCCAATGAATTCTTCTTGTTCCAGCACATTAAGAAAAAATGCGTGGCAAGCGGTTTTGTTCGCCCGAATGGGCAGTTGAGGCCTTCCAAGGTATTTCGGAATAAAAGCTGAAATGCCTCATGAAAAAAAAAAACATTCATACATAAATAGCGCCTATAAGCAGACAACAGCTTTCACATTCAACTCTTAAATATAAGAACATAATTTTTATCCTATTAACAGCATCACAGCAACCAAAGTAATAAAATTAAAACCACAAGCCCCAGACAAAACGAAACCAAATGTTTTTATGATAGAATGTGCGCCTAGCCTCGGTTTGCGGTTACAGGATATGCATGGGCGCTTCCACTACCACACACACATACACAAGCAATTAGAGAAATTTAGGGACAATTAGGAAAGGTGCAAAAAGTAGGCGTTCTGTGTTGACACAAAATATAAATACTTACTTTATTTCCTGCTGTTGATATGCTTGGCGATAAAGGTAATGTTTACCCTGTCGGCCAAAAGGATCATCAGCGTCAGCTGTTAAGCAGGTAAAAAACATAGATACGCTTGAAAATAAGTAGTTTATAATAATATAAGTATAAGAAATGTGCGCCAGAGAACAAACAAAGCACTTGAGTGGATAAGTGGAAAAAAAGGAGCAGTTTCCTTGCAATTTCACACACACATACACACACACATACACTTCCTGAATGCACAAAAACCAAAAAAAGGACAACGTATACTGGCGAAAAAATTTCTATGAGTTTCCACACTTATTTCAATGTTTCCCTAGTTTTTGTGGTGCCACTCTCCTGCAGTAGCTGGAGTGGACATTGAGTGGGCAAAACAAAAATAAGCCAAGCTGTATCCTTTTTTTCTCTATTTTTGCTGTGCAAGAAGGTGCGTTCATGTTGCTAAGAAACTCTGAAGATTTTCATGCTTTTTTTTAATACAGTAGCAGTGGCTATCGCTGGTTCTATTGCTGCTGCTCAGCACTCAGCACTTCGGTGTCGATGCTATTGTTGTTGCTGTTTTGTTGGCAATTGTTGTTATAATATTAACACTACTTGCCATGATTATCCTTGGGCTGCGGTTGTCCTTATTTTTTTGTTAGCCAAGCAAATTTTAAGCGCTACTCCAGTATAGTCGACACAGAGCAACAACAAGGATAAGAAAAATAAAAAAGGACAAGTACTAGCACGCAATGACATTTGCAGCAGCGAGTAAGAAAAAAAAAAGAATCTTCTCTGGAAAAGTCAATATTTTTGTAGGATATACCACTTGAGAGTGTATGTCCTTATGTGCTGACATGTGTTTTTTTTTTGTCCATGCTTGGGTGGACGTTTTGCGTAATTCCAGTGAAAACCTTGTTTTTGGGGTCATGTTAAGTGTTGATTTTGTCGTTGTTGTTGTTGTTGTTGTTGATATTGCTGTTGTTGTAGCTAAACATAATAAATTATTGACCAATTGACTCGTTTCAAAAGTTGGTGTCAAAAATCAACAACATTAAATAACGTTTATTGCATGTCATTCAATTTGTTTTGACGTTTCATTTTCACAGGATCTTCAAATAACGACAGTTGTTAGCATTTTTCACATAAAAGAACAAGGCTAAGGTAGTCAAATTGTACCTGGTTTCATATTCAAATGGTTTGGGAAACCTTTATTTTAGGGTGCGGTAAAGAAACTGCAATTATTGACTTTTATTGGTATCATTCAATTATATTTATAAGTAGACCTCCAGAAATTTGGGCATCGTATTCCTGGAAAGGACAGAAAGGACGTTACGCTTTGATTAAGGCCAACATTATCTTAGCTGTTCCAACTTCCTTTGCTGCCTCGATAGTCGAGTAGATGCCGCTCTAGTTTGGCCTCCTCAGGGGTCACCCGGGTTCAAATCCCGGTCAGGACATGGTCCTACTCTTTAACCTTTCCGCATTTCTTTCCACATTTCTAATCAACTCAGATTGAAAATTCATCATTAT
Organism: Pherbina coryleti; assembly: GCA_943735915.1. Taxonomy (NCBI): domain Eukaryota; kingdom Metazoa; phylum Arthropoda; class Insecta; order Diptera; family Sciomyzidae; genus Pherbina; species Pherbina coryleti. The sequence continues at coordinate 129,602,554 of OX030951.1, read as the reverse complement.
TTACCACTTTATAGTTATAGTTGGTGGTAGAGAAGTTTTTGGGTGAAGAAGACCTTATAACTATAGTCTATAGACTTGTCTGTGGTAAAGGGATTACACTTGCCTCAAATTTTCTAGTTAGCATGTTTGTACTGTTTACTCGCCACATTAAGAACATCCTATTCATGTTTCACTGGATAGCTCTTTTTTTTCACTAATCTATCAACCCATTTCAAACCAAGGCAGATTTGACTGAATATGTATAACACCCGTAATCCTTGAATCAAATGTAAAAAAAAAAAATCATTTAGAATATTGTGGTCTCCTTTTTTTAAAACCCTGTTTTGCAAGCAAACTGTTTTTTACTAAATTTTGAGGTCAATCGCTTTGCCCTGTACGATTATATGAAGGGTTAAGCATCAATCCCCACAGATGGTGTATTGGTATTGCACCTGTTATATTTAGTGAATTTTTCTATCATTCTGATATGTATAGGTACTTCTTTCTACTTCTTCCTCGAATAGCGAGGGCATGTTTGTAAATGCTGTTTGAGGTGCGTCACGAAAATGTGTACCCAGTTCAAACACAAATTTCCAAACGATACACTGAACCGATTTGGACAAAACTAGGCGTGTTGGGGAGGTCATCCCAACATAAAATATATTTTACTGTTAAGTGTTCATCCTCCCCCTTCTAAGATGTGAGAAAAATTTCAGAAATTCCGTACATTCGATACCTATGGATACCAGAATAAAGAAATTTTCTATAGGAGCAGATTTGATTAGCCTAAAACATCGTGTAAAAAGTGGGCGTAACCCAAAGTAGCTGAAGGTATCTTGACAATAAAAGAAGCTTTCAGACGTTATAATAAAGTTACATCTAAAAGAATGGAACATGGAATTGAGTTCAAAAGGTTTCTGGAAAAGACTAGTAGTAAGAATTTTGGTGCTTGTGCTTAAAGTCTTGAGAGTATGGTGAACGTGGCGCATCCACCAAAGCAGGATTGCGCGTATTAAATTTTATCGATATAGAATTGAAAGGAAAAAACAAATTGTAATGACAGTTTATGGGAAAATCAGAAAAAAGATTTATGGAAAAATTAGCGTGACACACTCCCTTCTACAAGAGTGGGCGTATTGTATAAAATTAAAGGAAAAAGAGAAAGAGAAGGTTAGGAATACGTACAAGGATGACAAAAATAGTAAGGATAAGAATAAATATAAAGATAAACACAGTGAAAAGCATAGTGAAAACCATAGTGAAAAGCATAAGGATAAGGATAAGGATAAGGATAAGGATAAGGATAAGGATAAGGATAAGGATAAGGATAAGGATAAGGATAAGGATAAGGATAAGGATAAGGATAAGGATAAGGATAAGGATAAGGATAAGGATAAGGATAAGGATAAGGATAAGGATAAGGATAAGGATAAGGATAAGGATAAGGATAAGGATAAGGATAAGGATAAGGATAAGGATAAGGATAAGGATAAGGATAAGGATAAGGATAAGGATAAGGATAAGGATAAGGATAAGGATAAGGATAAGGATAAGGATAAGGATAAGGATAAGGATAAGGATAAGGATAAGGATAAGGATAAGGATAAGGATAAGGATAAGGATAAGGATAAGGATAAGGATAAGGATAAGGATAAGGATAAGGATAAGGATAAGGATAAGGATAAGGATAAGGATAAGGATAAGGATAAGGATAAAGATAAAGATAAAGATAAAGATAAAGATAAAGATAAAGATAAAGATAAAGATAAAGATAAAGATAAAGATAAAGATAAAGATAAAGATAAAGATAAAGATAAAGATAAAGATAAAGATAAAGATAAAGATAAAGATAAAGATAAAGATAAAGATAAAGATAAAGATAAAGATAAAGATAAAGATAAAGATAAAGATAAAGATAAAGATAAAGATAAAGATAAAGATAAAGATAAAGATAAAGATAAAGATAAAGATAAAGATAAAGATAAAGATAAAGATAAAGATAAAGATAAAGATAAAGATAAAGATAAAGATAAAGATAAAGATAAAGATAAAGATAAAGATAAAGATAAAGATAAAGATAAAGATAAAGATAAAGATAAAGATAAAGATAAAGATAAAGATAAAGATAAAGATAAAGATAAAGATAAAGATAAAGATAAAGATAAAGATAAAGATAAAGATAAAGATAAAGATAAAGATAAAGATAAAGATAAAGATAAAGATAAAGATAAAGATAAAGATAAAGATAAAGATAAAGATAAAGATAAAGATAAAGATAAAGATAAAGATAAAGATAAAGATAAAGATAAAGATAAAGATAAAGATAAAGATAAAGATAAAGATAAAGATAAAGATAAAGATAAAGATAAAGATAAAGATAAAGATAAAGATAAAGATAAAGATAAAGATAAAGATAAAGATAAAGATAAAGATAAAGATAAAGATAAAGATAAAGATAAAGATAAAGATAAAGATAAAGATAAAGATAAAGATAAAGATAAAGATAAAGATAAAGATAAAGATAAAGATAAAGATAAAGATAAAGATAAAGATAAAGATAAAGATAAAGATAAAGATAAAGATAAAGATAAAGATAAAGATAAAGATAAAGATAAAGATAAAGATAAAGATAAAGATAAAGATAAAGATAAAGATAAAGATAAAGATAAAGATAAAGATAAAGATAAAGATAAAGATAAAGATAAAGATAAAGATAAAGATAAAGATAAAGATAAAGATAAAGATAAAGATAAAGATAAAGATAAAGATAAAGATAAAGATAAAGATAAAGATAAAGATAAAGATAAAGATAAAGATAAAGATAAAGATAAAGATAAAGATAAAGATAAAGATAAAGATAAAGATAAAGATAAAGATAAAGATAAAGATAAAGATAAAGATAAAGATAAAGATAAAGATAAAGATAAAGATAAAGATAAAGATAAAGATAAAGATAAAGATAAAGATAAAGATAAAGATAAAGATAAAGATAAAGATAAAGATAAAGATAAAGATAAAGATAAAGATAAAGATAAAGATAAAGATAAAGATAAAGATAAAGATAAAGATAAAGATAAAGATAAAGATAAAGATAAAGATAAAGATAAAGATAAAGATAAAGATAAAGATAAAGATAAAGATAAAGATAAAGATAAAGATAAAGATAAAGATAAAGATAAAGATAAAGATAAAGATAAAGATAAAGATAAAGATAAAGATAAAGATAAAGATAAGGATAGGGACAGGGATAGGGATAGGGATAGGGATAAGGATAAGGATAAGGATAAGGATAAGGATAAGGATAAGGATAAGGATAAGGATAAGGATAAGGATTAGGATAAGGATGGGAATAGGGATTACGATAAACATATAGATATACTCGCAGAAATCTCTCCAAACAAAATTTTTTTTTAATAAATAAAGAGGCATTACAGCCCTTTAAGGGGGCAAATAGGTTACAAATTTTAAAAAAAAATTTTTTCCGTGAATTTTTTTTCATAGAAGGAAAAAAAGATATCGTTTTCAAATTTTGCAAATATATTCATTAGCATACAAAGAATACGAATTTTTTCAAAATTTTTGAAGCGGTTCTTGGCGTTATTTGATTTTTTTTTTAAATATGCCGAAAAATTGACGGCGTGTAGGATACCAACAGTCTGGAACATCTGAGTAAAAAATGAAAAAATAACCAAATTAATTTTTTAAGTGGCTATCGCCTAAACTAGGATAATTTTTTTCTGCATAAAAAAAAAACAAAATGTCGGCCATTTGAAAAAAAAGTCCATTTTCGAGGTTACAAAATCGGTCGCTATTTTGCTTCTTTTCGGCGGAAAAAAATTATTCTAATTCAGGCGATAGCCACTTAAACAAGGATTAGTATGGTGGGTTTTTTTATTTTTTCCTCAGATGTTCCAGACTGTTGATATACTGCACACCGACAGGACACTTCCAGTTCAGAAATAATATTAACGTTTGTCAAATGAATTTACAATTCTTTTTATATTTTTTCCATTTCAGGAACTTGTGGTTACTTTTTGAAACATGTGTTTTCTCGGTAATCGAAAAATTTTCTTTTATTTTCTTCTTATTTTTTTAACTTTCACGAGTTCTAACCAATTAATGTATTATTAACTTCAAGTTTTTCAACTTTAAATGAAATTCGGCGTTGTGTAGAAGAATGGGTATATTCTTCAAACTCTTTAGTTTCCTTTCAGCATGGGGGACAAATGCTACTTTAATGCCATGTAATAAATTCCGCAAGTTAATGCAAAAGTAAATTGAATATTAACCGTGTAAATTCGTTAAGCTGACTACTTCATAGCATGTTAGAGCAGAGTATTGCCAGGCATATAGAAAAAAAAAGCACCCCTGGTATTTTGTTAATTTCCCTGTTGACAAGAATTTGCTACGCTTAAATATCCTCTGTCGCTTCATGTGTGTGTATTTGTGTGTTATTTTCTTATATTACACACGTCCTGATGGGTTAATAAATATTTAAAGCATTCATTTCGCCCCCGTCAAAAACTCGCCCTGCCCAACTTTGCCCAGCGCTTTCATGTATGTGTAAAAAGTTTGTAGCCTATTTTAAGGCTGTCCTTAAACTGAGTCACAGAAAAGTGAGTCATAAAAAGTCAAGAGCGTTAAAAAGTTGTTGCTTTTTGGGTGATTTTAGGCCATTTTTATATGCTTTTAGCTTTATTGGGGTTGCCAACTTTTATTGAAACTACCATTTTAGAGTGTGTTGAAGTGAAAAAAAAAATAAACCAAAAAAAAAAGTAAATATGTAAAACTAACAAATTTTAGCTTAGCTATTTTAATACATTTTTATGGGTTGGTTCTCTTGCGTTTGTTCGAGTAGGTGTCCACACAAAGGGTTAAGCGTTCCATTAACCTTTTCGGAGCACTAAAAACATTTGCGCTATAATTTCGTATAAGTATATATAGCACATTGAAAAAGTCCCTAAAGTTTTTTTTTATGGATAAGTATGTGGGTTAGGTATTTCCTAATTTGCTTGTAAGGACGTATGTATATTCCACGATGTGGAGTGTACGAGGGGTGGTTGTACAGTATATAAAAGCTTAACACCTTCTTATCCCCATGTTCAGACAAGTACATATGTCTGCCATACATATTGGTGTGTTTGTACCTACTCGTCACGCTAAATTATTGGCATTTGATGAGGCAATGAATGCTGCCTGAGTGAATTGGATGTAGGCAGTATTTTTTGAGCTTTATTCAGGGTGTTTTAGTCTAATTGAATGCAATTTATTTTTAAGGATAAAATAAATTCATTGCTTTCAAAAAATAATGGTCATTTTACTGAAAACCCGAAGGACATCTTTGGCTTACAGCACTTACAGTAAAAAAAAAAGTACAAATATGTTCTACCTCTCTTTCTCTTTTCACAGCTTAGAAAGATCTTCCTAGTATTATTTTAATAAAATATTAAAATTCTAATATTAAAAAGAATTATTTTGCTTTTGTGAAGTGTAGTGTAGCTGAGTATAAAACTAAGAGTTAAGAGTTAAGAGTTAAGAGTTAGGAGTTAGGAGTTAGGAGTTAAGAGTTAAGAGTTAAGAGTTAAGAGTTAAGAGTTAAGAGTTAAGAGTTAAGAGTTAAAAGTTAAGAGTTAAGAGTTAAGAGTTAAGAGTTAAGAGTTAAGAGTTAAGAGTTAAGAGTTAAGAGTTAAGAGTTAAGAGTTAATAGTTAAGAGTTAAGAGTTAAGAGTTAAGAGTTAAGAGTTAAGAGTTAAGAGTTAAGAGTTAAGAGTTAAGAGTTAAGAGTTAAGAGTTAAGAGTTAAGAGTTAAGAGTTAAGAGTTAAGAGTTAAGAGTTAAGAGTTAAGAGTTAAGAGTTAAGAGTTAAGAGTTAAGAATAAAGAGTTAAGAGTTAAGAGGTAACAGTTAAGAGATGTAAGAAAGTTAAAATTTAATAGAAAACTTTAATAAAATAATAGAGTTGAAAGTCATGAGTTAAGAATGCAGAGTGAAGAATTAAAATCTTTGAGTTTTAAGCTAACGAAATTTGAGTTACTAACAATGCGAACTATGAGTTATAAATCAAGAATTTTTGCACGAAGTCAAGAGTTGAACTCTTAGATTTTAGAGTGCAGAGTTAAGAGTGAAGAGCTACGAGTTATGAATCAAGAATTAAGATCTATGACTTTAGAGCTAACGAAACTAGCATTATTAATTCTGTTATAATAATACAAACGATGAGTTAAGGGTCAAGAGTTGAAAACTAAGAGTGCAGAGTTAAGAATGAAGAGCTACGAGTTATGAATCAAAATCTATGAATTTAGATCTAACGAAACTTGCATTTTTAATTCTGAGTTATTAATAATACAAACTATTAGCTTTAAATTAAGGGTCAAGAGTTGAAAACCAAAAGTTAAGAATGCAGAGTGAAGAGTGAAGTTATGAATCAAGAATTAAAATCTATGAGTTTTGAGCTAACAAAACTTGAGCTACGAATTTTAAGTTACTTATAATACAAACTATGAGTTATAAACCAAGGATCTAGAGATGAAAACAGTGAGTTTGGACTGCAGAGTTAAGGATGAAGAGCTGTAAATTATGAATAAAGAAATAAGATATATGAATTTTGAGTTAACGAAACTTGAGTTACGAACTGTGAATTACTAATAATATGAACTATGAGTTATAAATCAAGGGTCAAGAGTTGAAAACTAAGATTTTAGAGTGCAGAGTTAAGAACGAAGAGCTACTGGTTAAGAATCAAGAATTAAAATCTATGAGTTTTGAGCTAACGAAACTTGAGTTACGAACTCTAAGTTACTAATAATAAAAACTATGAGCTATAAATTAAGGGTCAAGAGTTGAAAACTATGAGTTTGCAGTGCAGAGTTAAGGATGAAGAGCTGTAAATTATGAATAGATAATTAATATCTATGAGTTTTGACGAAACTTGAATTACAAACTTTAAGTGACAAGTTAAGTGTTAATATCATAGTTTAATGAGTTAAAAATTAAGATTTATGTAGTGAAAAGTAAAAAGTGTTGAAAACTATGAGTTTGGAGTGCAGAGTTAACGATGAAGAGCTGTCAATTCTGAATAAAGAATTAAAATCTATGAGTTTTGAGTTAACGAAACTTGAGTTACAAATTTTGAGAGAGGAGTTAAATGTTCATATCATAGTTTAAAGAGTTAAAAATAAAGATTTATGTAGTAAAAAGTAAAAAATGATAAATTAAGAGTTACGTTTTAAGATTTAAATTTAATTTAAAAAATGTTCTTGAAAATTTTTAAATATTTCTCAAATCAATAGATCCAGTCAATCAAATAGTTAAAAAAATATTTTCATCCAATAGTTGTAAAAAAAAAATGGATTTTTCTTATATTTTCATTTAAGTAAGATTCTGAAAAAGTGATTAATACAGCAATTATAGCAAATTAAAATGTCTTATTCTTCCAATACACTTACCCTCAAATTTAAGGACACTCTGACAACCTTAAATCGCATTAACATCTAATTAGCGATAAGTTCGACAAGATGGATATGATCGCTTGCAGCAAAGAAGTGAACATTTCAACAATAAAACCAAGCATTTTTGCACATTTTCAATTTTCCTTTTTCCATCAAAAAAAATTGGCACATTTTTGTGACATTTTTTCCAAAAATTTGCAGTAATTTGATACTTTTTCATGTTTCAATGTTCAATGTTTCAATGAAAGAAGGCAACTCAAACAAATGAGCAGCTGAAGAGGGCAATTAGAGCAATAATAAAAAAGGACAATCAACGAAGACCCGAAAGCAATGGTTTCGGGAGAAAGCCTTTAATTACATATAAAAAATAGCGATTTTATTTTGATGGAAACGTGAAGAGATGCTTGGAGCATTTTATTAGCTCGAACTAGTTTTGATAATAATCGCCATTCAGTAGGCACTTGAGCGTTTCTTGCTTTCGAAATGACTTGACGAAATGATAGGCACTCAATAAAGGACACATATGAGTACTGTGATGTTTTCACATGATTATATATGCCTTCTTTTTCTCACTTTTTAATTAGAAATCTTCTAACTTAACACACATTTAAATAAATAAACAAAGTGTTGCTTCAAATAAAACAAGCTTCGAGTGGTTTAGCTAGAATTGACTCAAGGATCAGTAGGCTGCATGACGAGAAACAAGTGCCGAACAAACACTTGATGAGATCTTTGAATAAACACTGCTATAACAACAACAATACAAATTAAGAACTGCTCTTTGGCGTACCTTACAAGAATAACAACGAGCATCTCTGGCATGATCAGTCAGAATGTTGTCTTGACTTTAGTTTTCTTTGAGTTTAGTTTTCTCATTCTAATGCATTGTATTTTTGATTTCCTGGAAATTCAACTAACGAACACTGCAATTTTCTCGCTAAAGAAGTGTGCTACATAGGTCAAGAGTAAATCTTTTATACAATCTTGAAATGCTCAATTCTTTACTTGTGAGTACATTCTCCTTACATTAAGGTGTTCTAGGTACAGGTGTCGCCAAGATTAAACAAGTTGAACAAATTTTTGATAAAAATGCTCATAAAAACTCCGGAATGAGCTTCATTAATCAACCATCAACACCCATGATGAAACCCATCAATCTGGGTCATACTGATTGGAGCCTTACAATATGGATCGATATCAAATTTAACCAATTGATATTGCGGCCTCGGTAGTCGAGTTGGTAGCGTGCTCGACTGCCACCCCAGAGGTCCCGGGTTCGATTCCCGGCCAGGCCATGATCCTTCGCTTTAAACCTTTCTCAATTTTCTATCCTCATTTCTAATCAACTGAAATTAAAAATTCATCAATATTTACAACATGAAGTTGTAGTTGATGGTAGAGAAGTTTGTGGATGAGATTGCCTTATAACTTGAATTGACTGAGGTAAAGGCATAACACTTGCCTCTGATTCAAATTCACATGTTTATTTGGCTTTCCACCACGCTTAGAACATCCTACACGTGTTTTACTTGATTGCCCTTTCCTTCCCACTAATCTATCACCCCATTTCGAGCCAAGGCAGACTTGACTGAAAAGGTATTCCACCTGAAATCCTCGGTTCAAGCTAAAAAAAAAAAAAAAAAAAAAAATCAATGTATTTAAAATATATTTCTTGATATTTTCTAGGCATAGACAACGCCTGCGTTCTTTCATGTTCGGTCTACTCAATTCAACTCTGTTTTGTTTTTACACGCCAATAAAAATTTTCGCTGATCCTATTGTAATGCAGAACTGTAAGTGGGATGTGCTACGAATCTGTTTTGAGTTATTAATGAATTGTTGTTGTGTATTTGTTGTAAGCCAGTGATGTTCACGTGGTACCACGCGTGGTGAGACTCGAAAGCTTTATTCGAGAATCGAAACACGTACACGATCGAATGCACGAAGTTCTCTCAATCAGTTGGCGCTGAAACTTCAAGCTGGAAGGTTCACGCTGCTTTGTCTTGTGCTTTGCACTGCACGAAATGTTTGAGGCATATGAAAATGCGTTATATGCACAATTATAATAATAATAATGATAATGATAGTGACAATGATAATGATAGTGATAATTATAATGATACTGATAAAGATAATGATGATGACAATGATAATTATTACACAATTCTTGCTTAATACCTGCACAACGATTTTTGTCAGTGCAGAGAGCAGAGAGCTACAAAAACAAGAGCAAAAGTCGAAAATTGTAGAAGTATGCATGTGAACACCACTGTTGTAAACGTAATATTTAGCATAGTAGAAGAGCATAGTTTCGATTTTGAAACAAAAACGTATTTATATGCAGGTGTATGTAATATTTAAAAGATACTCGTAAAGGCTTTATCAAGCTTAAATTCTTAAAAGCTCTAGTACAAAAAGGAGAAATAAGACGGAACATTGATTCCTTAGTTTTTAGATATTTGTGCAAAAATAATTCTTGTTCATCATGGTACTATCATGGTATTAGTACTATCATTGGTACTATCATGGTACTATGGTATTGACGGCCTGGGTAGTCAAGTAGGAAGCATGCTTGTCTTCCACCCAAGACGTCACGGGTTTGAATCCCGACCAGGTTATTTTCTTCATTTCAAATTAACTGATATTGAAAGCTCATCACTATTGACGACTTAAAGTGCTCCCAGAACTTACGCCCAATGAACTTACGCCCGAAAAAAAAATGGCAAAAAACCCGATTTTCGATAGCATCGAATTATGGAAAAAGCGCCCGAATTTGAAATGGCAATTGAGCCCGAAAGAAGGAAATTACGCCCGAATGGTTTGGAAATCAAGCCTGAAAAAAAATGGAAACTATGCCCGAAATGTTCAGCAGTGTTTCGGGCTTTATTTCCAAATTCTTCGGGCGCAACTTCCGTGATCCAGATTCAATGTAAGACTATCAAAATATTAAACAACAGATTTGAGTAGTAAATTAATGGGATCGAAATAAATGAAATTTTACCCAACAATAACGAAAAAAAAGCCCAAAAATTTTTGGAAAAATGGCCTAGAAACAAAAACCGAAATTTCGAAGCGAGCGATCCGCCGCAATACGTTTTCTCAGCTGCACTGCTATTATAAGATAATCAAAATATAAAAGAACAGATTTGAGCAGTATATTAATGTTCCTCTGTAAAAATATCTGCAAAGATTGCCTTAATCCAAATTGAACTTTGTTTTTTATGATAAAATTATTTGCCCTTATACGCAATGTTCTGTTTTTACCTTCCGTACAAGGGCAAACCATTTCATCACAAGGAGTTTGAAATTTCTGAACTTTTTGGGAATAAACAAAAATTCGGGCGTTTTTCTTTATTTAAATTTGGTAAAAATGCCAGATTTTTTTCGGGCCTAAATTCCAATTTTTTCGTAACTTTCTTCCATTTCAAATATTTGGAAAAAGACCCTACATTTTTTGGCACAAACACCCAAAAACATGACAAAATCACCCGAAATTTGGGGTATTTTTTCCTAGGAATTAATGCCCGATTTTGTAGGGAGAATTTTGGGCTTTTTTACCATTTTTTTTCGGGCGTAAATTCCGGGAGCCGACTTAACGTTGTAGTTAAAGGTAGAGAAGTTTGTGGATAAGATTGCCTTATTGGCATAACACATGCCTCAGATTTTAGCTAAAAACAAAAAAACAACAGAAAAAAAATTGAGTTTAGTCATGGAGAAATTCCCGGTCGAGCTACAAAAAAAGTGAACATATTGCAGAGACAGTCCGCAAAATCCGCCCACTTCTCAGTTATCAAGAAGCACAATTTCGCAAGTCTCTGGTAAAATACTGAGATCATGCGATTTGGCACCGTTGGAATTCTTCCTTTGAGATTTCTTCTATTCCAATAATCCCTATTGGGAGAATGTCTATTCCAATAAGCCCCGAACGATTCCGGAGCTGGAATAGAAAGTCCAACTGGCCATTGCAGCAATTGATCCAGAATTATGACAGAATGTCATGGAAATATCATGAAAAAGGCTCGTATGTGCAAGCAAGGTTGAGGTGGCCATTTGAGTAGCATTCTACTACATCAATAACCTCCATGCCACTACTTTATAATTCAATGAAAACTCGTAGACATTTCAATCAAACAATGCGCTTTATTAAAAAATTAAAATGTCAGTGACTTTTGAGACACCCTTTATAATACACTAGCTGTATTATCATTTTGCTTGTTCTGTCAAACTTGCATGAATGAGTGAATAAGACAGAAAATATGATTTTATATGGTTTGACAACTCAAGTATTGGATTTTTGAAAGAGGTAGAAAATTCGCAACGAACTTGTTAATTTCACCATGGCCATGATATAATTACAAGGTAGCCTCATATTGGAGAGCAGGGTGCGCTAGTTGTCAAAATCAGCTGGTAATTTTGAGATTTTTTAATAGTTGTGGTTGTTGCTTTTTTCATTTGACGTTTGAAGCTCCTTTAGCTTTGTTGTTGCAAAATTTTACATTTGGGCAGCCATTTTAAAATCGATGGCTTCATTCCAGAGTATGCTAAGTCAACTTAGCATGTTTTCAAGGAGATTATTTTTTTTAATTCGGATTGATATAAAAAAAAATTTTAAAGTCGAACACAGTAAAAAAATTTTGCAATAAATATGATTTTAAGCCCGAAAAAATTTAGTTTCTATCTTATACAGCTTTTGAGAAATTCCAAATAAACTTTGAACGCGTCTCCTGCAAAATTCACTTTCTAGACTTAGCATACTCTGGAATGAAGCCATCGAAATGAGTCTACCTTGTAATTGTATCATGACCATGGCCATCATTTGCTTCCGTTTGTTTCGATGTATTCTCTTTTGTTTTCGATATGTTTCCGGCAAAAAAAGGTGTTTCGTTAAATTTCATGCAGCAAACATGCTCCACTGTCTGCTTACTGTATGAGGTACATGTCATCAGTGTTTATGTGGTCTTGTCTGAACAAATATAAAAAAAGATTGTTGCAGGTGTTGGAGGACTTGCACCTAGATGCCATGTAAGAAATAGTACATTATGTCATGTTTTGATTTACCACAGCGTAAAACAAATTTATAAGGTTTCTTCCAATTTTTTCTCAACGTGCCGGAGTATTTTTGTCAAGGGTTGCTATGGTGATTCTGAGGCGTTTTCCTCGCGATGATTATGGGGGATGGAGAAAAGAAAATTTCAATTTTAACCAATTATACCCTCTAATAATTGGCGTCACACAGGCCTTGCATAGTAACTTTTCTGACTAGTAGATTTATAAAAACTTACTGAGAATACAGAATAAGCACTTCTATGCTCAACGTAATAGTTAAGGATATTTTTCCTTTCTTACTACCACATTCAGGAACTGATCAGAGGCACAGATACAGCATTTAACTTAAGCGTGTTTTACGCATTTAACTTGATAGAAATCAATTTGTTGTATGACTTTTATCGCTCGGGGATCCTTTGAAAACTACCACCATTTAAAAATCTTATAATTGCTTTTAGATTTTATCAACTACGTTGTTCAAAAGAGTCATTTAGCTGAATTTATCCAATACACAAACCCTATTTTTGTAGAAACTGCTTAAGGGGCCTTCACACACCATAACTATTTTGAATATTTGTTTGATCCCGTTCCGTTTGATCAAAAACATTGTTGCTCTAAAAAACATGTTCCCTTTCCAAAAACAAATTCCTTTTCACAATTCTATCATCACCTTAAAATTTCTGTAGCTTAAATCAGCGAGTTTTTAAAGTTATCGTCACTCCGTTTTATATGAAGGTAACAAGAAAAGTCGGAACAAGAAATTGAAAAACATCTTGAGTGCCGGAGACAGAAAAAAAGAAAAAGATTACCTACCTACTTATTGCATAAAATTAACCAATTATTTTATTATCTACCGAACAATGTCGGGGAAAAAAAATGCAAAAAAGCATTTTAACTTGCAGAGCCATCAGAGAAGATGTAGCACAAAACTTGTATAGAAATAAAAGAAAATTCACACAACAACAAAATTCATGGCTAAAAAATGGAAATACAATACAATGCGAACAATCATTAAAACGAGTAGAGCCAGAAAAATAAAACGAGACGAAATAAGTAAATAAGCGAAAAAGAAAACTCGTCTTGGTATTGTTATCCAACAGTCTGTGGGGAGCAACACCCGTGAAGGAACACAGTTCCTCCCTACGCCTTATCCTCATCTGCCACTTGAGGCAACTGATGCTAGTTAGCAATCAACGCAAATTGGCAACAAATAATACCGAGTGTAGCAGAGTGAAAAAAAAAGAAATTGAAAAGAAATACGAAATAGAAAATATTTCAGTAGAAATGCGCAGATGAGATGAGATGAGGTATGAGCAAGTAATACAAGCAATCAGTGCTGCCAACTTTATAGCCAAGATGAAATTTGAATATTTTGCCTATTAGCAATTATTTGTAACAAGCCAGCAAAAACGATGAAGCTGATTCGCTCACATGCACATTCTCTACTTAAATTTCAGGTTTTTAAAGCAAGAAGTAAAAAGTAAAAAGTGAAAAGTGAAAAGTAAAAAGTAAAAAGTGAAAAGTAAAAAGTAAAAAGTAAAAAGTAAAAAGTAAAACGTAAAAAGTAAAAAGTAAAAAGTAAAAAGTAAAAAGTAAAAAGTAAAAAGTAAAAAGTAAAAAGTAAGAAGTAAAAAGTAAAAAGTAAAAAGTAAAAAGTGAAAAGTAAACAGTAAAAAGTAAAAAGTAAAAAGTAAAAAGTAAAAAGTGAAAAGTAAACAGTAAAAAGTAACAAGTAAAAAGTAATAAGTAAAAAGTAAAAAGTAAAAAGTAAAAAATAAAAAGTAAATAGTAAATAGTAAATAGTTAATAGTAAAAAGTATAAAGTATAAAGTATAAAGTATAAAGTATAAAGTATAAAGTATAAAGTATAAAGTATAAAGTATAAAGTATAAAGTATAAAGTATAAAGTATAAAGTATAAAGTATAAAGTATAAAGTATAAAGTATAAAGTATAAAGTATAAAGTATAAAGTATAAAGTATAAAGTATAAAGTATAAAGTATAAAGTATAAAGTATAAAGTATAAAGTATAAAGTATAAAGTATAAAGTATAAAGTATAAAGTATAAAGTATAAAGTATAAAGTATAAAGTATAAAGTATAAAGTATAAAGTATAAAGTATAAAGTATAAAGTATAAAGTATAAAGTATAAAGTATAAAGTATAAAGTAGAAAGTATAAAGTATAAAGTGTAAAGTATAAAGTATAAAGTATAAAGTATAAAGTATAAAGTATAAAGTATAAAGTATAAAGTATAAAGTATAAAGTATAAAGTATAAAGTATAAAGTATAAAGTATAAAGTATAAAGTATAAAGTATAAAGTATAAAGTATAAAGTATAAAGTATAAAGTATAAAGTATAAAGTATAAAGTATAAAGTATAAAGTATAAAGTATAAAGTATAAAGTACAAAGTATAAAGTATAAAGTATAAAGTATAAAGTATAAAGTATAAAGTATAAAGTATAAAGTATAAAGTATAAAGTATAAAGTATAAAGTATAAAGTATAAAGTATAAAGTATAAAGTATAAAGTATAAAGTATAAAGTATAAAGAATAAGTAAAATGTAAAAAGTAAAAAGTAAAAAGTAATAAGTAAAAAATAGTACGAAAGCAGAAAGTAGTTCAAATTAAGACAATTTCGACATAGTATTAAACGGCTTAAACTGTCAACTCTGATGTACCGGACCCGAATCTGGACTATTCCATTGCACCAAACTCCTCATTACACTTCATTGACAAAAAATAGTACAAGTTACAATGAACTCAGCTCAAAAGAGAGTAGATAATTTTCTTATTAGTCCTTTGGAATAAATTAATATTTAAGCCATTTAAATTGTCTGCCGTTTCTATAAATCTTCTACAACAAACAACCGTAGCGTCACATGCTCCCATTATTTGCTTCAAGTGTTGCAAATGTAATGTAAACAACTTCAGCCATCTTTGAATTTTTCTCACTCACTCCATTCGAGTGTATTTTATGCTACGCGACGCTCTATATATATATCTACTAAATGCTCTGTATATATTTACTACGTTGTTGTATTTCTATTTTTTTATTTATTTTTTTTTTACTTTTTTTTTTTTTGTAATTTTGCTGTGCTTGTACTTTCTTCTCTATTACAAATAATTGCGTCTCACATTGGCTTGTAACATTGGCAGCATCTGCAAATAAACCGTCTTTTCTTTCATTTTCTTTACTATTTTTTTTCCACCACCACTTTTTCTTTTCTTTTCAGCTGCTGCTGGTCTCTTTACGCTCGAGTATTATTAACGTAAATGCAAAATTGCCAATTTCGCGTGTATTTCCTGTAAACAGAAATTTCCCTTTTCCGTTTTAAGTTCGCAGCTATCCGCAGTTTTCCGCATTTTGCTGCTGCTCTTGACTGTTTTTTCTTTTTTGCTATTTTTCTATTTTTGTTTTTATTTTTTTTATAAAATCTTCTTTTGCTCCAACCTAATGTTTGTAGTTTAACGACTTATTTTTCTTGGCAAGTGGGACTTTAGAATTTTACACAAACACCATCATCATTTCTACTCCTCCCTCTGCTAAGAGTGAAAATTTCCCTCTGACTGCGTACTTTAAGCCGTATTTATTAAAATGTCTGTCTGACAGTTGAAAATTCGTTATTGGCAATTTTCCATGCTATAATGAATTGAGTCGCCTCATTCCATAGCGATAATTTACATTTATATTTGTGTGTATGTAGAAGGTAATGCTATCAGATGAGAGCGGCAGGTCGAATATTACTTTTTTTGTTAATATTCAATTAGGGAATTTTATACAATTTGGGGGTGAATTTCATTTGTCATTTATTAGGGTATGTTGTTTCATTACATTGCTGTGACATAGGGAATTAGAGGAATTAGATTTTTAAGTGTGCTGATGCATATTTTTAAATTTTCTACATTTAGGATTAGCTTTTTGAAGCTAAATCAACACTATTAAATGTTTAATAATTCGAAGGCATAAAGAAACCAGTCGTCTCTCACTTTAAATAATGTCGTTGCAAATACATCTAAGAGAGAGAGTGTGATTTATCAGACACCTCCTAGAAATACTAATTTGTTCAACTCATTGAGATGCTCTTATTATTGACATCTCTTAATATCGCTGTACTGAAAAGGCCTTTCCGTCACAGTAGAACATTTTCTTTTAATCACATTTCACAAGAAGTTTTTCATAAAAAATGAGATTATTTGAATAATAACAGATATCTATGTATAGTTACGAGTATAGTCAATATTACTAAGCTGTTAAGTAAGTATTTGGTCAAATTAAAACACACTCAATTTTTCGGCATTTTTATTATTCAACATACCCTCCATTTAACATGAGTAACTCATTCCAGTGATCTTTTAATATTTAGATACCTTTTGTATAGTACTCTTTGTTCAACACTGCAATATATGAATCGGTTCCTATAACACTTCTTCATCTATAGCTGTATGGCCCAAGAAATTTTGAGCGCGGGCCAATGCTTAAAAAAACAAAAAAAAGAACAAAATGTTGCTCATCCTTGCGTTCGGCAAAAAATCAAACAAAACAAAAAAAAACAACTACAATGCAATAAAATTACATGTCATGAAAAAGTATTCGACACACAAGTAATGGAACTATCGACATCATCGATTGTGTGTTTTTTTATTTTGACTTTGCATGCATTTGCCTTTGTAAAGTTCACTTAAAAATGTGCTGAACACTAAACGAGTGCAGTTTGTGTTATTGTTTTTTAAAGGCGTTCTTTGATTTTGGTTCATCGCAAAGACAAAATTAAGATAGAAAAAAATTTGTATGAAGGGCCACGCAGGCCATACGGGCCACTACGTGGGCATGTTTGATCTATAGAACACTATTATATCAGGTGAAGTAAAAAGAAAGCCATTATTTTTTCATGAAATTTATGGCTTTATTTATCATAGTTATAATGATCCAATTTAGGTCAAATATGCACCGTTTTGATCGACAACTTTTTGCCATTTTGAAGGTAATTTCATTATGCCTCTCTCGTAAAAACCCTCGTCCTGGCAAAGAACTGGGAAAGTTGATTTTCACATGCTTCCCTTGAGGCGCAGTTCTCACCAACAAAATCATTTGCCATAAGCAGGAACAGGTGGTAATCATTTGGTGCCAGGTCCGGACTATAAGGTGGATGCATAAGAACCTCCCAACGAAGCTCCCTTAGCTTCTGGCGAGTCATTATCAATGTGTGTGGAAAGCTGGCCGCTTCTGGGCACTTACTTCCTTCAAACAGTCCAATTGTTGACAGTACAGGTCCGAATTAAGAGTTTGGCTTTAGGGCAGCAGCACATAGTAGATGACTCCTTGTCAATCCCACCAAACACACAGCAAAAACTTCCTGACCGCCAATCCGGCCTTGGCCACCGTTTGCGCCGGCTCACCGCGATTCGATCACGACAGTTTTCGATTGACTTTGTCGTAAGTGACCCACATTTCATCACCAGTCACCATCAGCTTCAGAAATGGGTCGATATTGTTGTGATTCAGCAGCGATTCGCAGATGGAAATTCGGGTCCATAATATTTTTTTGCTTTAACTCGTGTGGTACCCAAACATCGAGTTTCTTTTTGTATCCAGCCTTATTCAAGTGGTGCCAAATGGTTTTTTGTGCAATGTTTAGCTCATGGGCAATCGAAACCATGCTGATCGCACTCGACGATTTCCATGATTTTATCGACATTTTCAACAATTGACCTTCCAGCGTGGTGCATCTTTGACATCCAAATAACCGGAATGGAATCGACGAAACCAAAATTACTCATGATTGGCTGTTACAGTATCAGGACCATAAACACTATTCACATTTTCAGCCTGCCTTGTTTTTTCGCCTTATCGAAGAAAAACTATAAAATATAATGTATTTGACGCTCGCTCAAACAAAACTGAGTCAAGCAATCACAAAACTGTCTGGGAAGTTTTTTTTAGTACGAAATCTCAGCTTTTTAATGCCATCTAGCATTACCCGATCGCACTTATACCAAGCAATATACAGGTTACTAAAGCCATCAAGTGGAAAAATAATGGATTTCTTGCTACTACACCTAATATAAAAGACTTATCACGTATCTTCGTGTGAGGTAAACTTAAGAACTACTGAACCAATTTCAATAATTCTTTAACTTATTCAAAGTTGCATCTTTTACTGAAAAAATTACTTACTTAATTTTTCAATATCTACCTTATCGGAAAAATAAGCTAAACTAGCAACAACAATGTAAATTCTAAAATAGACAAAATCTATTTCCTTTTGATGTAATTCCCTAAAGTAAAATACTAAAAATAAATTTATATGTAAACAGAAGCATATGTAAATACAAATGCATTAAGTTACAAAAATAACATCATAAGCTGCGCAGTGCTGCCACAGCAGCAGCAGATGTGCTACCTTTCAAACCAGTATCAAATAGCTGATAAAAAGCTTTTATTAGCAATGTTGTAGAACTTACATTTCAAAGGCACTTATTAAGATCTATCTTTGCGCCTCTGTTTTTATGTGTAATGGTACCACGGTTACGACAATATAATAGCTATGCTAATTTTATGAAAGTGAACATATTATCTACAGGGTTGCCCATATTCGACGGACCCATCTGGCAACGCCATAACTTTTGACAGAGATGTCAGATCGCTTAATGACATACCGCGTTTGAAGCGTCAGTCCAAGCAGATTTTTACCATGGAACAATACACGCCACGCGAGCGCTCTGAAATAGTTGAAATTTACATTCAACAGAAGAAGTCAATTGTGAAAACTCAACGTGCTTTTAAAAACTTAAAAAATGTGAGAAGTGCGCCTTCTAAGAACACCATTAAGCGTTTATACGAGACTGGTGAGGCTCTTTCTAATCCGAAGAGGCCAAATAAAAGTCGACCAAGGCGATCGGCCGAGAATATCGCTGCCGTACGAGCCAGTGTTGAGAGGTCCCCAAGAACATCCCAAAAACGCCGTTCTCAGCAGTTGGGCATGGCTCGGTCCACTTTACAACGGATTATTCGCGTTGATTTGCATTTGTTCCCGTACAAAATTCAATTGACGCAAAGATTGTTGCCTGCGGACAAGCCTCGTCGATTGGAATGGGCCCAAACAAAACATGGGTCCGTCGAATATGGGCAACCCTGTATACAACAATACCAGAATATCTTCGAATATATATTTTTAGTAGGAAAAGTATGTGCGCATTAGTTGATAGTTATAAATATGAAATGTTCATATCAGGGCGATATTATGTAGACTGTCATGGGCACGACACGGCCACGAATTTTTACTCTCTTTTTCCGTTTGATGAATGTCGTGCCCAAAGTATGTTATTCTAGTGGTCATTTGATTCATGATCACTAGGACATTTTTTGCTACTATTAGTACTTTATGCAAAAAAGTACTGTCGTTGGTTTGTTTGATAAAAAACAAGCTCAAGTGCAACATTGTGCTCAGCATTGTATACGTCAATTTATTTTGTAGCAAGACGTTAATAAAAATGGAAAATATTGACATTGGTTTGCAAGTGCTTAAATTTGCAACCGCATATTACAAAAATGTTGTATTTTGGCAAAACAAACATAGGCAATTAAACTAAATTAAAATAGCTAATTCCAATTAAACTTATATTTCAAATAAACAAAAGCTTGCTAGCGATAAGTGTTGCCATTATACATTTCTTACTAAAATCGCACTATTTTGATACTCTACAGCACTACTTTGATACTAAAAAGCAAATATTGTCCTCAACGCAACACTGCTTTGATCCAATGATTTGGTATCGACAGACGACCGCGGTGATCAAAATTTATATTTATAGTGATCAAAATTCGCTCACTCTCCCAAATTTCCATTTACATTGAAACAACAACAATTCGTGCCCGTGACGTGCCCATAACCATCTACATAACATCGCCCTAACTCTTGTTTAATTTGATTTAAAGGGACATATAGGTTACAGATTTTTAAAAAAAAAACTTTTTTTCGGGAATTTTTTTCATAGAAGGAAAAAAGATATCGTTTTCAAATTTTGCACATATATTTACTGACATTTAATGAATACAAAAAAATTTTATTCAGAATTTTTAAAGAGGTTTTTGACGTTATTTGATTTTTTTTAAAAAAAATGCCAAAAAATTGACGGTGTGCAGGATATCACCAGTATGGAACATCTGAGGAAAAAATGAAAAAAAACAAATTAATCCTTGTTTAAGTGGCCACCGCCTGAACTAGGATAATTTTTATCCGCCGAAGAAAAACAAAACAAGACTTTTACAAAATGTCTGTACAACAAATACACGCAAAGAAAAAAACGTTTATCGCCAGTTTGCCGCAAACGAACTTCGTTTATCGTGCTTGAAATTGTTATTTGCAAACTTTTCAACAGTTGTCATAATAATACTCAGTTGGGAGAAACGCGTCATTCAGTTGCAGGAAATTAATTTCGTTTGTCATAAACGTGAGTGATTTTCAAATAGCAGCAATTGAAACATTTGTTTTTCCCAACTTAAAACTTCGTTTGTTTTTACCTTCGTTGTATAAACACAATGCTTATAGTTCAGAGTTACTTTTTGGACAAATTTTTACTATTATATATAAGCAAATTAGTAATTTGCTTAGTACGCTGACGGAGATAGCAACAGAGGTGCGATGAGTGCAACCCATAAGAAGACGAACGGACGTAAAGAGAAAAATAATTAATATAATAAATAATAATGACCAAAATAGCTTGCGGTATATATATGTATATATACTTATAAGATATATTTTTAAGTTGATAAGAACTTAATATTCGTTTGCGGCAAATACAACTCGCAAACGAAGTGTAGTTGCTGAATTTTTCAGTTGCGGTGAACGAAAAATTTCTTTGCGTGTATATTTAATTATGTACTCTCTTCATCGATTTGTTCAAAGCTGCATACTTTTCTTAAAGTTCTTTAAGGCTTTAATAGGAATGCAGAACGAAAGATTTTTAAAGTTGTCTGTTATTTTTAATTGCACGTCTGTGTAACTTTGCTACCAAATCCACCTGAATATAAACGAATTGGCCATATCAGCCCTTAAGAGTACTTTGATCGAGCTCTTATTAGCAATTGCGTCAAACACGATTAAATGTTTGAAAAAAACAAATGATCGAGAACTGGACCTACTAGGAGTTTTATGGCAGCTTTAACGGCTCATATCCTCGAGTTGCTTTACATCACAGTTTTTAATCTCTGAGGTTTAACATTGTATGCAGAAAAGTGACAGATGTAATGTTTATACAAACATTCTGTCAGATGGAATTTTAGCCAAAATTCTCTCTGCTCACAGTATGCTATCGGCAACTGTCCAAAAAATGGGCGTGATTGTATTAAAACTAGATAAGCCCCCACAAACTCAAGAACTCCTTCACCGATTAAGACAAAAATGTATGTACATATTTTATGGATCATGTACAGCCTTCATTTATTGTTTATAAAGGGTAATTATTAAGGCTTTTGCTTTTTGAAGTTATTGTCAAAGTCAAAAGTACTCAGTTCGTCTTACCATTTCACCATGAATAGACCATTTGTAAATTATTAAAAATTATTGAAACCATTTTGCAAATTATTGAAAGTTACTATCAAAATTCGTTCTGTGTGAAAAATGTGAACTTATGGAAAAACTGTCTTGAGTGATGAGGCTCACTTCTGGATTAATGGGTACGTGGATAAGCAGAATTTCCGAAGTTCGTCCGAAGAACAGCCAGAGGCAGTTCAATAGCTGCCCATGCGCCAAAAGTGCACTGCTTGGTGCGGTTTATGGGTCAGTGGAATCATTGGTGAAGATGGCCATTGACGTTAAGGTCAATAGAGAAAGGTACCGTTCAATTATTAAAGACTTTTTTTGCGGAAAATGGAAGAATTGGAATTGTTTGACATGCAGTTTCAACAGGACGGTCTACACAATTGAGTGGCGAGTTTCTCTCGCTCTCTCGTTTCGGCGCAGTCCATTGGCCGCCAAGATCGAGCAATTTTACCCCATGTGACTATTTTCTGTGGGTGCACGTCAAGTCTCTCGTCTACAAGAACAAGCCAACTACGATTGCTGCCTTGGAAGACAACATTAAACGTGTCATTGGTGAGATACCGACCGAAATGTTGGAAAAAGTGTGCCAAATTTGAACTTTCAAAATGGACGATCTAAATCGAAGCCGCGGGCAACATTTGCATGGAATAATCTTTTTAAAAAGCAAATGGCAGGCATTGATTTATCGATTCAAATAAATATTTCATTCACTTTTGCAAATTTTCTGTGTTTTCTTTAATTTTCAAAAACCAAACGCTTAAAAAATCACCCTTAATAAAAAAAAGTTTAAAAAAATTACGAAAATTTAAAACGATGGATTATATTGAAAGGCAAGGCTGTTAATAGATCACTTTTTTTGAACGCGCTCACTTTTTTAAAAATGTAAGCAAAAGATAATGCTTGATGATAACACGATATTCACATTTTCCCATTCTCATCGAAATTCACGAGGTCAATGACGCAGCTTGCTCAAAATTTGACAGAAGTCTATTAACAGATGGTAGTTGTTTGGACCAGTGTTGTATTTAAAGTTACTATGCGGGAAATTCCCAAAGTCACTGACTTCTCAAATTGCCCTCGTATAACTTGATCATTTAAATGTCTCTGTAAACGGTTGAACAGATTGACGATGATTTTAACAATCCAATTTGAACTATTTTAATCAATTTGTATTCACTTTCTAAATTTCCAAAAACATTATTTTTGTTAGAATAAAATGATAAATTTTAATGAATCGGTTAGTCAAGCTGATGTAAATTCCAAATAAATATATGAAGTTTTAACTGAAATTTGAAAAGCAATTTCTATATATATCTGTCTTTAATGTTTTTTCCTTGTCCTAGTATCCAGTGCGGCGATAAAGTGACAGAATTGTTTTTGTGATCACTGTCTGCTCCAAGCTAATTGTTTTGCATTCTAATAATAAATCAATTTTAACTAATTGTGAAATGCCTTACCAGCCACTGTTAAGTCTGGTGATTGTCCGCAGTGCAAAGCTGATCAATTAATGACTAATAAATCAATTTGCTGCTTTCCCAACTTGAAACAAGGCTAACTAGAAACAACACGTAAAAGCATCCCCTAGAAAATCAACATCAGCATCAGCATCAACATAATTTCCCTTTTGGCTACTTTACCAACACATACAAACAATTAAACACACATCAATTAACAATTAGCAGCCACAGCAATAACAAGAGGTCGCCAACTATAGCAATTTGCCTTGACCCGTCAACTAAACACAAACACACAAACACAGAGCAAACTCTATACATACAAGTATTAAGAGTACCACCGACATGTATTAATAACGTGCGCGTAACTTAGCCGGGTACTAATAATATTTTTCGCCATATCGCATAACAGCCATACTTATTTCTAAACAGTGCTGCCATTGAACTGCATTTGCAATGTTTTGATATTATTTTTGCTGTATTTAGCTTGTTTTTGCTGTTGTTATTGTTGTTGTTGGTATTGTTGTTTCGCTTGCCTTGTCATTTGATATGTTTTTGATTTCTTTTTGTTTATTTGTGGCACAAAGTTTTTCGTGAATTTATCTGTTGTCAGCAATTAATAAAATATGAGCTCTCGTACCTTGTGCTACTCTCTGCGATATAGAATTTCTCAAGTATTCAATAAAGTTTCTTTCATTGTTAAATTGTTCAATTAAATAATTTAAAGTTTGTTATTCAATTAAGTTACGTTTCATTGATTCTATTGTTTTGTATTTGTTGACAAATGAAAGTAATATTTTCATTTGTATACGAGAGCGTATATTTCCGGGTAGTCTTACTTTCAGTTAATGTGTTGTTAGAGTGGAGAAATTTAATATTTTTCCTTCAAGTGTTCGGCGGTAAAGTGAAAATTTCATTATGAGCACTCTTTTCACATGAAAGGAAAAGTTCATTCAGTGGATGCATTCAAGCCGAAAGAAATTAAAGTGAAAAACATTTTTTTTTGACGTGACGAAGTTACGTTGTACTGCTCTAGTTTCCAAAAAAGTTGAAAAATGAATTTTTTAAAAATTCATCTGCGTTTCATTGAATTGTTACTCGCTGGGTATAAAAGCTATGATTAAAAAAATAGTATGACCATAAAGGTTAATTCTTTGACTATATTAAAAAACAAAAAAAAAATTTATTACATCACAGGGACGTAGTGAGAGCTGCGTAAGCAACTCAACTGAAAATTTGTTACATGGAATTATTACTCGCTGAGTATTAGTGCTAGGATTAAAAATACGATACGCCAATAAAGGCCTACTGAAGGCCCTCACAACAAAATTAGACAAAAAATTTCTGACATCATGGGGACGCTGAGAGAGCTGCTCAAAGATCGATAACGTAACATTCATGCAGCGGCGTTGCATTGAATTTTACCTCAATGAGTCTATAACCTACGATAAAAGTTTCAAAATGAAAATAAAGGTTTTATACATGGCTTTACGACAAAAATAAAAAAAAAAATTCCGGCGTCGTCAGGTCGTGAATATAGCAACTTATGTAACAGAAATGTAATATCGTTGCATGGAATTATTACTCACTCAGGAGGAGTGCTACGTTAAATTTTGTTTTACGACAGCATTGATGTGTTATTACGCTTCACAACTAAATTACAAAAAAAATTCTTGTTGTCATGATTTCAGGGATGCAGTTACATAATGCAGTAAAAATACTACAGCCATGAAAAAACGTTGCATGGAATTTTAACTCTGTGACTACTGGTGCAACGGTAAATTTTAAGGAACGAAAACTAAGGTGAGGTCTTCGGGCATATGACAAAAATAAAAAAAAATTTGACGGCGTGTCAAAAACCCTCAGGGAACCGCCTAATGTGACGCATATGCATCACTTTTGGTGGATTAATTGAAATTAGAGCACAACCAATGGGGAAGCAAAAAAAAAACCAAAGAAAAGCCTCCAACTTCAAATCCAACAACAACTCCAACACCAACACCAACACCAACACCAACACCAACACCAACATTAACATCAACATCAACATCAACATCAACATCAACATCAACATCAACATCAACATCAACATCAACATCAACATCAACATCAACATCAACATCAACATCAACATCAACATCAACATCAACATCAACATCAACATCAACATCAACATCAACATCAACATCAACATCAACATCAACACCAACATCAACATCAACATCAACATCAACATCAACATCAACATCAACATCAACATCAACATCAACATCAACATCAACATCAACATCAACATCAACATCAACATCAACATCAACATCAACATCAACATCAACATCAACATCAACATCAACATCAACATCAACATCAACAACATCAACATCAACATCAACATCAACATCAACATCAACATCAATATCAACATCAACATTAATAACAACAGCAAGAAACTTCGTCACGTCAAAACCTACGGGTGTGTCCACGGCACAGCCAACTCTTTTTTTAGTTGGTTACCTTAATTTTAAGGGTATTCACGATATGTTACATTTGTGTTTTATTTTCAAATCTATGCAACATATTTTTTAGACTGTGATCAAATTTATATTTAATTTATTTATTTCTAAGAAATATTATCATAAATAATTACATTACTTTAAATTCATGACACGAGCAACGCAGGCTATCGGTCAGTCAAATTTCTAACAGAGTTAATAATAAAGTTTATAATAAAGATATAAAGTGTCTTAGAATATGTGAAGTTTTATGTAGTTTTAAAAGTTTGCTTAATATAAAGAGAGATTAAATTTTATATAAAAGTTTACATTGATAAATAAATTTATATATAGAAGTGATATTTTTGGTTGAACAAATTTTTAATAGATCTGTGGGTTTTTGGTGTTCAAATACATATGTTACTTCTAATGTTGTTAAGTTTCGGACAATCATTTAAGATGTGTGATACGGAAACTGTGCTATAGCCGCAGAGAGTACAATTTGCAACAATCTGACCAAGTAAAAGATGTTCGTGTGTGATTTGAGTGTGCCCCAGTCGCAGTCTAGTGAAAGTTTTGATTTCTTGACAAGGTGTCTTAGCAGGAAGAGATGGCTTAGAACATGTGGGGTTCACGCTAGTGTATTGGTGTTGGTAGGCTCTCCAATTTTGGTGCTTGAGATCCTCGAAAAATTTGTTTATGCAGCGAAAGATGTCTGCCCTTTCATTGGTATTGAGGTAAACGGTTGAGTATCTGGTAACTTCTTTTGCGGCTGAATCAGCATGTTCATTATCAGTTATTCCAGAGTGACCTGGGATCCACATAACTTTGATTTTATTGTTGTTTTGGCTGCGTTTATTTCTTATTTTTGCAATTGTGAGTTCGTTGTTTCTTGTGTTGAGCAAGGAGTCTATTGCCGATTTGCTGTCGGAGCATACTATGAATTTACCTTTTGTTTTGGAGGCAAACAATATTGCTTCCATAATAGCAAGAGACTCAGCAGTAAATATAGAGGAATGGTTAAAAAGTAATCCATTTTTTATTAAATTTCCTTGCTCGGTAACTATAGCGAAAGAGGTAAATTTATCATCTTTCGAGCCATCCGTGAAGATAAACTTCCAGCCGTATGTGGACCATTTGCACCTTTCCTCGAGGAATAGTTTTTGGTATGTTGATGCGCTTGTTTTAGATTTCGTGTAGTCAAGCAGTCTGGTGATGAAGGAAGCATCAATTGATTCCAATGGTGGGTTCTTGTAGATTCTGCAGAGCATGGGTCGCAGAAGAATGTTCAAGTTATTCGCAAACTTCACTGCTCTGTAGATAGTAGATGGGCGCTACATCGTTCCCTTGCGAAGTAAAGAGCTTTTAACATCTTTGAGTAGAATTGAGTTGTTGGATATATAAAGCTTAGGAACAAGGCGATACGTTGTATGTTCAACTCGATCTATCAGTTGGAGTAGTCCGCATTCGGCTAATAAATTCTTTATTGGCGTGGTTGGGAAAGCACGGAGACTTTTTCGTACTGCTGTATGGTATGTCGCATTCAATAGTTGCAAAGTACTTTTAGCACAGTGTCCGTATATAGAAAGACCATAATCAATTACCGATACAATTAATGATTTTAATATATTAATTAAAGTTGATGTATGTACTTGGCAATGTTTTGATGAAAGATATTTGATAATATAATAAATCTATTTACAAGTTTTTTCTTAACTTTTTTACAATGTTCTTTAAAAGTGAATTTCTTATCAAAATAAATGCCTAAAATTCTAAGATATTGTACATTTTCTATGCTAAAATTATTATACATGAGATTAAAATCACAAAAGTTCTTTTTTTTACAAATGTGTAGTGTATTGCTTTTTTGATAGGATAGGCTTGCTCCTGAATGGAGAGACCATTCATTGATTTCGTCGAAGATATTTGTAAAACTTTCTTTCACAGCATGTAGGTCGTTATTTTTGGAGAAAATAAGAACGTCATCCGCGTATATACAATGCTCAACATTGTGCCGTGATATCAATTCACTAAGCTCGTCAAAGGCTATGATAAAAAGAATTACAGATATCGGCGAACCGTGTGGAATACCTTATAAAGCGGTTTACTGTTTGAGTATGAGTTATTGATTTTAACTCTGATCCTACGATTACTAAGAAAATTTTTTATAAAGTTATACATTTTTGGACCCACGTTCCATTTTTTTAGTTGTCGAAGAATGACATGAACGCCAATACGATCAAATGCCCTTTCAAAGTCCAAACTAAGTACTGTGACATGGTTTCTACTAGAAAGGGCACCGGAAACAAACTGGTCGAAGTGTAAAAGTACGTCCGTTGTACATTGTCGTTTTTTGAAAGCGACCTGGTTAGGACTAATAAAATGGTTTTTCGTTACAAGCCACATTAATCTGGTCGCAATTATTTTTTCAAGGACCTTTCCTTTACATGGAAGCAAAGATATCGGACGGTTACTTAAATTTGTAGTAAATTATTGTATTTCTCTCCAGGAAATATTGGAAGACTTTCATATGGAAGCGATGGGGAAACATTGCTCATCGCATCTTTTGGAAACTTATGGGTAGTTTTAAATTGATGTTGTTTCCAAACCGCTTCTTAAGAATGCATGTTGAAATAGTTGCATGGAAAGTGATGGGGAAGCATTCCTCATGGTATCTTTTGGAAACTTATGGGAAGTTTCAAATTGATATTGTTTCTAAACCGCTTTTTAAGGAGTGCATATGGCAACTTTTGCTTCTTTGGGGCAATTTCAATTTAAATTTATTTCGAATTTATAAATCTTAAATAATAAGGCAGTATCGGCAGTCGAGTAGGCGTGCTTGACTATCACCCCAGAGGTTCCGAGCTCGAATCCCGGCCATTGTAACCAGTTTTAGTTGTTATTTAATTGTTGTTGTATCCACATTGATTCTTAAGACAATGGAGAGGAATGTTTCGACATTCATTTTGAACACAGCGGAGAGGAATA
Organism: Pherbina coryleti; assembly: GCA_943735915.1. Taxonomy (NCBI): domain Eukaryota; kingdom Metazoa; phylum Arthropoda; class Insecta; order Diptera; family Sciomyzidae; genus Pherbina; species Pherbina coryleti. The sequence goes on along the minus strand of OX030951.1, from coordinate 129,573,603 downwards.
CATTCCATCCAATGATATATTGTGTAAAAAAAGAAATGGAATGTCCAACGAAAGGGAATGCTTCATACATTCCATGGAATGTTTCCAGCTTATATACGGGAATGTTTCCATTTCCTAGAGGTTCTTGTTGTTTTTTTTTTTATTTGTGTTCGAGCTGTCAATGAAACACCTTAGACAAAATTATAGTTGTGAAAAATTGTATTTTTCAAATACAACGGCTGGCTTGGCAAATACAACGCAGGCCTAAAAGTTTGAGAGTGAGTGCACTCTTGTACATCTTAAGCCAACAACCCGACAGAGATTGGTGCGAAGCGAAGAAACAAAGCCACCGTTGCGGTCAGTGTCAACGAAGACCCAGAAATATCGATTCAGCGCCGATCAGCTGTATTGGGCATCGCCAGAGAGTCAACCAGGCCTATTTTGAGGTTAATTTGGGTCTATATCAGTATAGTATCATGCTGACGTAAGAATTGAAGCCGGACGACTAAAGACAACGCCAGGAGTTCGCTAAGTGGGCGCTGAAAATGTCGGCTGGAGATCCGGAGTTTAGCCAAGAAATCATCATCTTGGACGAGGACCATTTTTGGCTCAGCGACTATTTCAACAAGCAAAATTACCACTATTGGAGCTACCACAATCCACAAGTGTTGGACCAAGCATCAATACATCGATAAAGATTGACTGTTTGGTGCGGTTTATGGCAAGGTGGCATTACTGGACCATATTTCATTCGAAGTGAGGAAAGAGACACCGTTACCGACAATGGCACTCGATACACACGCAAAGAAAAAAAAAGGTTTATCGTCAGTTTGTCGCAAACGAACTTTATTTGTCGTGCTTGAAAATGTTATTCGCAAACGTTTCAACAGTTGTCAGTTGCGAGAAACGCGTCATTTAGTTGCAGAAAATTAATTTCGTTTGTCATAAACGCGAGTGATTTTTAAATTGCTTCAATTGCAAATTTGTTTTTCCCAACTGAAAACTTCGTTTGTTTTCCCTTCGTTGTATAAACATAACGCTTATAGTTCAAAGTTTCTTTTTGGACAAATTGTAACTATATAATACGCTTAATACGCGGACGGAGATAGCAACAGAGGTGCGATGAGTGCAATCCATTAGAAGACGGATGGACATAGGGAGAAAGATAATTAGTATTATAAATAATAATTACCGAAATAGCTGGCGGTATATATATATATATGTATAAGATATATTTTTAAATTGATGACAACTGAATATTCGTTTGCGGCAAATACAACTCGTAAACGAAGCATAGTTGGTGAAATTTTTGAGTTGCGGTAAACGAAAAATTTCTTTGCTTGTAGTGTGATGTTAACCGACTTTCTGTGGTAAAAGCTCGACAAGATGGATAGATCCGAGCTGTGATGCCAACCAAATGACGCTACATGCCATACAAGCAACGCAACTCTCAAAGTAGTGAAGAAGACTCTGCACCATTAATTTCAATGATTTACTGAATTCCGTTTTGATCGTACCAGTGCGCTGAACCTTTAGGTCGCCCAAAGGAAGTCGTCACGCCAGAAATCGTCGATAAAATCCATGGAATGATATTGAACGATCGGAGAATGGAAATGTGTGAGGTGGCTGGGGCTGTAGGCATTTCAACTGAGCGGGTACATCACATTCTACATACATGAATATTTTGATATAAAAAAGATATCTGCGCTATGAGTGCCACGAGTGCTCTTACTCGACCATAACCGCAGTCGTCTGATTACTTCAAAGGAGTGTTTGACGATGTTCAACCGCAATTCGAAGGAGTTTTTGCACCGTTTCTAAGCCAAAAACGAAACATGGCTACATCACAAGTCACCAGAAACCAATAAACACTCAAAGTAGTAGATTTTTCCAGGTAAACATGCACCAAAAAAGGCCAAGATGGATCTGTTGGCAAAGAAGGTCATGGCGATAGTTTTTTGGGATGCATGCGGGATGCATGAGGGATGTATGCGGGATGCATGCATATAGATTACCTCGAAAAGGATGAAGCTATCACCGGCGAATATTATTCACAGCTGTTAGACAGCTTTTGACAAAGAAAAAAGTGCTCTTCCACCATGACAACGCACCGGCGCGAACGTCGCCACGGCAAAAATGGATAAATTAGGCTATCAACGGCTATCCGATCCTCCATATTCTCCAGATTTAGCCCCCTACGACTATTTTCTATTTTCAAACCTAAAGAAATGGATCGGTGGTAAGAGATTTGAGTGGAAGGAAGAGGTCATCACTGAAACAAATACCTATTTTAAGGACCTTGATAGAACCTATTATTTGGAAGGAATAAAAAATTCGAAAAACGCTGATCTAAATGTAAGAATCTAAAAGGAAGCTATGGTGAGCAATAGAGCGCTTTTTTGCAAAAAAAAAAATACCTTTTATTCAAAAAGCCCCCGACTTATCAAATCGCCCTCATAGTTGGTTCATTTAAAATGCATCACAATAGAAAATTTTGTCCGAAATATCTATGGACAAAACTTTTTCCATCACTATTACAATTTATAAAAGCCTCTTCCTCAACTTACCGTAATTTTCACCACAATGAAATAATCCAAAAAGTTTAACATGGTTAACTGGACTTTCTCGATAGAACATATTTAGCTAGTTTCTAATACAAAAGAAGTCCAACAATTTAATCAGAACAATAACAACAACAACAACAACAAATAATCACAAATCTAGGCAAGCAAATTGATTAACCCTTTATCGCTACAGACCAACAAGGACCACAACAAAGTCGCACCTCTTTGTATTGTGAACGCTATTCATTCGCTACAAATCCGCCTAGAACCACTTAAGACACCCTAATTGTCAAACAATGACAACATTTGTCAACATTTTGCCATGCCATGCATGACAAGCATCGCATTTCAAATGCAGGACCTTCTTGGAAATTACAAATCTGCTTAAATTGGCATTAATAATGGGAGCATGCAAAAAAAAATAACCCAACAAAAAAGTAGCATTAAATAAAAGCAAGAAATTATGACAGACATGCAACGTCTAACCCCTTCAAAGGACCCAAGCATGGCACGTAGGGAAACCACCGTCGCATTTAAATAATCTGACAATGTCAATCTTGTGTGTAGTTTTTCCAAGACGACATGAAAGGAAATTTTAACAAAAAATTCGCATTGTTTGCCGTTTAAGGAAATAGGATTTCAGCATTTCACTTTTTTTTTTATTATATTCAACTGTCGCTTGCCTCAACAAAAACATATGTTAAAACGTGCCAAAAAAGGAACCTCAAAAAATGTTGCTGTGTAAATGTACACCACACAGTTTTTTCATTTTTTTTCTGATTCTGATTCTGAGACTATTCTTTTCCTTACATCGAGCACACACACCTAAGAATGTAAGGAAACTGAAAAGCAACACCTTGCAAGTAAAAAAAAAAACAGTAAGAAAGGAATTACAATGGGTGCGTTTATTGTGACAAGCGCTGCAAAAGGCATTCAGCATATCCTGTTAACATATTAAACTATATCCTGCATGTGCCGCATTCGAACACCTTGAATTGGTATGAATTGGTTTGGAGTGAATAAAAATTTAATGACATTTAAATTTGTTCTTTTATTTCGATTTTTTTCCCCCAAGTGTCCTTAAACCTCCCAACAGCAGTTCAAATGTTGCAACATAAAGCTTTTTTCTTATAATTTGTATAATTTTCTACTGGATGGAGTCGTTAAGAAGTATTTGCATAAGACCGTCTGGAAAAAATAAATTTCGCCACACACCAGTTAATCTAAAACATTATTGAAAGAAAATTTGAAAAAAAAAATTTAATTTTTTTGACCGATCGTAGGGTTCGCGCATCGACATATTTCTTTATAACTTCGGTATTTACCGTCCGATCTTAAAGAATGATATGTTTATGTGTTTGTCTCAGGGAGACCTATTTTTTGTCTGTGTAACTTATTGACCTCAGTTGACCCCTTATAGTACCGACCAACCGGACCTCAGTTTCTACCATGTTAAGATACCATTTTGATTTCAGAAATGTAAAGCATGTAAAAAAATCATTAAACTTTTACTAAAGAAATTTTTCGCTTTTTTTACTAGAAGTTTTTAAAAAAAAAATTAAATTTAAAAAACTAAATTTTAAATTTTTTGTCATATCGTATTAATTTTATAAAATATGCACCGAAAACGTTTTTATCCGAGTTATATTTGCAGATTATTTAACAAAAATATTTTTTGACAAAAAAAAATTTGTTTACCGAACGTAGGGCACATCAACATCAAGTCGGCGGATACCGAAGGCTACATCAAGTCATTGAAACATTTAATATTTATCATGGATTTCAGATCCTGATTTCTCATTGAAAAGGTCTTTTTAGACCTGAAATTTGGTTTGTCACATGCCGGTCTGCCACAGTCCATGCCCAGCATTGAAGTTTTCTGCCACAACGGCCGTTCTTGGACAACCTTCAAAAAATTCGTCTTGGAGAAAACGACGACCACGCTCGAACTCATTGAACCAGCGTTTTACAGCCGCTGGATATGGTGCTTTATCACCAAAAGTCGAACTAAGTTGATCGATGTATTCTTTCCTTGTCAATTCACGTTGAAAATCGTAAAAAAATCATCACCCAGAAATGTTCACGAGTTAATTCTATTGTTTTGCTGAAATACAGTTTTAAAACAACACAATAAGCGCACATATACCAAAACGTTGAAGGTACGTTTATGATAGAAAATGTCAAATTCATCTTAGAATGCTTAGTATTGCCTAGGCGCAAGACTTAAAAGGCTGCCAACGTACATTTTTAGAAAGCCAACGTGCGATTTATAAGAAATTAATAGATATAACGTATATTTTATATTTTGCAATTACGTTACGTTGCAATTTGGCTTCATATGTATGTTTGGAAAAGCACCATTCTACAGCACTGTAAAAAAACTGTTACGACAAATTCAATCGTGGCCGATGTTCGCTCCAGTACGAATTTCGCGAAGGTTGCCCAAAATCGGTTACTGTGATAAATCAATATCGTTATATGGTATATCGAAAGATTGAGGCATCTTTGGGTATTAGTATGGCCAGCATCAATAAGATATTGCATGATCATTTGGCCGTAAAAAATTTTTGTTCGCGTTGGATCCCACATAATCTGACAAACGATCAAAAAAAGACTCATGTCGAAGGCACTGCCAAAAATGTTGAAAAAATACAATCAAGATGCATCAAAGGCTGTGTATAACATCTATACATGGACGAATCATGGATTTTTACATCCAAAAGAGCTAAATCCAATAAAAGTTGTTCGCGGCAGAAGCACATCGAAGCAAATGGTTGCCTGTCTCTTAGGCATTAGCGGTCATGTAACGACAGTGGCATTAGAGCAATATAGGACGATCAATTTTGAATTTTAGACGACCATTTGTCTCCTACAAATCATCGGAGAATTTTAGCACGTTCGCCACTCAGCGTCACATATATGTGACGTGGGAGTTTTCATAAAAGCTCATGTCACATATATGTGTCGCATAATCATTAATATGTTTTAGGCTTTTATTTCACGATAGTTTGTAGGAAGTAGTTTTCTTGTATGTTTTAGTCTCTGGCAAGGTGCCACATATAAATGAAAGCTGCGGTTTGGGGATACGCTAAGCAGATATTTTAAAATTTCGTTTTTTTTAAGGGTATTCCCCAAATTTTGTTTTGTGCTAATAATAATGAAAACAAACTTTCAATGCGCTATCAAGATAATTCATTCGAGTCAAAATAGCCAAAGAAGACGGTTTTTTTTTTAAAAGTGTAAATATTGTTATTGATAATAAAAATTCTAAGTAAGTTTTTTATAATTTTGTGCTCTCACTATCTGTATCCTTATAAAGAAAATATATACATATGTATGTATATTTTTCGTTTATTGTTTAGAATGGAGGGTTCTAGAAAAAAAACAAATATCTAAGGAAGAAATTCTTGAAGCTATTTTAAATTCCAGCCAAAGTGATATTGACTTTGAAGATTCTGGAAGCAGCTTTGCCGCAGATAGTGAGAGTCAAGAGTCTGGGGAAGACGATTGCTCAGAAGATGATAATATTTTGGAAAGCCATGGTAGTGGAGTTGTTACAAATGAAAATGATTGGATTGATGTGGAGCCCGAATCGCAAAATATTGAATTTACTGGTGAAGAGAAAATATCGATTGATCGAAATATCCTAATGCAAAGCCTGTGGATTATTTTATGCAGATATTTGATGAAGAGTTATTGAAGAAAATTGTTTTGTGGACAAATGCGCGTGCTAAATATATATCTCAAAATAAAAATCTAAGGGCAAAATCGAATCTTCTTAGATGGAAAGATGTGACCGTTGAGGACATAAAAAAGGTAATTCCTCTGTGTATAGTAATGCACCTTAATAAAAAACCGGAAATGAGACTGTTTTGGAGCAAAGATCCGCTGTATTTTCAAAATATTTTTGGTGCGACTATGAGTCGTATAAAGTTTGAAAATATACTTCGCTGCATATGCTTCTATTTCCCTGAACAATGTGATATATTTAACCGTCTACACAAAATTGAGAATGTTGTTAATCATAGTTGTTAATCATAATGCCAGCTGAATATATAAAAAATTAAATGTTGATAGCACCTTAACACTATTGTCTTTTAGAGAAAAGATAATAAAATCATATTTGGCTGAGACTCCAAGAAAAAATTCATCCCAGGAGGTAACATCCAGTACATCTACCGCTGGTCATTTTCCTGATATAAGCACTTCGAGAAAGCGATGCCGGCAGTGCAGTAAAAATAATAAGAGGACCGCAACAAAGTATATATGTGGAGTCTGCAGAGACAAAGAGGGTGAAGTAATCGGATTATGCCCATACCCATGCTTCAAAATTTGGCACAACCAGTAAAATGAATATCCATAAATACATATATGTAATAAATAATAAAATTTGTGAATATATAAAAATAACTTTTTTAAATTTCTGTTTTATTGTTAGAAATCAAACCAATTAGTGACTCACATATGTGACACCAAGTCTCCCGAAACTCATGTCACTTATATGTGACTTTTATTTATGTCACAGATATGTGACACTTAGTTTATCTTAAGAAAACTGTTTAGAGAACTCATGTCACATATATGTATGTGACACATTTTTTTTGTTCGTGAGTGTTTATTGAAGGCGTGAAAAATTGGTGAGTGGCGAACGTGTTAGACATTATTGAAGAAGACGCGAATTATTCTCCATCAAGACAATGCGAGTTCTCACACATCTGCACAAACAGAGAACTTTTTGACCAGCCAAAAAATCAAATTGATGGTTCATCCGCCGTACAGCTCTAATTTGGCACCCAATGACTTTTATTTATGCCCGGAAATAAAAAACAAACAGATACGTGGACAACGATTTTCGACACCCAAAGAAGAGGTTTTGTTGTAAACGTTACCTCCTGGAAAAAGTGCTTCCAAAATTGGTGCAAACGCAAGCAGTGGCGGATCTACATACGAGCTGAAAGGGCTTTAACCCCCCTTGGACAATTTTTTGTATGGGAAAAAAAGTAAAATAAGCCCTAAATGCCGTTTCAGATTCCCTTGGGCTATAAAACAGGTCTCTAAGCTCTAAAAAGTACTTTTATGCACACAAAACGAAACAACTTCACAAAATAGTAGGTCCCTGCATAAATCTCTGCATAGACCATTCAATCAAAAAATCACGTGTGAACACCTATTTTTTCAAATATTTCAGAGAGAAAGAGAGCAAAACCCCTATTTTTCCCTTTGACCATAAAAACTAATTAAAAAATTAACAGTACATATTACATTCCTCCCTTTCACCCATTTCTTCGAAATTTAAAACAAAAACAAAAGCTTGAAGCTTTTTAAAAAGCTAAGTTGCAAATACTGAATGAGAGAATTAACAATAAAAAGCGCGAAATGTCGCAAAATTAATTCATATTATTTGGCATTTAAATCAATTGCTTGATAAATGCAGTTCAATTATCGTATTTTTACGATCATTTTGCTAGCTCTATTTTACGACTCAGAACTTTTCTAACTTTTCTTAAAATTTAATCACTCTAAATAAAATATTTATGCCACTCACTGATGCTAAACTTCCTTTACCCTCTCTTCTCTTTCCTACAGAACAAACGTCACGTGGCGCCCAGGACTATGCCAACAATAATAACAGCAACAACAATAACAACAACAGCAACAACAATAATACAAGCAACGCCGACGAGCACTCGCCAAGCAAAACAAATTCCAGCGCCAACAACAGCAGCAGCAGCAGCACCCAATTGACTGCCTCCTCCAATGCAAACATCCTCAACAACAACAACTCCAGCACCTCACCTACACAACCGCGTAGCGTGCTCAGCCCAGCGGAGCATGCGGCTGCTGCCTTGGCGCATCATGCAGCAGCAGCTGCGGCAGCCCAACATAGCGCCGCACATACACATGCTCACCATGCGCATCATCCACATGTAGCCGCAGCGCATCATGCCCATCAGCAGCATCAGCACCAGCAACACCATCAACAACACCAGCATCATTTGGCGCAACACCATCTCGCCCAACATGCCGCCCATCATGCGCAGCTGCCGCATAGCGTTGCTGGTCATCCGCATGAGGCGTTTTTAAATGGCAGCGCCGCCATCGGCTCCAGCGGTAGCGCTGTGCATCCAAACGGCCTGCTAATGGGCGATGGTAGTCTTTTGGGTGGCAGTGGCAAGAAGAAGAATAAGCGTCGTCATGGGCGCACCATCTTTACCAGCAATCAGTTGGAGGAGCTGGAGAAGGCTTTCAAGGAGGCACACTATCCGGATGTGAGTGCACGTGAGTTGCTGTCCATGAAAACCGGTCTGGCCGAGGATCGCATACAGGTGGGTGAAGCCATAGTGGTTTTAGTTGTACTTCTGTTTTCTTCTTTTTATTTATGGCCATTGCAGTGCGATTTATTTTTAAAGCGCCTTTCCTGTTGTTAGTTTCTCCTCTCTGTCATTCGCTACCATTTTATTGTGATTGATTTTAAGTTTAAGTCAGCGCTACCATTCTTCGTCAGCTGTTGGCGTCCATCTTTTATGGTGCTGCATGAGCTTTATGGTGTTTTAAAAAATGCAGCATTTTCTGTTTGCAGCGCTGTGAAAGTTGAACGGTTGTAAAACGTGTTGCCGTGCTTGTTTTTTTTTCCTTTTTTTTTTGCATGGGAAAGTATTAGAAAATCATTTCTGATTTGAAAAAAGCAATTTTTATAGTTTCTCGTTTGGAATGCAATAAAAACCAGCGCCACTTGCATTTTTATGGCTGCCAAGGAAATAGCCATAAATATTGCTGCTGCCGCATAAATAGTTTAAATAAAAAGGAAGTGTTCTTCTCCATTGAAATGGTGTTTAGAAGGCGAATATAAAATAATTTATTTGATTTTAAATGGGGATTTCTTTTTAAAATATATGAGTTTTCTAAAATTATTGGAACTAGATCAGATACCTGTTAATATCTAATGTATAAGGCTGAATGGAAGTGTCTCTTTATTTCTTAGTTGCTCCAAAATTCCTCCAAAAGACAATCAAATTTTTTTTAAACATTTTTATAAGCAATATATACAGCTTATAGGCTCCTTCCAGAAATAATTAATTAACTGTCACGCCCACATTCCTTAAAGTACAAAAATATCATCTTTTAGAGCGCTTTTTTATTAATTTTGGAAGAGGCGCTACTTATAAAAGCACTTAATACCACACGAAAATGAGTGGGATTAAACTACTACAATGCCCCCACATGAGTTAATATTCTGAATGAACCCTTTCTTGGCAACTTTAAAGGATAGAACTATAATATTGACACAGAACCATTTTTATCACAATCAAACAGAGAATGTGAAAAGTGGGCGGAATAAATTCTTCCACTTCCAGGCCCACTTTCCATGTGATCACTAATACTAAAAGCGCTTTATCATTTAGCCTAAGTCCGTAGACCATTTGATTCCATTTCGGAACCAGATGGGAACCCAGAGGTGGCAGTCAAGAGCTCTATCTACTCGACAACCTAGGTCGCAGTTTTTAAAAAAATTATATCATGCTTTTTTAAATAACATAATTGCAAAGGAGCATTAATTCATTTAAATGAAAACTTCATCAAACTTTTGTTAATTTTGGAGTAAAAAACCATTAGGATGCAGTTTGGGATAAATAATAATTAAATTGTGAGTTCATTACATTTTTTATAGAAAAGTTAATTACAATCAGTATGTAATCAAAAAATTAGTTAGATAGTTTACTGTACATATAAATGCCTTTCTGTTAACTATTCCAAGTTCTGCTTTTCCGATTTTATGACATGATACGAATTAACCCAGTGAACCAAACCTGCCGTTTTTTAATTCATTTGAAAACCTTTTCGGGAAGAAACGTTCATTTTCGGCAGTCATAAATGAACATTTTTTGTATCATTCGTTGGACTAGAATTCCTCTCAAAAGAGAACCTAATTTTGTTCAGAAATGAGTTCAAGTACAATGAGCCATAGAAAAGTTACTTTTCGGCACTCGAAAATGAACCCTTTTTGAATCAATCATCGGACGAAAATGCCTCAAATGAAAAAAATAACCTTTTTTTCTTTGGAAATGAGTGAAATGAGTTAAAATATGAACCCTAGAAAAGTTATTATCCAGCACTCGAGAAAAACGATATAAAAAAGTAATATTTAGGATTCCTCTCTGAACTCATTTATGAACAAAAAATGGTTCAATTATGTGAAATTGTTTCTAATTTTTGAACTTATTTAAGAATGCAAAAAATAAACATTTATGATTCATTTCTGAACTCATTTATGAACAATGAACATTTGTGAATGATAAAAAAATTTGATTTTTCGAGTCAAAATAAGTTTTTTATAAATTTCTTTTAAATAAAGAAGTACAGTTTTTATTTATGGGAAAGTTTTCACAAATTTAATCATTTATTGTAAAACAATTTTGTTAAAAAAACAAAAATTAAAAAAAAATAATTCAACCCAACAACGTTCGCAAAACTCTCACCTTACGCAAAACCTTCGCTTGTGGTTCAGTGGGAAGTGTTCAATTATAACAAAACAAAATTATTACAAAAAAAAAATTTTTATGCATTTCATTTGGATTGTGCGTTAACTGATAGAGGCGGATGAGGCGTGGTAAAAGAAAACTGTGCAAGAGCTCCTTTGTGGAGTTCAGTTATATACAGCTGCTCTAAAAAAAAGAAGTTGCCTATATCGTGGACATACCAGTAGGCTTTGACGTGACAGCGTATTTTTATCCTTGTCCTTATTCTTGCCCCCATCCTTTTCTTTGGTCCGAAAGATATTCTCATCCCTGTCATTGTTATTGAATTTAACCTTATAACTGTCCTTCTTCTTGTCCAAACTCTTATCCTTGTTCGAATTCCTAATCTTATCCTTATCCAACTTCTATTCCCAATCTGTGTAAAAATTTTGTCCTAATTGTATCCAAGTCCCATTTCTTGCCCTTAGCCTTTTCCCAATCTGGTCGTAAATATTGTTTTAGATGTGTCTAGCCCTTTATAATTAAGACTTGCCCCATTTATTTTCCTTAGCCTTTATCCAGTCTTGTCCTAAATATAGTTTTAGGTGTGTTCAACCCTAAGTAATTATCCTTGTACCAATCCTTGTCGTAGTCCTTTTCCCAATCACTGTGTGAATTCATGTCCTTATCCTTGTCCAATTCTATACTCTTATATTAGTCTTGTATAAGACTACTTCTTTGTCCTACTTCTTATATTATTTCTGATCTTTAACTTTGTTCAATTCCTTGCCCGCATTCTTTTTCTTATTCTTGCCCTAACCTAATCCTTGTCAGCCTTATCGAAATCTTTGACGAAATAAGTGTTCTTATTTTAATTTTAACTTGATATTTTTTTTTACTTTGGCTTTTGAATTTGGTGCATCTGGGTAACTTTAAGGAGTTCCCTGAGAGAGTTCATAATACCTTTATTTTTTTTTTTATTTTTATCACGTGACCGAAAACCTCACCTTTACTGACGTTCCATAAATTTTACCGTAGTTGGAAAAGATCACGAAGTTATAATTCCATGCAACTTTTTTTTATTGCTGTTACATTTTTACTGTATTATGCGGTTGCTTTATTGGAATCGCCGATCCGAAGATTTTTCGTTTTTTTTTTCGTTCTGAGTTCAAAGAACCATTTTTGCTATTGTGAAATAAAAATGTTCGTAGCAATTCTACTGCTGTCGATTTTTTTTTTTTTTTTTAGCTTTGTTCCCGGGCACTCATAACCAGACAAAAAACCCAGCTAGCTCAAAAACCCGGGTGTTCGAGCGTTACCCGGGTAATTCGAGCTATCTGAGTAGCCCGAGTGCTCGAAAAGCTCGAATATCGAGAGCTCTAATTTCTACCTGCGCCACCTAGCGTCGGCAAGGCTGAATATAAATCCTTCATTTCTCTTACATAACAGTTATGCCGCATAAACTCATTGAGCAATAGTTCAATGCAATACCGTTGCATAATTACAACATGAATTTTTGGTCTATTTTTGTCATGATGGCTAAATACAAGGCTTTGCTGGCGTACAATATTTTTTACCATGGCACCTATACATAGCGCGTAGTATTCCATTTAACAAATGTGCAACTTCGTTGCTTAGGTAGCTCCCTTAGCGTCCCGATAACGTCTTTATTTATTTTTGTCATTAAGTCAAAGAATAAACTATTAATGTCGTACTATTACTTTTATCGTAGCATATACTGTGTGCAAGTAACAATTTAATGCAACGCTGATGCATTTTAAGAAAATGCCTCTTTCAACTTTTTTGGAAACCTTCGCGGTAAAACGTAACGTCGTCACGTCAAAATACCACTATGTTAAGAAGCAATCGTTTTAAGCGAAAAATCCCAATCGATTAATGGTATGAAATTCGATATCAGCGTGTCAAAATTCATAAAGCTACCAAGGACTAACCTTCGGTTTGGTTTTTTTTTTTTTTGTGCCTGCATTTTTTTAAAAAAGTAGTTTTTTACTACATTAAATTTTAAAGCTTTTTTCAACACTGTTCGTTAAAGTGAACATGGCTATGTGAGCAACAACAAGAACTAAATTGTTACAAACACCGACAACTTATAGCAACGACAAAAACAAAAACAACGCAGGGCATGACAACAACTAATAATCACACAACAACAGCAGCAGCAACAGCAGACGAGGCAGCAGCCTTAGCCACGCAGTGAAGTGGCAACGCCAGACACAACGCAGACAGAGAGAAAACAAAAGCTTGGAATTTGCATACAAAACAAAGAGAATTGTGAAAAAAAAACAACAAAATCGAAGACATAGTGAGATAAACTTAGAAGTTGTTATTGTGGCACCATTGAATAGATGTAGTAGCAGCAGCAATAGAAGTAAAATAATCTATCTCTCTTTCTATCTCACACACATGTTAGCCATCTCGCGTGCTCTTGTTCCGTACATTAACAGTGAGCTGTTATTAATTGTCAGACGGCCATATTTGTTTTTATTTTCTTGTTTTGTTTTAAGCAAAACCACAAATATGAGAGGATATTTCGAAGAAAAAATAAAATGGAAAAACAGGACGAAACAGTGCCCTGTAAAAGCTGCAGTAGCTAAGGATTTGAAGTGCATTCAATACTAATGCTAATTTTATATGCTTAAAACCACTTGGCAGTGAGCACAAAACATTTTGTTGTTTATTTTTTTTTTTTGCATTTAAAAGGACCTTTAACGCACTACATGCATACATTTGCAAACGCATGCCAATTGAAGAGTTCCTTCCTGTATGATTTTCTGCCATAATGCAATATTTTGTGCACAGTAGGGTTCGCCCTTTGCTTGAGGTAGGAGGTACATACTTTTTTGTCTGTTTTTTTTATATATAGAAAAGTAGTGAAAAGCGTAGAAGTGAAGAAGAGTAACAAAACATTTCAATAAATATGCCGCCATGACGCATATTTGTGAGTGCGCCAACATGGCTGTAAGTTGTGCTGTTGCTGTTGCTACTCAATGCAAATAATGTCCTTGTTGCGTTAATTTCTAATTAATTTTGTTTTTTTTTTTATTTTAAGCAGAGCTTAGTTAGCTTAAGTTAATTATTCGAGGGTGAAATACATGCAAGGATATAGTGGTTATATTTTTTACGGCATTAAAGGGACTTTTGCGTTAGCCCTTATAGTGCTGATATGTAATTTTTGGAACATTGTACTTGCGTACATATGTTAGATTGATACATACCTAAGTACATATGCATATGTTAGACTGAATATAAATATTAGATTGAAATTCAAAATTACAAATGCTAACAGTATGCAGTGAAGAAATTTTATTAAAATTTCGGAGTAGCTCCTTCAAAGCAGTGTTTTTTTATCAACATCAATAGAAAATTATACCTACTTGATGATTTGAAATATTTGATATTTTTTTAAATGCATCCAAATCTTCTAAATACACATCTGGACAAAAAAATAGGTACACGGGGCTTTAGTGAGTTTTTTTTTTAAATAATTTATTATTCAAATATTTTTTCGTAAAAAAGTTATTATAATTTTAGAGTTCAATATATAGAAAATAAGAAAAAAAATTGGAATTCCGAACAAAAATAAAGAAATGGTGGATAAGAAATGGATAAGAAAAGGTGATTGACTGAGCCAGGACATACAGTCGCTTTTGTTGTACTTAAAAAAATCCTTTACCAACTTCGATGAGTGTTTGGGGTCATTATCTTGTTCGAATCGCCAAACGAAGGGCATTTCTTCACTTGCGTAAGGCAACATTATTCCTTGTAATATTTCCACATATTCGAATCGGGTCATAATGTCCTGAATACGAAATATTGGGCCTACGCCATAGTGGGAAAAGCATCCCCAGACCATTATGTTTCCGCCACCATGTTTGACCGTTTTCCTAGTGTACCGCGGATCGAAATCTTTACCTTTTGCCTAATTCTTAAGCCTAATTCTGCTGCTATTGTTCTTTAACCTATAAAAGGGTCCTTTTTCGCCATTATATTAAAACATCACGACAACATTTATAAACATCAAAACATTTATAAACATTCACGACAAAATTTCGAGAACGTCCATGAATTTTGGCAATCGTTCCATATCCATTTCCTCTAGCACACATCTTAATAGCAATCCGCTTTTCTTCGGGTGTACAATGATCACCGCGACCCATCTAGATACCAAAATCTTTTATGAAGGCTTCAAAATTTAAAATTATTTTACAAACCTTTAAAGAAAAATTCCAAAACTACACTTTTGAATAAAAAACACGAAGAAAAACTCTTTTACATGCTCTATGTTTTTGTCCACAGCCCGTTGTTACTTCGTGATATATCTCTTGGTAACTAAATTTTAGATTAGAAACTACACTGCAAATAGATTGTCTGTCAGTAACGGGACAACTTGTGTAACGGTAAATTTTTAATTTTCAATTAAACTATGACACATTGATCAAAAGCAATTTTTTAGGGGATGTAGCTATTTTTTTGTCCAGATGTATATATTAAAATAAAAAAGTTTGTATAAAAATGGATATATGTACATTATGAATGTACGTGGGTGTGTATGTTAGGCATAGACTCCGAAACGAATAAACCAATTTATATGAAATTTTTATGCAGGGAAACTGTCTTGAGAGTGTTCCTGTGAAATTTGGTACCGATCGAACCAAAGGGGCGGGCATTGGACAGAGGGGTGTGGCAAACCAAATTTGCTATATTGAAGAGCTTTGGAATTATAGGTCGCACAGCCTCGGAATTCGGTATTCGACCTCAATTTACACATGCCGTCTCAATGGTAACATTTCGCGTCCTCTTTGGACATTGGAAGAGGACGCGGCACTTTTTCAATAGCCCATATTTTCGGGCTCGTTACAAACTTACTATTTAGGCGTGTCCTTCGACTGGCAAAATTGATCGAGCATTGGACAAGGGGGCATGGCACCGCTCATGCAATTCAAATTTTTTATATCGAATATCCTTAGAACTAAATGTCGCATAACAATGAAACTCAGTCTGGAGTTACTAACTAATTGGCCAGATCTTTCTACTGAAAAACTGGCACGGACATTGAAAATCGAGGCGTATCTCCACCCAAACAAGCCAAATTTTCGATATAGAATAGCTATGGACTCACAACACAATTGATATTAAGAAACTCGGTCAAAGTCCTTTTAAGGCTTGAAATGGCCAATTATTTTTCTTTTTTCTTTTATCTGATATTTAAGAAGAAGTTCTTATCAGACATTTATTTCTGTTTTCCAGTTCTTTATAACATTTATTCGTATTTTCCTCATATTTTTAAAACTTTGAACAACCAAAGCCTTTTCGTTCAAGAAGGAGTTACTATTTGGTCATGTCCTCAGAGAATTTTATATAATCGAAATGGAAATTATACCTCTTTGGTTTTTGTTTTTTTTTTTTTTTTTTTTGTACTTACTTCACTCAAAATGTTGCGACCATGTCTTGTCAGGACGTTATCGTACATAGACATTTTTATGCTAATTTTGCAAAATGTTATTTTCCGGTTTCAAATTCAATCCCACATTGCGAATTTGTTCAATTGAAATTCATTTTTCTGATCGACCGCCATCTCTCTGCGAATAACAGCAAAATTACAGAGAATAAATAAAGCCACAAGAGATATGAGTCGGATCATCGTAAAGAATTTTTTGTGTAGACTGGGCCATAATGCCTGTCATAAAGCATAGACACTTTGAAATAAAAAATGAAAGACTTAGAAATGAAAAAAATAATGAGAATTAAAATTACTATTACAATTACAATTACAATTGCAATTATAATTACAATAACAATTACAATTATAAAAGATAATAGTTAAAATTACAATAACAGTTAAAATTACAATTTTGATACATTTACAATTACAATGACAATTATAATTACTATTACAACATCAATTACAATTGTAATTAAAATTACAAGTACAATTACAATTGCAGAAACAAATGCAGTTACAATTATAATAGCAATTACAGTACAAAATACAATTACAATACAATACAAGATACAATTACATAAAGATTATACTTTTACAATTACAGTTACAGTTACAATTACAAAAACAATTACGAACACAATTACAAATACAATAATAATTACACTTACAACTACTCTTGCAAATATATCAACATTTAACAATTAAAATTACTATTATGATTACATTTACAAATGAAATTACAATGGCAATGACAATTGCACATACAAAAACAATTACAATTGCAATTAGAGTTATTATAATATCCATAACAACGTTTACAATTATAATTAGAATTTTAGTTACTTTTACAATTTCAATTACAGTAAAAATTATAATTTATTTACATTTACAATTTCAATTACAATTGAAATTGCAATTACAACTACAATTACAGATACAGATACAGATACAGAAACAATGACAATTACAATTACGTTTACAATGACAATTACGATTACAATTACAATAACAATTACAATTACAATTGCAATTACAGTTACAATTATAATTACAATTAAAGCAATAATTTCAATTAGAGCTTTTACAATTATAACAACAATTGCAATTGCAATAACAACAAGGTTTACAATTACAAACACAATTACAATTACAACTACAATAACAATTACAATAACAATTACAATTACAGTTATATTTAATATTACAATCACAATTATAAATACAATTATAATAACAATTACAATTACAATAACCAATACAATTAGAGTTATAATTCGTATTACATTCACAATTGCAAGTACAATTATAATTACAATTACAATTACAATAACCAATACAATTAAGACTACGATAACTATTACAACTACAATGAGAATTAAAATAACAATTACAATAACAATACCAATCACAATTCCAGTTACAATTATAATTACAAATACAATTACAGTTATAATTGGAATTACAATCACAATTCTAAATACAATAACAATTAGAACTATAACTAAAGTAACAACTACGACAATAATTGCTTTTAAATTATAGTGCATTTGCATTTACAATGACGATGATAATTACATTTAATTACCATAACTTATTCAATTCAAATTAGAATTCAAATTCCAATTCAAATTACTATTACACTTAAAACTAAAATTACATTTGTTACTATAATAACAATTACAATTACAGTTAACATTACTTTCACAATTACAAACAAAATTAAGACTAAAATTACAATTACAGTAACAGTAACAATTTCAATTACAATTAAAATATCTATCACAATTACTATTTTAACTAAAACTACAATTTCAATTTGAATTTGAATTTGAATTTGAATTTGAATCTAACTTTGAATTTGAACTTGAGTTTGAATTTGAATTTGATTTTGAATTTGGATTTGAATTTGAATTTGAGTTTGAATTTAAATTTGAATTTGAATTTGAATTGCAGTTTGAATTTGAATTTGAATTTGAATTTGAATTTGAATTTGAATTTGAATTTGAATTTGAATTTGAATTTGAATTTGAATTTGAATTTTAATTTGAATTTGAATTTGAATTTGAATTTGAATTTGAATTTCAATTTGAACTTGAATTTGAATTTGAATTTGAATTTTAACTTGAATTTGTATTTGAATTTGAATTTGAATTAGAAATTGAATTTGAATTTGAATTTGAATTTGAATTTGAATTTGAATTTAAATTTGAATTTGAATTTGAATTTGAATTTGAATTTGAATTTGAATTTGAATTTGAATTTGAATTTGAATTTGAATTTGAATTTGAATTTGAATTTGAATTTGAATTTGAATTTGAATTTGAATTTGAATTTGAATTTGAATTTGAATTTGAATTTGAATTTGAATTTGAATTTGAATTTGAATTTGAATTTGAATTTGAATTTGAATTTGAATTTGAATTTGAATTTGAATTTGAATTTGAATTTGAATTTGAATTTGAATTTGAATTTGAATTTGAATTTGAATTTGAATTTGAATTTGAATTTGAATTTGAATTTGAATTTGAATTTGAATTTGAATTTGAATTTGAATTTGAATTTGAATTTGAATTTGAATTTGAATTTGAATTTGAATTTGAATTTGAATTTGAATTTGAATTTGAATTTAAATTTTAATTTGAATTTGAATTGCAGTTTGAATTTTAATTTGATTTTGAATTGGAAGTGGAATTAGAATTGGAATTGGATTTGGAATTGTAATTGGAATTGGAATTTGAATTTGAATTTGAGTTGGAATTTAAGTTTGGATTTGAATTTAAATTTAATCTTTTTAATAACAATTTGAAAGCCTTATACTATTATCTTTTATATTTTCTTCCTTGTCATTATTTTACAGATAATTGATGTATTCAATAATCAAAACACTGATATTTCTGTTTTTTTTTTTAATTATGATTGATGTACTCATCTTACCCTTATTGTTGTAAATTGCTTGGTAATCTCCATTCACTTTACTTTTTGAATCAAACTCGAACTACCCATGACTCTCTTCACTTTTTTAAAAGTCCTCTAGAATTCAATGCTTTCGACAACTTAAAAATCAACTTGATTGCAAATTAAGTATTTTTTAAAGTTTTTGTCAATTAAAAGTGGACAAAAATCTTCAAATACATTAATACACTTAGCGAAAAACAATGCCACTTCCTATGCACTCTACGCAATTGATTACAACAATCCAAATGCGGATACTTAATAGCTTTTATATTGCAATTTAATGCATTTTAAGTACAGACACTCAACATTATGTTAGCATTTTTAACCACAAAGTCAGTGGAAAAAGTTCCAGGTAGAAAAAGGGTCTGGACAGAAAAATCTCTAAACATTGCAAAAATGCATTAAATTGCCTTGAGAGCTAAATTGTTGGGATATAAACAAAAATTGCAGCAGGAATTATTGAAATTTTTTCAATAAATTCATTTTTCTTAATGAAGGTTGTAGAAAACAATGCAAGGGTGCAGATGATAGCAAAAGCTGTACCAAAAACAGGTGGAGAATTTTGCAAGATTAACAAAAAATGCATAATTTTTTTAATGATTCAAATTTGAAACTATGATTTATTGACTCATTTGTGTAATGAAACAAACTAAGGATAAAGTGTGATGTCTTATTTCGTCTTGAAAATCGAATTTACAAAAAATTTGTCCAGCCGAATATAATAAATGTTCGCTTGACTGTAGAAAGAACTGGAGGATAACTTAATGTAACAAATTTAGTTAGTTTTTCCATTCAAAACTTATTTTTTCCAGCTTATTTTTTCTACCTCCTTAAAGAAGGAAAACCTTATCTTCCATCATGTTTTTTTAAATGGACAAGATAAGGTCCCTTTTAATTGTCAAACTTTCAGCATCAATATCTCAAAACTTAAGATTTACATGCTAGAACTTCAAAATGCTATTAGCATAGGCGCCCGCAGGTATTTTTCGAGGGTGGAGGGCAAAGGTATGCATTGGTGTGCACTTATATGAAAATGTAACATATAACATACACATAGGAAATAAGAATACATACAATTTTTCCAGTCCAGGGGGGCAAGTGTCCCTCTGCTCCTCCCTGTGGACGCTCTTGGCTATAAGTATGCTAATTTTTGAAATTGTTTGGTGAATAAGTTGCCTTTTTGACGAAAAAATGAGCTTTGATTCCGGAAGATAAGGTTCCTTTTCCTGTGAAACATCACATATATAGTTCCTTGTGGCGACCGTGTTGATGTGCCATGGGTTCAAATCCCATCGAACATATTGGATTTCTGTAGAGCTGTCAACTCTCTGCAGACTATGGCTAGCCTAGGGGAGTAAGTAATGCTTCTTGAAAACATAAACATTTCAGTTGTTCGCACTCGGATCAAACTTGTAGGCTTGAAATTGGAATAGAATCAAAGTGATTGTCGACCGACAACCCCTCATGTCGCCAATCGCTGAGAAGATATTTAGAATGCAGCAAATGGCGATTGTCCAAATAAATAAAATAAATAAATAACTGGCCATTTCAGCCCTTGAAAGGACTTTGACCTAGCTTCTTATGATCAATTGTGTTGTGCGTGTTATTAAGTTTGTACACAATTGACCGAGAAATGGACCTACAAGCTTAACGCCGACTTAGCATACACTAAGGGAAATAACGCATATTAACATTATTCCCGCCTCAGTATAAATTTTATTTAAATATTTACGTGGATAAATCAAATGTTTTCCTTACAACTCGTTTTTTTCACGTATTTGAATTCTATTTATACCACACATGTACACACATATTCCATACAAGCAAGCAGCAACAGCATCGCACACGTTCACACATATTCCGACAAGCAGCAACAGCATCGCACTGTTCCTGCAGTTTATTTCTTGCAGTTGCAGCTTTATAGTTCTCATTTAGTTTTTGTTGCAAGGGTAATATAGCCTGGATTTTTGGCAAAGTTTAGTTGTGAGTGCGATTGATGATCGCACAATATATTTGTGTAAGGTTTGAGTGACAACCAGACATTTTATCACAAATATCTTGCGCCGGTTGTTATTTGCCTGCATATTTTTCTTTGCACTTTTATTTTAGTTTCAAGTTTTCTTTCTCTAATTTGTACTATTGTGTTAATTTTAATATTTTTATATAAATATTCTTTAAATGCGATAGATTAATTTTTTTTTAAATATTTGAAAGATATTTAAAAAAAATCTTGCATAATTCTAATATATTTTTTATTAATTTTATTTTAAATATTTTAATATTTTATTTAATTAAAAAAGTATTTAAATTAATTTTAAATATTTACGTAGTCGATTTAAGCAAATGCGTTATTGGTGCAAAAATGACTCGCTTTTTGGATAAATTAAAAAAGTTTTTGGATAAATTTAATATTGTTTTCCCTTAGTGTAGAGTAGAACATAAACACAAGTTAGAAATGTCAGAATACAGTTAAAACTAACAAAATAGCACCGAACTTACCAAACTATTAACAGTAATATGACTTCACGAATTTTGTTTGACATCACTCAAAGAGAGTATCGTAGGACCTCAGAGAAAAATTAAATGGATTCTAAGTTGGAGAATATTTGTCGCAATTATCGACCGATGATTTCATTCTAGACGTTTACATACGTTTTCAAGTAATCTCTACTTGAAAACATCGTTGATCGACGATCGATTTGATTCTGATTCGGCTCTAAGTTGACGATTGTTCGGTACGTTTGGCGACCGACAATTTCATTCTGGATATGACCATGGGTCGTGGCGTCCGTGGCGTAGTTGGTTAAAGTGCGTGGCCGCTATGTCAAAGAACCTGGAGACCCAGGTTCGAATCCCAGCAGCGACAGAAAATTATTTGAATAAAAATAATTTTTCTGTACGGTCGCCACCCCTCTGCAGACAATGGCAAACCTCAGAGAGTAATCAAAATGCCATGTAAAGTTTCTTGAGAACGAGAACATTGTGTTCATCGCCGTTCGGAGTCGGCGTTAAGCATGTAGGTCCGGTTCTCGGTCAACTGTGTACAAACTTAATAACACGCACAACACAACTGATCATAAGAAGCTAGGTCAAAGTCCTTTCAAGGGCTGAAATGGCCAGTTATTAATTTTTTTATTTTTTTTATGACCATGGGTTTCTTTGTATTCTATTGATTTAAAATATTTTCAGTCGACAATCGCTTGATTCTGCTTCGACTTCAAGTTGTCGAATATTCATCACAATTGTCGAACGACGACTTCATGCTGAACGTCTTCATACATTTTCATATTTGCTTGAAAACATCGTTGGACGACGATCACTTTGATTCTGATTCGGCTCTAAGTTGATGATTGTTCTTTACGTTTGTCGACCGACAATTTCATTCTGGATATGTCCATGGGTTTCCATGTATTCTATTGCTTTAAAACATCTTAAGGCCGACAATCGCTTGGAGCTGTTTCGTATCTTAGTTGTCGAATATTCATCACGATTGTCGAACGATGACTTCATTCTGGACTTCTTTATACATATTAATGTTACATATTATATTGCTTGAAAACATTGTCGGTTCACAAAAGCTTTGATTCTGGTATGGCCCTTAGTTGTATCAAAGGCTCCATGGACGTGATATCTTTAGTAATCCTATTAATTCTCTCACGGCCTTAAGGTCAAAGTCCTTTCAAAGGCCAAAATGGCCAATTCGTTTTTTCTTTTTTTCATTCCAAAAGGTCATTATTTTGTGCACACCGATATACTCCAGTGTACCTGCATTGTTAGTTTTTCTTAGTGTACCTGTCTGACCAAAGGATATCATTACAATAATAAGAAAATTAAATCAACAATGGCAGCAAAAGTGATTCAAATTCAAATGTTTAACAGGATAATAACATAATTTTTTCCGCTTTTTAATTACATTTCCTCTTTCAATTTCTTTCGCGTCGCCTTCTAATTGCTGCACAAAAGCAATCATTGCCAGATTATTAAACATTTTTAATTTTTTCTTTTTTTTTGTCTTTAATTTTCTCCTTTTTTGCTGTTATAATTTGAATAATTTTGCATAATTATTTCATTCACTGCTTTGATAAGAGTGAAAAAGCATAATTATAGCACACAATCAAATCTTTTAAAGAACTAAAAATAAGTGAATTATGCATAATTATATGATTAACATTTGTAATGTTCATATAGAGTGAATAAATGTAAAAGTATGGCAACCTTTAAGGTTTTGTGTAAAGAAAAGTTTTTAATAATATCAAAAGCACTGAGCAAGGATAAAGATTTCTTGTATTAAATCCTGCAATTTAAAAATGTCGATTTGTGCGTGGAAATTAAAAGTTTTAGAATAAGAATCTAAAGTATAATTCTTGAAATTTTAATTAACCCATTAATATCATAAGGAGATAATGAATATATTAACTATTCTATGTATGTGAAAAATTTCAAAGTGACTACGTTACTTTTTACCGCGCTGGTTTCCAAAAAAAGTTGAAAAAGACGTTTTTCCAAAATACATTGGCGTTGCATGGAATTGTTTCTCGCTGAGTATAGATGCTATGATGATAGTTATGGTATGACCGAAAAATTTATTCTTGGACCTAATGGCTAAAATATAAAAAAAAAATATGACATCATCGGGACCCGGAAGGTGCTGCCTAAGCAACGAAACTACAAATTTCGTTTCATAAAAGAGAAACGTCGTTCGTTACCGCGGAGAGAGCCGTTTCAAGATCGAAAATTCAACTACCAAACAACGGTGTTGCATGGAATTATTACTCCGTGAGAAGATGCGTCACTTGGCCTTACGACAAAAATAAAAAAACAAATTTTGACGTCATCAGGCAACCAAAATGCAACAAAAAATTTAAAATATTGTTGAATGCAATTATTACTCTCTTACTAAAGGTGCCATAAAAAGAAGGATTTATATTTGGCCTTATGACTAAAATAAAAAAAAATTATGCATTATTGTTGCATGAAATTATAACTTATTTAGTAAAGGTGCTACACTCAATATTATTTTTTTGAAGCCACAACGAATAAAAATAGAAATAGAAATAGAAATAGAAATAGAAATAGAAATAGAAATAGAAATAGAAATAGAAATAGAAATAGAAATAGAAATAGAAATAGAAATAGAAATAGAAATAGAAATAGAAATAGAAATAGAAATAGAAATAGAAATAGAAATAGAAATAGAAATAGAAATAGAAATAGAAATAGAAATAGAAATAGAAATAGAAATAGAAATAGAAATAGAAATAGAAATAGAAATAGAAATAGAAATAGAAATAGAAATAGAAATAGAAATAGAAATAGAAATAGAAATAGAAATAGAAATAGAAATAGAAATAGAAATAGAAATAGAAATAGAAATAGAAATAGAAATAGAAATAGAAATAGAAATAGAAATAGAAATAGAAATAGAAATAGAAATAGAAATAGAAATAGAAATAGAAATAGAAATAGAAATAGAAATAGAAATAGAAATAGAAACAGAAATAGAAATAGAAATAGAAATAGAAATAGAGATAGAAATAGAAATAGAAATAGAAATAGAAATAGAAATAGAAATAGAAATAGAAATAGAAATAGAAATAGAAGTAGAAATAGAAATAGAAATAGAAATAGAAATAGAAATAGAAATAGAAATAGAAATAGAAATAGAAATAGAAATAGAAATAGAAATAGAAATAGAAATAGAAATAGAAATAGAAATAGAAATAGAAATAGAAATAGAAATAGAAATAGAAATAGAAATAGAAATAGAAATAGAAATAGAAATAGAAATAGAAATAGAAATAGAAATAGAAATAGAAATAGAAATAGAAATAGAAATAGAAATAGAAATAGAAATAGAAATAGAAATAGAAATAGAAATAGAAATAGAAATAGAAATAGAAATAGAAATAGAAATAGAAATAGAAATAAAAAAATATAAATATAAATAGAAATAGAAATAGAAATAGCAATAGCAATAGAAATAGAAATAGAAATAGAAATAGAAATAGAAATAGAAATAGAAATAAAAAAAATATAAATATAAATATAAATAGAAATAGAAATAGAAATAGAAATAGAAATAGAAATAGAAATAGAAATAGAAATAGAAATAGAAATAGAAATAGAAATAGAAATAGAAATAGAAATAGAAATGGAAATGGAAATAGAAATAGAAATAGAAATAGAAATATAAATAGAAATAGAAATAGAAATAGAAATAGAAATAGAAATAGAAATAGAAATAGAAATAGAAATAGAAATAGAAATAGAAATAGAAATAGAAATAGAAATAGAAATAGAAATAGAAATAGAAATAGAAATAGAAATAGAAATAGAAATAGAAATAGAAATAGAAATAGAAATAGAAATAGAAATAGAAATAGAAATAGAAATAGAAATAGAAATAGAAATAGAAATAGAAATAGAAATAGAAATAGAAATAGAAATAGAAATAGAAATAGAAATAGAAATAGAAATAGAAATAGAAATAGAAATAGAAATAGAAATAGAAATAGAAATAGAAATAGGGAAGTCGGGGAGTTTACTTTATTCTAACTTTTATTTGAGCAGATTCGCGTTTTCTTTTACTTTTTTAACTACCTTCAGTCTATTGAGACTCAAATCGTTTTATACTCTAAAAACTTGGAAAGAACCTGTCATTAATCATGAAATCATTTACAGCGATTGAGTTTTAAAACGGTTAAACAAATAAAAAATAACAAAAACAACAACTGCACCAAAATCACCCTCTTAACAAATGTGCCTGTAAAGTTTTCACAAATAGCGTTTTTTTTTTTCGTTGACATGCAACAATGTTGCATGCCTATCTATCTGTCATAAGTGGTTGGGGGAATTCTTTTTTCTGCTCATGGCGCACACAAAAATTAGTTGTCGCTTTTATAATCATTGTTGGTGTTCTCGTTGTTGTTTTTGTTGTTTAAAATGCTTTTTACTCGCTTGGCAAACACAATCAAAGTTTTGCTTTTACAACAGGGTGTTTAGGGTGTTTAACTGGCGGCGTTGTTAACTCAAGCTGATTTAATGTGATGTTTATTATTTAGATATTTTTTTTTCTTTTTGGTGGCATCACTTCAAGTGTGGCAAACATGCAAAAATGTATCTTTTAAAATTACCCACTCAGTCATTATTTACACCCACAAAACTATTGAGTGTGGCGCATGCTGAACTCATGAAAAATCTTTAGCATGTTTTTTTTAAATCCTTGGAGAATCGACGCACACGCTTGGCACGGCAGAACTATGTTGTTGCTGTTGTTATTGTTGACAGTGCTGGTGGTGTTTTTTGATCGAAAGCAACACTTAACAGTTTGTTTTGTGGGAATTGGCGGCGAATATGAAGTTGAACTTTTCACAACAAACACCAGATTAAGTTGTCCCGCGGGAGTTGAATTTATTTCAAGGTTTTTGCTTCCAAAATTGACCGTTTAATGCATTATTCGGTGTAATGTTAGGGCTAATGCTGAGGATAATAGAGGGCATAATGTTTATGGTGTTGTTGAAATAACATTAATTTAATTAGTTTGTTAAACAACAAATGAATAGGATAAGTTCCCAAGAGTTGGTTGAGTTATTTTTTTTTTTAATATTTATAATTTATTAATATGGGAAATATACGTAGTTCTCATGAACTGACCAAATTCCTATTAGAGTAAACGCAGTATATCATTATAACTGGACACTTTGGCAATTCTGCGGACTACATTAAAAAAGTACTTTGAATTTTTTATTACATTTTAAGGCTCTTAGACCATTTGACGCAAAATTTTCAAATT
This sequence comes from Pherbina coryleti, assembly GCA_943735915.1. Classification (NCBI taxonomy): domain Eukaryota; kingdom Metazoa; phylum Arthropoda; class Insecta; order Diptera; family Sciomyzidae; genus Pherbina; species Pherbina coryleti. Next base: position 129,546,393 of record OX030951.1, on the reverse strand, counting down.
TTATCTAATATTATGGAGACAAGACTCATACTCATATATTTGTTTGTTCTTCTCTTGTATTTTTTATGTTATTTTCTGTTCAATTTTAAGCACTATAGACCATTTGACCCCAAATTTTCTAATCTTATCAAATATTATAAAAATGTTTCTTATAGTCATCTATTATTTGTTGTTCTCTTGTTTTCTCTATTATATTTTTAAGAGCTTAGACCATTTTACCCCAGCTCTTGAAATTTTTTCAAAATTATGAAGATATGACTCATACGCGTTTATTTATTTATTCTTCTTTTATATTTTTATTTTTTTTTTATTATATTTTGCTCCACTTGAGACCTTTTAGCCTCTAAGTTTCCCCAAATTTATATTGATATTACTCATTCTCATCTATTTATTTGTTCGGTAACCTTTTATATATTTTAAATTTTAAAATATTGTCTAATTTTATGAAGATAAGACTCATACTCATCTTTTTATTTGCTCTTCTCTTTTATTTATAATGTAATTTTATGTTAAAATTTAAATGTGTTAAAATTTTACGCAATGTAGGCCATTTGATCCCAAATCCGAATATCTTATCAAATATTATAAAGATTTTACTCAAACTCATCCTTTATTTGTAGTTCTCTTTTATTTTATAGTATATTTTTAAGACCTCAGACCATTTGACCCCAACTTTTAAAATATTATGAAAAATATGACTCATCTATTCATTTATTTTTCCTTTAATTTTTTTTATTTTTTTTATTATATTTTTCTGTACTTTAAAACATTTAACCCAAAATTTTTTAAAAATTTATGTAGATGCGACTTATAGTCATTTATTAATTTGTTCTGTAGTCTTTTATATATTTCTTTGTTTTCTATTTTTTTTAAATAATTCTTTATTGAATAGCTTCAGACCATTTGACCCCAAAGTTTAAAATTTTTCAAAAATTATGGAGATGTGACTCATACTATTTATTTATTCATCTTTTATTTTTTTTTTTAAAACTTCTTCTGCACTTCAGACCATTTAACCCCAAATGAAAATTTGGTTCATACCCATCTAATTAATTAATTGCATCTTTAATTTTTTTTTCTATGCTATTCTGCTACACTTTAAATCATAAACCCCAAATTTTAAAATTTTGTCAAAAATAATGAAACTATGACTCATGCTAGTCTATTTATTTGCTCTTCTCTTTTCTACTTTATTTTATTTTTTTTAAAGTTTTTCTTTCTTTCAGCCATTTGACCCCACATTTTAAAATGTCATAAAAAATTTTGAAGATTTATTTATTTGTTCTAAAGTTCCTTTTTCATTTTATTTTCTATTATATTTTGAAGCACTTCGACCATTTGACCCCAAATTTTAAAATTTTATCAAAAGCTATGAAGATGTGACCCATACTCATCTATTTTTATTTGCTTTTCTATTATTTTTTTTTCTCCTTTCAATTTTGAAGCATTTTAGGCCATTTGAACCCAAATTTTAAAATTTTATCTAATATAATGAAGATAAGACTCATTTTCATCTATTTATTTGCTCTTCTCTTATATTTATTTTTCATTATATTTTCTGTTCAATCTTGAAGCACTTTCGACCATTTGACCCCACATTTTAAAATTTTTTTCGAAATTATGAAGATATGACATATTTTTAATACTTATTTATTTATTTTTTCTTCTCTTTGCAGGTTTGGTTTCAAAACCGCCGCGCAAAATGGCGCAAAACGGAGAAATGTTGGGGCCACAGCACCAAAATGGCCGAGTACGGGCTCTATGGCGCCATGGTGCGACACTCGCTGCCTCTGCCCGACACAATTCTGAAATCAGCCAAGGACGATGAATCGGTAGCGCCCTGGCTGCTGGGAATGCACAAAAAGTCTCTCGAAGCAGCCGATATACTCAAGTCAGATGAGAGCGATCGTGAGACGCCAACCTCGGACGACACAAACACCTCATATTCAGCGGGCAGCACACACAATTCACCGATCTCTTCATTCTCCATTTCGCGACTGCTCTTCGATGCGCCCCATGCAGCACACAAGAAATCGCATCAGCAGCATATTGTTGGTGGCAGCAGTGGCGATAGCAGTGCGCCGGCGCACATGCAGCATCATCCCTACAATCAGCAGCAACATCTGCAGCATGTTCATCAACTGCAACAGTTGCATCAGCAGCAACAGCAACATCTGGCCGAACAGCATGCAGAGGCGCAGAGACGCCATCTGCAACACCAACAACAGCAACAACAGCAGCAGCAACAACAACAACATCAGCAGCAACTGCAAGCGGAAGCGGAAATTAGACGGCGTGCCGCACAGGAAATCAACGGTGTTGTCGAGGATGAGGATGATGATTGCGATAAGGAAGAAATTGATATATGTGATGATGACGAGGAGGAGCCACACGAGGAAAAACTATTAAACATGGAATGTATAGCAAAGCGAAGCGGAAAGTTAGAGGTGGAAGAGGAGGCTAGATGAAATTTATACATTGATGTGATGATGTAAGAGTTACACTGAGAGAAAAAAATATTAAAGTCAAAAACAATGCAAGAGGGAGGAAAGTCAAGGAAGGGGTTGAGTGCGAATTCTTGAGAAGAATTTTCAACTAAGTTGCTTTTTAAAAACAAAAAAATAATGGTCACAGAAATTTATGTTGAGAATAAAATAATGTGTTATTATAAGACGAAGAAAAAGGGAGATAGAGAGATAGGCAGAAACTATTCGCAAAGGAACAAGTTCAGATATAGAGAAAATAATACTTGCCTTTTCATATGACATCAAATCATATAAGACGAAGAAAAAGGGAGATAGATAAAGAGAGAGAGAGAGATGAATTTTGAGTTGTATCTATTTTGAAGATGGCGTGAGACATATTCTTTGGCCCAGATGAATTTGTTTTCAAGTCTCTTTAAAGAACACTAATATAAAAACCCGCTCTGAGCTCGTATTCCTTTAAAACTGTCAAACTCCACGATACTCTTATCAAATTTGACGCTGGTGTTGATACATCTCGTAAACTAAAGTTTCAACCTTATCAAAAGAAAACTATTTTTCTATAATTTAGAAACAACCAAAGAAACATTTTAACTTCGATCTCTATCAGTGGCGGATCTACATACGGGCTAAAAGGGCTTTAGAGCCCCCTTGGAGAATTTTTTGTTTGGGAAACATACGTAAATAGGCCCTTAAAGCCATTTCAGCCCGCCCCCCCCTTTGGTTACAAAACTGTTGACTTAACCCCCTCTAGCGAATCCCAAGAATGATGGAAACAAGATTACGCGTTCCGCAGCCCCGTTATCTAATGCTCTCTTTCTCAATTGAGTGCATGACGTCACACAGTACTTTTGCTTGACAAAAACGTATGGAAATGTGCTATCGTTTAGGCAAATTGACGAAATTGAAAATAAGTTCTTTCGGAAAAGTAAAGTAAAAATATCCACTCTTCTGTAATAAAATATGAATATTTTTTTATACGAAAAATATGAATTTTTTAAACTTTCAATATTTTTATCTCCTAAACCATTTGAGACCGACAAAATTTTATTACACCAATAGGTTTAGGAGCTCCATATACATATTATAAAAATAAGAAAAAAAATATTTAGGCATTGGTCCCAAAGTAGAATTATTCCAAAGTCTGACAATATCGCTTGTGATGACATGCTCTCTCTCTCCCAGTTGCGGAACGCATAATCTTGTTTTTATCATTCTTGGGCGAATCCTAGAACCGCAACTGACCTCTAAACGTCATTACCTACTGCATCCCAATGCAAAAAAAATCGTAAAATCGGAATTTTAAAATAAAAAAAAGCTGCTAAAAGAAATCGGGAATTCAAATAAGGTTCGGGAGGAAGTAGAACTATTTTACGAAAAGGAAAGACTCGAACCAGCTATGATCAATCATTACATTTTGAACAATTCTAAGTGAAAGAATCTCAAATTTATCAAAGACTTGGCATTACAAAGATATACGAAGTTTAGCACAAAAACTGCCTGTATTACATCTTTCTCTCTCTCGTTACCCTATCTCTCTGAACTTTTGTTAATGTTTAAAACTTCAACACTTCTGATTCTGACTCTTAAAAGTAGAAAAACTTGGCATTGCAAAGATATACAAAGTTTAGAACAAAAACTGCCTGTATTTTATCTTTCTCTCTCTCTCTTTTTCTCATTTCCCTATCTCTCTGAGCTTTTGTTAATATTTAAAATTTCAACTCTTCTGATTCGGACTCTTAAAAGTAGAAGAACACTCCTTACCTTACCATTAAGACATTCAATCAAAAATTTTGAGTCTTTTTTCTTCAACACGTAACTTCAAAAAACAAAAGCTACATTTAAATGTTGCCGCAGATCTCCAACAATCAGATCAAGATCAAGCAATCTCCACCAAGATTAAGATATAAATATTGTATTAAAAGTAAAAAATTCTCATTTATTGCAAATACAATACAAACCATAAACATAGGGAATTAAAACTCGCAGGAAATACACAAAATACAAAAATTCAAAAGTGATTTTTGCATGTTCAAAAATCATTAACAAGTTACAAAATGTATGCTTACACAAAACAATATAATCATTATGCAATATATATATATATATATATATGAACAAGTATATAAATATATATATATATATAAAAGCAGAAAGCAAAAACAACGAAGCAGGAACTCTTACAAAACACGAAATGTATAAAACTATTCAAGATACTAAGATATTAAAAATTATCAAACAACATTTCACACACGGGTCCTTTAAAACCCAAAAATTCGTAGAAAGTTTTCACAAAATTGACTTAAATTTCATCATGATCTATCGAACTTGGTTTTTTTTCAATAAATTATCACACTTATTAATATTAAAAAAAAGATACAAAAAGGAAAAATAATAAAAAATTTGTATTATAGATAAAATTAAAAAATTAAGCAACGACTTAAAAACAGTTTAATTTACGTAAATGCAATAAATAATCTGCTTATTTCTATGGAAAATATATTTATTTCAATACACTTTAAGACATTTTTGCAAAATGGTACTTTTATTAAAAATACCAGCTCCAATTGTGATTTACTTATTTATGTTTAACTATTAATACTTTCTTTTTTAAATATTTTAAAAATATATAAATTTTAGTTTGTGCCTGTTTTAAGAAAAATAGCTAATTTCTCACCAATTTTCTTATTTTGCCCAGTTTTATGCTTGACTAGAGAGAAAAACGAAATATATTTAAGTTGTATAGTCTTAATGTTACAATGGAAAAGCTATGTACATATACAATATATCGTGAATACACATATTTATTCAAACCCTAGAAGCAAGGCCTATATAAAAATTATGTATTTTATTTAGTTGATAAAAAAGTAAAGTTGAAGACAAAATAATTAAAATTTAAAAGAAACAATGAATAAGTAAAAAAAAACAAATAGTGTAAAAATTTAAATATATCAAAATAAAATAAAATTACAATACAAATACCGTTACTTTTGCATTTCATGTTTTTAATTTTTCCAGAAAATATGGCAGTTTTAATGCAAACTTGAGCAGAAAAACCCTTCAACTCCAGACAAATAGAAGCATATAAATCGGTGTGGGAGAAGAAAATAATCTTTTAAAAAAACAATCATTATCATTTAATGATTATGACTTCATGTATAATTTCCAGACATTGCATTAATTAATAATAAAAGCGTCTAACCATCCTGTTTCTAGCTACAAAATTCCTCTAGCTAGTTCACAAAAAAATATCATTCATTGCTATCGTGCGATTAAATTAGTTTTGATTTAATTGCACGCGATTTTTCACGCTTTTAGAAAGCATCTAAAAGTATGCAACAGTCTTAGCCAAAACTTTATCGATATTGTAGAAATAGCAGATAATGCAGTTTTTCGGAGTAGTGTGACAACGATTACTCTACTGACAAAGGATGTAACAGATGATAATAAAATCAAGAGAATCAGCTCTACCAGAGCTGTAAAAGATTGAATCATTTCGGAATGCACACACTCTTAAATCATTCAAAAGCTTCTACTTAAGCTGGTATGTCACTTGCTTTTTTCGAATTTTTAAGATCTTAAAAATGCAAACAAAAAACACCAAACGAACGATATAATTTTTAGTAAGTGTGAGGCGTACGCTATAAGTACAACAAAATGCAAGACTGTCATTTGAAATGGCTGAAAAATGTAAAAAAATTCTACTTTTTCAGCCGCCAGCAGCTCAAAATTTGACAGAGGCTTATTAAATTTTGACATTTCACAATATTCTATTTTATTGTCAATATTGAATATATTGAATCAAATAAAAATGGATATAAAAACAAAAATTGCGTGCATTGCACAATTAAATAATTTAGCTGCGGGATATTTGCTGTAGTCAGAAGAAGATCCTCAATCAGAATCCTGCACACAATAAGAAAAATATAATTTGATCGTCCCAACAAATTTTCCACATTTTTTAACAATAATAATTTTTTTACAAAATTCCAAATGACATCAATGGAATTCTAAACCGCCTGCTATCATTATTTTTTTTAACGTATATCTGTTCCTTTTACCCACTGCTTCTTTTAAGATCTTAAAAATAAGAAGAAAAGCAAGTGTCATACCAGCATTAGGCATACTAAAAGCCGCTTTACATTGTCCTACTGTGTGTTACAACATTTCCAAATTTTCGCGTGTGATAGAATGTAGGATGGTGTAAACAACGAAAAACAAAGTGTGTTTGAACCTATTTTGATTTTTTTGACATGTCGTTCTAATTTCATTACACTTAATTAGATCTCTAATTTTTTCTTATTTGTCCTATATATAATTCCTTTCCTAAGTTTTTGTCCCACATTTAAGAAAAATACAGAAAAGTTCCATTGCTAAAATGCTTTTTGACATAAGCAGTAGGTCTTGTCAAAGCTCCTTACCCTACCTTCTTATTGTATCATGCATTACACATTCTATTCGACCAGAGATGAGTTTTATAAGATTTCTTCGAATTTATCTTTCAAATTTCATCAAATGTTTAAAAGCAAGGAAAATAATTCCTGCTTTCTATTTTTAATGCACAAATTACACTTATAATGCTTACAATAGCTGCTATGTCCCGATGCATTTTAAGATTTTTCAATTTTTAAATTTTTATTGATTGAAAGTACGATGTGACTCCGTGAGATAGTCTAAAAGAGAAAAATTAATTTCTTTATACAAAAATTAAAAATGACAGTGTGATAAAATTCGGTTATACTTTCTATCACATTATGTCGTAACACACAGTAGGATAATGTAAAGCGGCTTTAAGAACTTTTCGCAATAATTAAACAAATATTTTATGCATATAAAAACATTAAAATTTTTGAACTGTATTATTATATCCGATTGTTACTTTTTAGCAAAAATTTTTTTATAAAAATTGCACCTGGCAAAAAACCTTTAAGGGCCGGTATTTCAATACTGGTCATAGGTTATATTGGTTGATCAAAATAAATCTGAGTTTATCTAAAGAATCCATTTTTCAGTAATGATTAAAAAACGGAAATTTACTGTTGAAAAAGTACTTGGATCGGTAAAAGTACTCTCTAAATAACCCAATAACTATTAAAAGCGTTAGAGAAATAGTTAAATGGGTGAAAAACAGCGTTATAAATTCTAACAAATTAAAAAGATTCTTACAAACAGTGGTATACCGGAAGGAAGTCAAAAAGCATTTATTTTAATTGCTAAAACAAGTCAAATTCAATATATTGCATGCTTGAAAGATTTTCAGATGTGTCGAAAATTGTTTCTGAAATTCTACTCGAAACATCAGACAGTCCAAAATTATTTCCCGCCACGAAATTGAAATTTTAATACAGACAGTTCTATTATCGTTATATCACCCTGTCTAAAATAATTCCAATGATAAATTTCCTCACAACGCAGCCATGGTATAATAATACATGGTAGCATTGACAACTGCTTATTTTCTCTTCAACAGGAAAACATAAACTGTCAAAAACAGCTTTTTGTGGAAATACATCAGCAGCTGCTGTAGTTGTTGCTTTTTTTCACTTCAACGTTTTCAACATTAGAGCCTGAACAGAATCAAAAATCGTTGCGACCAACGTTCCTCTCTGGTCGTCGAACGCAGAGAACGTGTCCAGAATGATGCGTTTGCGATTAACGATTCAAAGTTGCTTTTATTTAGTATTTTTTTATTTATTTTTTCTATTTCATTTCAATGTATTGGTCTCTTCAATTGTGTGAATACATCACACACAAACAAGAAATGTCAGAAGATAAAACAAAACTAAGCAAATTTCATGAAACACAGCCAATTCTTAGCAAAAATATGGCAACACTAATGGCACTCAGAGAGAGAATCGTCGGTCGCAAGAGAAGAAATAGAATAGATCATGATACAATTATACAAGGTAGGAGTGACAGTTCTTTCGTCTTGCGCTAACTGTCAAAAGTAGTATAAATTAGAGAACGAAAAAAGAAGAAAAGAAAATAGAAAACAAAATATACAGGCAATTGACAATCGGTGCAAGGTACTGGTGAGAAAAAAGTAAGTTGTCACTCCTACCTTGTATAATTGTATCATGGAATAGAGAGCCCGAACAGAATCAAATATCGTTGCGACCGCCGATCCTCTCTGGTCGTATATCGCAGAGAATGTGTCCAGAATGATGCGATTGCGACTGACGATTCAAAGTTGCTTTTATTTAGTATTTTTTTATTTATTTTTTCTATTTCATTTCAATGTATTGGTCTCTTCAATTGTGTGAATACAACACACACAAAGAAGAAACGTCAAGACATAATAAAAACTAAGGAAATGTCTTTGAACATATCCCATTTCTAGCAAAAATATGGCAACACTAATGACACTCGGAGAGAGAATCGTCGGTCGCAAGAGAAGAAATAGAATAGATTCTAATTGTGCGATTTATCGTTGCGGAAAAAGAGCTGCGTTTTTTTCTACATTTTGCATGTATTTTCCAACAACAAAGATCGGAGGCCGCAACGATTTTTGATTCTGTTCAGGCTCTTACTTGTGTTTTCAATGGCGGATTGTGAGCGCTCTCTTTTTGAGTATATTTTTTGACAGTAGATGATTTCCCAAGCAACTGTCAATGCTACCTTGTATTATTATGCAGCGACGTAATTTTCATTCTTCAATTATATATGTCCGTCAGATGCCGAATGTACTCTTTGCCGAATGTCATATTAGTCAAATAAAATGTAACACTTATGCAACTTCGTTTTAAAAATCCTCACTTCCAAGTTCCAATTGCATACGGGCGAGTTATACAAAGATTAAAGAACCTTATTAAGAATGATTTGTCAAGTTCTACTATCACCGAGCGTTTCCACTGCCCGAACGAACGAAGATTTCTTCGTTCGTTCAGGCAGTGTAAACAGTTTGGTCCGAACCAAGGTTCGGAACATTGGTTTTTTACAAAATGCTCGCGAGCGCTATTCGCGCAGTGTAAACACTTTTCCAGCACGAACGAACGAAGATTTCTTCGTTCGCTCTGATCGGCCGACGCTCGATCTTTTTGTGCGAATCCAGTGCTTATTTGCGCATAGGTAGTAGATTTGTTGAAATTGTAGTTAATAACGTAGGAAAAACAAAAAAGAAAGAAAATATATTGAAAATTTAACGCAAAAGAACTTTGTTTTACTTTCTTATTTTATTAGCACTTTATATAAGCAAAGTATTTATATAATATTCTTTATATAATAAATTCTTTACATAAATACTTACATAAAACCTAAATTAAAAGGCATAAAAGTAGTTAAAATTAATCAAATTTAGTACGTTTGCATAAACAAATATTGATCAACGCTGATGCTCGCAAGCATTGAATTTAAGTGTTTCCACTGCACGAACGAACAAGATGGCGACTTACCAATGTTCGCAACTTGTGTTCGTGCGGTGGAAACAGTTGGACCGAACGAAGAATTCATCGCGACGATTTGTTCGCGATGATTTCTTCGTTCGTTCGGGCGGTGGAAACGCTCGGTCAGCGGATCAGATTCGATCAGAAACCGAAAAAGATTTTGATTTTTGGCTACACAAGGACCTTGCAGTTGAGCAAAAATTATATTTGTTTGGCGTCTGTTGAAAAATGGAAAATCAAAACGAACATTTTCGTCATATTTTGCTTTTTTATTTCCGGAAAGGAAAAAACGCATCGCAAGCTCACAAAAAGTTATGTGCTGTTTATGGTGACGAAGCTTTAAAAGAACGGCAGTGTCAAAATTGGTTTGCCAAATTTCGTTCTGGTGATTTTTCACTCAAAGATGAAAAACGCTCTGGTCGTCCAGTTGAAGTTGATGACGACCAAATCAAAGCAATAATCAATTCGGATCATCATAGTACAACACGTGAGATTGCAGAGAAGCTTTATGTATCACATACATGCATTGAAAATCGCTTAAAACAACTTTGCTATGTACGAAAACTCGATATATGGGTTCCTCATGAACTGAAAGAAAATCATTTAACACAACGCAATAACATCTACGATTTGTTAAAGAAACGTAATGAAAATGATCCATTTTTAAAACGATTGATAACTGGTGATGAAAAATGGGTTGTTTACAACAATGTCAATCGGAAAAGATCGTAGAGCAAGCCAGGTGAACCAGCTCAAACTAAAAGAAAGTTATGTTATCAGTTTGGTGGGATTACAAAGCAATTGTCTACTTTGAACTTTTACCACCCAACCGAACGATCAATTCAGATGTCTACATTGAACAACTAACAAAATTGAGCTATGCAGTTGAAGAAAAGCGGCTCGAATTGACAAATCGAAAAGGTGTTGTATTCCATCATGACAATACAAGGCCACACACATCTTTGGTCACTCGGCAAAAGTTATTGGAGCTTGGTTGGGATGTTTTGCCACATCCACCATATAGTCCTGACCTTGCACCATCTGATTACTTTTTATTTCGATCTTTGCAAAACTGCTTAAATGGTAAAAATTTCAATAATGATGAAGATGTCAAATCGTACCTGGTCCAGTTTTTTGCTGATAAAAACCAGAAATTTTATGAACGTGGAATTATGATGCTGCCTAAAAGATGGCAAAGGTCATTGCTCAAATGGACAATACACTACAGAATAAAGTTATTTCGTTCCATGAAAAAATTATCTTTTATTTTCTAAGAAAAATCCGCAATTACTTAGTTGCCAACCGATAGTTAGTTTGAGGAAGTACGAAGAAATTAGAGTTTTTCGTAAATAAATGTAAAATTTAAAAAAAAACAAATTTTATAAACAATGACAATCATACTTGTTACTGTCCATTTCCTTAAATAAAAATCATTTTGTTAAATTTTTTTTTTTTTAATTTATGTTGCTACTAAAATATATATTGGTAAAATTAAAAAGGAAACTTCTTTCACAATAATAAAATATTAATTTAGCCGCTTCTATAAACCGCGATCTATATAAACCGAAGGTGTTATTTGTTTTATACATAACTGTTAACAATTTTCTCTAATAAATAATAATTAAGAATTTAAAACTAATTTTTTTTTCAATACTCACTCAATGAAAAAAAAATACACAAAATTAAGTAGCAAAGAAAACATTTAACAATATCAATTTATGCACCATTGATGGAGGACATATTTTTGAAGTGTTTTAAGAGTTGGTTTTCTTACCAACAATAACTTCTTTATATTCCCGCAGCTCTTTCCAAAGCGTTTAGCTGATGGCCCAGACGTTCTTCTTTAGCTTTACGTTCAGAGCTGATTTTCTTAGAATGGGTGTAGTTGTTGAGAAATGTTTGCACATCGATTTTACCATTGAGAAAATGTTCAACATGATGATCACAGTCAGTGTCTGAATTGGATGCGGCAATTTGCAAGAGTTCCTATAGTTTTAGGCGAAAGAAAGTTCAACAAGTTATTGTTGTATACTTGATGCGTATAATTGATTCCTTATAATTTATGCCTACTCGGATATGTTGGGGTGCAAATTCCTCGGACTTCTTTAAGTATTTCTTATTGAGCTGGTCGCATTTTTCACCCAAATGCTTCAGAGCAGTAACATCATCGCTTAGCTTGCGTTTAAGCTCAACCAAATTTGTTTCTTTTGATTCGTTTTCACCTAGATTTTGGGTAAAATATACATTATCTTAAGTTTATTATAGAAATAACATTTTTAATTTAAGGGCATCATGTACGTGAGATAACTTCAACTTGGTTGATCATTGAATCCAGTTCTTCGTTCAAGTGCTGTACAACAGACATCTCCTCGATGAAATCATCAAAGAACTCCGGATCTGTGTCTAATTGTTTAAGTTCATCCAGCGAGAGCGTTGACAAATTAGGCAGGGTGCTATCATTGAGTTTTGTAGGTGTTATGGAGCTATCCAATGGTGAGCTCTCACTACTGCTATCGAGTGACTTGGCTGATGTTGGTTGTGGTGTGACGCTGCCGCCATTTCGTGATACTGTTAGAGGACTGGCAGCATTGTTAATAACTAAGGGAGGATGACGTTCATATTCTCGAATAATTGCCTGTACAACACGACCAAGATCAGAATGTTGCGAGTACTGGAAAAGAGTTGCATGGTTTAATTTTTTAATTTTTATTTTTTAAAACATGATAAATTAAATAATTATTTATAATTCTTTTTTGCTCAATAAATTTGACGCGATTAATAAATAAATCAATAAAAGAAATTATTACGTCGTGCATTTTTATCTTAGCTTGAGCTTAGAAATAATCGATGTATAAAACAATGCATTTTTTGTCCTTGAGAGAATTTTTATTTTTTTCGCCTGGCCAAAGTTCGCAAAACACAATTATTTTATTGAAGGACATTAAACTCTGGTATGCATAAGCAACGCCTCGCTTTTAACCTATCCAACATGACTCACATTTAAAATACCCGGCGCCATTCCGATCTCTCCATTTGCTCCATTCACCCAGTGATGCTGCACTGGCGGCGCAATCGTTAGTTTGGGCTTATCGTTTGGAAAGTTCTCGCTCAACTGCACAGTCAACATAAAATTCTGCCCGCCTGACTCGAAATGCAGGCAGTATTCTTCATTTGGTGCCACCTCCACAACACTGCAAAGCAAAGGAAAAGTAATTGACATGAGTCTGTGATGTGCTGGCGCTCCACCACTCACTTGTCATTGAACACCTTCAGTGTGTCAATCTGTCGCTTGCGGAAATCCAGATCGTAGTTTGCGTTATATTGCCTCGGTTTCATATTCGTGTAACTTGCACATCAACGTCGTTTGTCGCTGTTAACACAACAATAATTGCTAATTTTATTTAAATACGTTCATTAAATTTTATTTCCTTTAGAAATTTTTAATTTGGTTGAAGTTTATTTCCTTTTTTTATTTTTTATTTGCTTTTGTTGTTTTTTAACTGTCTTCTTTTTAATTTTTCAAATGTTTGCACTGAAAATGATTATTAACTGAAAACGAAAAAACTTAATTTTTCAATAAACAAAAAACACTGAAATATTTTGACAACTTTGTTGTTGTTCGCGCACAGTTGCAAATTTCGTAGTAGAAGTTTGAAGGAATTTTCATGTCGGGGTCAGGGCTGCCACTTCAAAAATATGTTTTTTTAAAGGGTTTGGAAAAAGTTAGCTTCTACTTTCAGATCAATTCTGTCGCGGTAACATTAATCTTGTTGCCGTAGAAATTCACCTTTTAGTAACTTGAACACTCTGTTGGTATTCTGCGACCAAGCGTTACCAGTGAATATTGTTACCATCTCTTTAGGTGGTAACAAGCAAAACAGAAGACATTTTTTAGCTTGCATTACAAAAAATAGCTCGCATTTTGAGTAATTAATCTAATTTTAAAATCCTCAAATTGAAATCGGAGCAAATTAAAATAAAAAACGATGTTAAATTCACTGTTGCTGCTTCTTCAGCACTTTTCAATGATACAAATTTATAGCAATTCACTGTGTAATATATATTAATTTACATAAAATTAATATATAAATTAAATATAGATAACACCACAATTGCGCCGGCGTAGTGCGTGCATATTTCCTGCCAAGAAAAACAAATATTATATAAAAAGTTAACATAATGCAATTAATTCTATGTATTTACTTCTCACTTTTCATTGTCTATATTTCACCACACAAAAGAGCGAGCTTCATTTCTATAAGGTGAGTTTACGACATTTGACAGCGTTACCGAGTGCACAGAATACCGATTTATCAGACCGGTAACGAGTTTTGGTAACAATATTGCTGTTACCGGTAACGCACAGAATCGATCTGTTTTAGTACGCTTTTGAAATATGGTTAATTTAGGATATTCACCCTAAGATTTCTTCGATTTTACATATGTAGTTATAACCGCACAACCTGCGAACGGCTCAATATTTTAATATACTTTTTATGGACGAAATGTAGAGAAATACTTACCAAAGCATTGCCTTGAACATTTCAAAGCATACAAACCACTTTTTCATGGCTTAATAGGTTCTAATATATAACTAATGCAATTTTTTAAAAACAATCAATTAGAAATTTTTTGACGTATTTAAATTTATAGAATTTGCAAGAATAAGAGCCTAATCAAAGAAAATGACAAAACAAATCAGACAATCTTTGATTGACTTTAATGTGACCTAATTTTTTGTGGTATATGCATATTAAGGCGCCTCACAAAAAAAGTTATCCGGGTCTCCCCCCCCCCCCCCCCCCCCGCCCTTAAAATAATCTTTGGTCTTTGTTATGATGGTTCCCGAAATATTTCGGCTCTAACGATAGCCGTCAGCTAACTGGAATGATTCAAAAAAACCTCTACAAATCGCGTAATGTATGGATAACTTTTTTGCCATGATATTTTTAGTACAAAAAATTGTCATAAATAGAGGAAATCAAAAAATTACAGGGTTCTGCATTAAAAATTTTGGGAAATTTGCTCAAACATAAAAGATATTTACTTGTTTGCAGTAATTTTTTGTATGAATTTTTTGTAATTTTTATTAAAATATGTATAACTTCTCCATCTTTTGCATAAAAAATGCCTATAAGAGTAAATTAGTGACAAGAAAAAAATGTAGCAGTCAGCACTTTTCCAATGGTTCCTCAATATTAAAAATCAGACAAAAGATGAAGGAGTTTCACATATTTTAATGAAAATTGCAAACAAAAAGTATATAAAAAAGTAAATATCTCTTGTGTTAGGGCAAATTTCCCAAAATGTTTGATGCAGAACCCTGTAATTTTTTGATTTCCACTATTTATGGCAATTTTTTTTTTTTTGCTAAAAATATCATGGCAATAAAGTTCTCAAGATTAACGCGATTTTTAGTGGTTTTTCGAACCATTATAGCTAGCTGACGGCTATCGTTACAGCCGAAATATTTGGGGAATCATCATAACATAAACCAAAGTTTATTTTGAGGGGGTGATCCGGTCAACTTTTTTTCCTCCATAGAGAGTGAGGCGGCTTAATGCATATCGCCACATAAAATGCAAAAAAACGTATGATCAAAAAATACGAAATTTTGTTTTTTATTGATTACGATTCACTACATTATATTACTTGTGTGTTATGAATTTTAAACTTCTGCCACCAAAAATAACCAAGTTATTTGATTTGAAAATTTCGTTTCAATATCTCAAGTTGTTTGAATTTTATATCGTTTTTTGCTTCTCCTGTAAACTTATCAAAAGTGATGTTACGTTATTTTGCATTTTAGGTGACGATATATAACTCTTATCATTTTTTTCATACAGCAATGAGAAGTTAGCAGAAGAAACCGTACACCTATCGGCACTGTCAAAATGTATTTTAGGGATGCCGCTTTACTACGTTTTTTTGGGTAATTTGGTAACTTTTCTGTTTGGGTAAAAACTTGCAAAAAAGCAGTTGAAATTATAAATTTTTTAAATTTTAAATTATAAATTCATATAAAAAACTAAATGGCCGTTTGAGCCCTTGAAAGGACTTTGACTTAGTTTCATATGATCAAATTCTGTACTGAGTGGTATTATATTTTGTACACAAATGATTGAGAACTGTATCGAATAGTTTCAAGCCATGGTATAATAATACATGGTAGCATTGACAACTGCTTATTTTCTCTTCAACAGGAAAACATAAACTGTCAAACACAGCTTGTTGTGCAAATACATCAGCAGCTGCTGTGGTTGTTGTTTTTTTTCACTTCAACGTTTTCAACATTGTTTGTGTTTTCAATGGCCGATTCTGAACGCTCTCTTTTTGAGTATATTTTTTGACAGAATATGTTTTCCCAAGCAACTGTCAATGCTACCTTGTATTATTATACCATGGTTTCAAGCATGGTTGAATAAATAAGGTTGTCTCGTGGCTGATAGTACTCTCTTCTCAGTACCCATTACTGTCAAAATCAATGCAAAGCAACAACAACAACTTCATCGGCTTTACATGTTATCAATTTTCGTTTTCAGATTTTGTATGCGCTGTCAACTTCGATTTGACATTTATGGGAACTCGCTCTCACCCATGCGACAACCTTATTTATTCAACCATGGTTTCAAGAAGCTTTATGTACTGAACACATTGACGACGACAGCGACATTACGACATCTGTCAAATTTTTTTACATGTATTTCTTATGGAGATAATTTCGTCTAATGTCGCAATGTCGTGTCGTCGATATAGAACTATTCCTAATTTGACGGCTTGTCGTCGCTGTCGTCGTCAATGTGTTCAGTACATTAGAGCCTGAACAGAATCAAAAATCGTTGCGGCCTCCGATCTTTGTTGTTGGAAAATACATGCAAAATGTAGAAAAAAACGCAGCTCTTTTTCCGCAACGATAAATCGCACAATTAGAATCTATTCTATTTCTTCTCTTGCGACCGACGATTCTCTCTCTGAGTGTTATTAGTGTTGCCATATTTTTGCTAGAAATGGGATATGTTCAAAGACATTTCCTTAGTTTTTATTATGTCTTGACGTTTCTTCTTTGTGTGTGTTGTATTCACACAATTGAAGAGACCAATACATTGAAATGAAATAGAAAAAATAAATAAAAAAATACAAATAAAAGCAACTTTGAATCGGCAGTCGCAATCGCATCAGAGCCCGAACAGAATCAAATATCGTTGCGACCGCCGATCCTCTCTGGTCGTATATCGCAGAGAATGTGTCCAGAATGATGCGATTGCGACTGACGTTTCAAAGTTGCTTTTATTTAGTATTTTTTCATTTATTTTTTCTATTTCATTTCAATGTATTGGTCTCTTCAATTGTGTGAATACAACACACACAAAGAAGAAACGTCAAGACATAATAAAAACTAAGGAAATGTCTTTGAACATATCCCATTTCTAGCAAAAATATGGCAACACTAATGGCACTCAGAGAGAGAATCGTCGGTCGCAAGAGAAGAAATAGAATAGATTCTAATTGTGCGATTTATCGTTGCGGAAAAAGAGCTGCGTTTTTTTCTACATTTTGCATGTATTTTCCAACAACAAAGATCGGCGGTCGCAACGATTTTTGATTCTGTTCAGGCTCTCATTCTGGACACATTCTCTGCGATATACGACCAGAGAGGGTCGGCGGTCGCAACGATATCTGATTCTGTTCGGGCTCTTACTTGGCATTATTTACTCTCTGAGATTTGACATTGTCTGCGGAGTGCTAACGGCGGATCAGAAAATCTAACTTTAATTGAAAAAATATTCTGTCAGCTGGGATTCGAATCACGGGCCTCGCGGTTCTTAAAATTGCCATTGATGCATCATGTTACGGTTGAATGCAGTCCCTCCGTTTTTGTCCTTTCCTGCCCGCGGTCAAAAAATCGGTGAGAAATCGTTCGTAAACTATCACTAAAAACATCTGAATAAGTGTTGCCGACATAATTTTTCAATCAGGTTAAATATTTCCAGCTACTTGGGCTATATTTTCCAGGAATGATTTTTTAATAAGGGTATTAATGCAAAGTTGAAGCTTATTACTTGGTCAATAAGCTATTTTTCTTAAGCAGATAATATCGTTGTT
Organism: Pherbina coryleti; assembly: GCA_943735915.1. Taxonomy (NCBI): domain Eukaryota; kingdom Metazoa; phylum Arthropoda; class Insecta; order Diptera; family Sciomyzidae; genus Pherbina; species Pherbina coryleti. The sequence continues at coordinate 129,528,425 of OX030951.1, read as the reverse complement.
GGAAATGTGAAGTTGCGAATTTGAAAAATTCAATTTTTCTTTTAACAATTAATCCTTGAATCCAATTTCGCTGAATACCAAAATTCAAACAAAACTGCTGACTAAATTGAACATATATATTAAAGTTTCCTCTTTTAACTCGGAGGATCCCATTTAAAAAAAAACCCACTGTTGACAATTAATTGCATACTTATGTTATAAATAATGAGATTTGGAAACGTGTCTACGCAAGCGCAGTTTTTTGTGAACTATACACATATAGGACATTTCACAGTTTTCTCTAACTTATTGTAATAATACTTACCTGCAAAATTTTAAATATTTAACCAATAAGTAAAAATATTATGTTATTAGATTATTACAACAATTATTAACATCTATGCTTCATGACTTATTGCCACATTCTCGTAATACTTGAGTTCTATGGTAGCTGCTGCACATGCTGTTGAATCTCTTGTTGCACCTGTTCTTGCGCCTGATGAACTCTAGCATTTTCCAAAGCAACCTGTAGAGTTCTTTGCATAACATCTTCTGGACTTGCCTCAAGTTTGGGAAACTTTTGCAAACGTCCTGTTATAGTGTCTATTTGAACGCCATGTGCTACCAATGCATGCTGTCGTAAACCATACAACTGCAAAAAACTTGCATCACAGTGACTGCATTTAAATCGCTCACCAGTATGACGACGCACATGAGCCTTCAAATCATTGCTTTGAGCAAAACTCTTAGGGCAGTGATCACATTTGAATGGACGCTCGCCAGTATGTGTACGCATGTGTATGGTAAGATTGTAGGCACGATGAAAGCCTTTACCACAAAGTGTGCAGAGATTGGGTTTGTGTCCAGTGTGGTAACTGAAAGAGATGGAATAAGTAAATAATTTTAATAATATAGACCAGCTGTGGAAACCTACCGCACATGAACATTCAAATCAGTAGCACGAGGAAAACCTTTGTCGCAGTATTGACACTTATACGGCTTCTCACCAGTATGCCTGCGCATGTGTACACGCAAATAGTCATTGCGCGCAAAGCTTTCGCCACAAATAGAACATAAATAATTGCGAGCTGCATTATGTGTTTTCTCGTGCTCTCTCAATTGAGACCGCTCTTTAAAGGTATCGTCGCAAATTTTGCAACTAAAAATGCGATCGGTATGCATGAGATGATGTTTACGCAAATAGTTCTTGCTAACAAAAGATTTCTCACAAAAATCACACTTATGCACTTTATTAAGATTAGGTCCATCACTGTGTTTGGAAGCTTTGTGTCGTTCCAGTGCGTCACTGCGTGGAAATGCGCTATCACATTGATCGCATTTGAAATTTTTGTCTCCATGCTGACTTTCGACGTGATTCTTTAAATGATCCCGACGTGTGAATCGCTTTAAGCAATGTGGACATTCATGTGGTTTTTCCATAGTATGCGTTAGCATATGTCGCTGTAGATGACAGTGACGTGAGAAAACACGCTGGCATTCAGAGCATTTATTGTCTTTATTTTTAACGTATGAACGTCGACGTCCACTCGGTTTATCCCCAAGATATTCACGTATAATGGTAGTTTTCTTTGGTGACGGTTTCACATCTGCCGCAACTGCTTGTGAATCTTCAACTTGTGTGCTATCACAAATTTTGGCAAATCCATCACCATCTTGTTCAAATTTCATTATGATAGGCTCCGTTATCATTGTTAGTTCTTCGCATAAGTCATCATCGGCAGGTTCAACTGTAAGAATAAAATTATTGCACCCAACTCATCAGATGATAAGATTCCATCAGATAATAAGATTTTTTTATTAGAGTTACCCTTCAAAAGTGGTTTCACTGGACTCAATAGACTCAAAGGCTTTTCATCTTCCGCATCGTTCTCATCATCGTTGGAGTCGCTTGATATGGGATTTGTAGCATTGAAGTCGTCATCGCTATCGGATTCTCTTGTGGAATAATTATCCCAAATGGCTTCGTTTTTTGTAAAGCACGTATCGTTCAATATGCCTTCCGTTAGCTGCTTGGCGTCTAATTCATGCTTAAGGTTTATTTCTGGCTCCTCTAGAGTGGATTTATTACATCTGTTAAAGAGAGTACAAAGCAAGTTTTATTAAACTTACTCCTGAACAGTGAAGTTGATATTTCTATTGTATTTAATCCATATAATCACTTCACAATAAGGACCTTAAAAATAAGGTCAATTATAATCTTACAAACAAAAAACTGTCAATGGACTATAGTATGTAAACCAACTCCAAAGACTCGAGAGAAATTATCTGCATTTTAAAAATGAATTCGTGTTTTTTACACCAGAAACTTTACAAACCAACTCTTTTAATGGCGACTCAAGTCTAAAAACAAAAAAAAAAAAAAAAATAAAAAAACAAATTGGCCATTTCAGCTCTTGAAAGGACTCTGGCCGAGCTTCTTAAACCGTAACTTATCTACAGAACGAATTTTTCTAAGTCTTCACAAATCAAAATTCTTTGTGAAGTATATAAGTTTCGCTAGAGTAGTAACACCATTTTGATGGGCATGGGCATCCAAACATTATTTATGGTTAAATTCGCATACTTTTTTTAGAAAGATGGCTTTTTTAATCAAATGTAAAAATCATTTGATATTCACTAGATAATCTATCTGTTAAGCTCAAAGTCGATGTCGATGGTGATTGGCAGCTTACAGCTCTTGGTTCCGTCACTCAGTACTCAGTACGCCATTCATGCAGATTGAACCATATATCTTACAAAGGGACTTTCTCTCGAAGGCTCACAAAGTCTTTTCATCGGAATTGCTGAACGTCCAGGTTTGTACTGCATGTAATAGGATGGGATTGATAAGTGGCATAGAGTTATATTTGTTGGTAGAGGGCTTCTCAATTGCTTACTGAGCATTAAGTAACACTTGATAGCAAGAGTTATCCTTCGTTCGATCTCAATGATAATATCGTTATAGGAGTTTAAACAACATAGAAGCAGGTGTTGCCAATAAAAAAAAATAAATAAATAACTGGCCATTTCAGCCCTTGAAAAGACTTTGACCTAGCTTCTTATGATCAATTGTGTTGTGCGTGTTATAAAGTTTGTACACAATTGACCGAGAAATGGACCTACAGGCTTAACGCCGACTCCGAACGGCGATGAACGGAATGTTCTTATTCTCAAGAAGCTTTACATGGCATTTTTATTACTCTCTGAGGTTTGCCATTGTCTGCAGAGAGGTGGCGTCCGTACAGAAAAATTATTTTAATTCAAATAATTTTCTGTCGCTGCTGGGGTTCGAACCTGGGTCTCCAGGTTCTTTGACATAGCGGCCACGCACTTTAACCAACTACGCCACGGACGCCACAGGTGTTGCCAATAGCGACATAATTTTCTAGACGCTGAAACACCTTGTTTGTTGACACAGGGTATTTTGTCATATCTGCGTTCAGTACAAGACATTCGACTCGACTCTTTTTCTTTTCTGGAAAATGCTGCACTTACTTCGCACACATTATGGTCATCAGGTTACACCGGTAGCTAACACTCTTGTTGAAAATAGTGCCGCTACATCTTTGATTATCAGGTCGAACGATATTTTCCATCATTAGATTGAAAAAGTCGCACGATAAGGAAACACCATCTGAAACATCGCTTGAATGGTAATACTATCGAGATAAATTACCTTGGCTGATAGTAAGAGTTTCATCAAATTGTTTAATGTTATCCATTTCATAGGGAACTAATTAACAGACTACCTACTCTCATGCAATACAGCGAGTAAGATAAAATATAGATAACTTAATAATTTAAAAAATTTTGATTAATTTTTATTCTTTCGTCATTCTTTCGCTTACCGTTCTACAGTGGGTACTTCCTTTCCATGCACATTTTTCAGATGACGCCTCATATGATCTTTGCGTGAAAATTGCTTACCACACACCGTGCATTTAGTATCGTGTGTTAGACCTTCTTCGGGATGATGCAAAGCAAGATGACCCCTTAAACGGTACAAACGAGCAAATTTCTGACCGCACACTTTGCATTTAAAGCTTGTACCCTTGTGAGAATTCAAGCGATGATTGCGTAGATCTTCCGGCTCAAAGAATTTTGCATCACACATTTCGCAAGGATATATGGATAGTTTATCCGTCTGTGTTGATTGCTCAAATTTTTGTCCACTCTGCAATTGCTCCTGGCTCACATCCTCAAGAAGCCCCACTAACTGACGATAGGATTGCTCTGTGCGTTTCTTAAAACTATATGCGTTTTTTGCTGCTTCCATGCAATTGCTACAGATTTGATGCGGCAGCTCATCGTGCCGGTGCACCTTTGATATTCCAATAAAAAAAAACAAATCCAGAAATAATTTAATCATATATTAAACTCATTCGTTAAGCGCTTACCTTGTATATGGTGCACTCAGTCAATATTTGCGGTAAAGAAACTCCATTCAGGGCATAATTTTCATCAAATAGCAAAAAGAGATCAATGTTTCCCTTTAGACAGACACGACAAATTCGTTCCATATCTAAATTCGTATCAGTTTTCATTTTTAAACTTTTGTTCGATTATATTTTTGTTCAGAAATTAATACTATTTATTTCAATAAACTATTTGCTACGTTATTAACTTTATTTTTCTGTTTTGTTGTGGTTTTTTTGTGAATTACATAGTTTTTCTATTAGTTTATATATTTTTTTTTTTAGCGATGGGTAAATCGATTTGGATATCTGTCAACGATCGACGGATTATGGGAGCGTTTTTTAGTTAGTTTACACACTAGCGAATTCGTATGCTTAACAATATAGTGTCATGAACGTTCGAATTGCAAAACCTGTGCGCAACACATTTGATTGCCTGTTGTTATTTTTAAAAAACTTATGTTTTAATCAGTAACTAACCATTATCAATCCTTTCATAATTTAATTAAACTGAAATAATTTTTATATAGTAAATACTTACATTGAAATTTATCTTAACCTTCAAAGAAATCTTCGCTATGTAGCTAAAAGCCTAACCAAAACAAATGTGTTCCGAAACGAGTGAGGAAGAAAATGTTCGCCTAAATTCATTTCAATGTTGTAACCCAAAATGAACAAACGTAAACTTATTGAAACTAAACGAAACAGATTGACGAGATGTTCTGTTCCGTAACAACCGAACTTTTAGCGTCTCCACAACAAGAGCTGTGCAGAGTATACTTCTTCTTGTTTCATTCAATTGGAGGAGCTCGTTTCATTTTGGGTTACATGTTAAAACAGACGTAACGATTGCAAACGTTCGTCAAGTCGCAATCGTCTTGTTTAGTCTATTTTGGTCAGAGCTTTACAGATCTGATTAGCGGATTTCAGACACTACTACATGTCCAATGGACATGGCATGTCCTATGAGAAGTACGATGTGTGAAAGCTAAAACTACATGTCCATTTGACATGAAGTACGAAAATCATCCGACATATGTCCATCCGGAATGTAGTATGGCTTGAATGCACATTCATCGGACTCGTTGCATTTTTCATTCTGCAAAAATCTTTGAGGAGTGAACTTTGAGTTCTTTTTTTTCTTAGTTTTTTCATCTCTTCGTATTTCTGCAATACTTCATCAATAATTAGAGCAGTAATTGTGCTGCCATTGTTATGATGTGTTCTCTTTGAGCGCTGAATAATAATAATGGCAATCCAATATGTAGTATGACTGAAAGCTCGTCAAGTAAATGCCGTTATTTTGCCGAATTACATGTCCATCCGACATGTAGTTTTGTCTGAAACCCCCTATTAAGATGCATGTTTGCGAATGTGACACACATGTTGGCTTGTTGACAAACATTTTTTATTTTCTTTGTCACACAAGGTAATGTGTGCCACACGTGTGTGCTGATATATAAAGGGCTTACACATCGGCGAATCTGTTCGTCACACGGCGGCCATGTTCACACAAGTTCGCTAGTTAAGAAGCGATGTTCGACAGTTTGTCACACTGTTGGCCGTGTTTACAAAAATTTTTGATTTTCTCTGTCGAACAAGGGATGCTGCTGAAAATGATGACTAACAACAACAAAAATCAATGCCTTGTGACGAACAGGTTCGTTCAATTTGAACGCTAGCTTTTTCGCACACGTTCGCTCCGCCATATTGTTCGACGAACAGATTCGCCGATGTGTAAGCCCTTATAAATAAGCTTCATACCAATAAGCTTATTTTTTTCAAGCAATAAGGTTAAAAATTTAAAGCAATTTCTTACGTTCACAATTTTTGTACTTGACGAGAGCTTCTACATTGATCAAGAATTGAATTTAATTTTAAACCTTCTTTGCTTGTTTTCTATACATGAAATCCTTACAATTTTTAGCAACAGAACACCAAACGCAGGCAAGCAAACAAAAAATGTGAAGCGCTTTGACCCCTCAAGAATTGAAAGCAATATCTGTTGTGTACAGACAAATTGCGGAATGTTCCGAACATTTGAAAAAAATATATTAAAAAGGTAATATATTGTGCAATAAACATGTATTCTTAATTTATTAGTGCCAAAATATGTGATGTTTCCCAGTAAAAGGGATTTTTCTCTCCAGAATCCATATTAATTTTTCTTTTTTTTTGCATTTGAATTCACAAAAATTAATGAGAATGTATTGAATAAATTTGAAGCGGATATTTTTTTATCATAATATTTAATTGAAATAATAATCTCAGATAGCTTTACATGTTTGTACAGGAATCCCGCAGACGACCGCATGTCCAAAAGTTAATTGAAGATGTTAAGTTATCTATCCATAGTTACTTGTACTGCTAATGAAAGTTTCTATTCGGTTAAGTGTCAAAAATTCTGTATGAAACATATTAAGGCCCCTATTAGGTACGACAACTCAACTTAAGTTGACGTGACTTAAAACACCTCAACTGAACTTTTTTGCCATATTACGCATAACACACATTTTCAGTTGAGCTGTGGTGTAAAATTGCTGTTTCTATTGGAGCATGACTACACTGAAATTTTGACACTTTCGTTGAAATGAATCAGCTGTTCGCATTAATTTCAATTTTTGTGTATATGTATTTTGTTCACAAGTAATAAAGCAAGGAAATAATAGTATAGAGTAATAGTGTGGCAAGACATTTTGCTGTAATGCCAGCAGTCTGAGTTCAATCCTCGCATGTGGCAAAGAATAAAATTTTCTCGCTTTGCTCTTATCTATTTTTTTAACACAGCGCTCCTTGGACTAACACATAACAGAGCTTTTTTAACTATTTGTTGAAGTGCTTTTTAAACGATTTTTTAGTTGCATTTAAGAAGCGCATAACAAAATGTGTATAAAAATATGAGCTCCACAACTCTGAACTCTGAAAAGCGCATTCTCAAAGTAAGCGCATAAAATGCGCTATTTCTACTGAAATAATATATACATGATATGGATAATAATATATGCATATACATAACATATGTATTTATACTTTATTTTACTTACGTATTTTTATCCATTTTCACTCAATTATTAAAAAATAATAAACAAATTAAAAGTTTGTATGAAAAAGACGCTATACAACTAGCTCAAAGCAGATGTAAGTTTTTGACAGTTTTTACACTCAACACAGAGTTGCATTGTTAAACCTAATACCACAAAAAAATACATACACATCTCTGAGATACATACTTGTCAGTCGATAGACACGTATGTACCTCAAATGTGTAATAGACAATACAAATTTACAAATTACACACTCAACTTAAGTTGAGTTGTCGTACCTAATAGGGGCCTAAAATTTTATATTGAAGAGATTAAGATGGACATTTATTAGCGGGGTTTTAGTGATTTTTTGTGTGTACACAGTTTAAATTGAATCAATAAAATGTTTGCATGTCATATTTGCAATCACAATTTAAGAACGTGTTGCGAGCCTTGTATCTTTGTTACATTGCGCTATTTAACTCATTGTGTAAACATGCATTATTACTAAAATTGTCATTAAAGTGAACACAACCCACCTAAGAACCATCTCAAAATGCTACCAAAATAAAATCGAACAAAGTGTCAAACAATCGACAGCTTCCAACAGTGAAAGTGAATCCTGGAGCGTTTTGATTTTCCTCAGCCAATTGGACGAAATATTAAATTAAATTCTTTGTTTTCAATCTTTAACAAGTGACAATGTCGAAAATGGAGCACGACGCAACGACATCTTTAACTATTATGGAGGTAAGTACTGGACAAGAAGAACTAATCCGACGAGTACTGATGATGCAAACTGCACGGTTAAACAGACAGAAACTAGGGTACACACTATGACTATCTAGTGAACAATAGTACAGTCACAGTAAGTTAGCGTTAAAAAATTGTTAATTGCATTTACAGCAAATACAAAATTTAATAAAACCGCCACCCAACGAAGATGAATTTAATAAATTGGCGCCTAAGCCAGCAAACATTAAACATCCATACTATAAGCGGCCAGGACGCGGACACAATCACGATTCTTGCGACGCATGTGAGGAGGGAGGTAATTTGCTGTGCTGCGATCGATGTCCGTCAAGTTTTCATCTGCAGTGCCAGTGAGTTTGAATAAAGAGATCAAAATAATTTCATTATTATAACAAAATTTGTTGCAGTGATCCACCGCTTACCGAGGAAGATATACCCAGTGGTCAATGGCTATGTCATAACTGCCGCATGACCTTCAAACCACCGTGTTCTAAGGCAAGTTCTGTTGAACGCGCTACACCAGCGAAAATGCCCACTGGATTATTAAGCGAACAAGCTGAAAACTCTCGTCCAAACACACCTTCCGGTGGAAATGGTGGTGAGCTGGAATCAATTCCCTTAAAAATACGTAACTTACGTAAGCGCAGCAATAGTCGTGCTTCTATCTCCAGTGATTTAAGTGGCACGGAGAAGTTCTTATCCAAACTTCCAGTAGGTATACAAAAAGCGCTTGACCCTAACAAGAAACCCACCCCACTTGATGAGCTTATCAAAGCAGCTAGCATACTCAATCCAAAACAGTTTGAGTTGCCTCGCGAACTTGAAATACATATGCAATTTCCCGGAAATGATAAAGGTACATATAATCAATACATACACTTATGAGTTGAATTCATGCCTTATAAATTTAGTGGAGCCCATACGTTCGAACGGAAATGGCGGTGGACACAAACGTCCAAATAACGTGCGTCGTAGTTCTAAGCCTTATGAATTAGATTCGCAAGGCTTAGTACCGCTACCAGCTAAAACATGTTTTTACTGCCGTAAATCGTGCAAAAAAGCACCGCTGGTAGCTTGCGACTATTGCTCGTTGTATTTCCATCAGGATTGCCTCAATCCACCGATGACTGCATTTCCCACTGGCCTCTGGATGTGTCCAAATCATGTGGAAAATTTCATTGTAAGTATTATTATAAAACGAAACAAGAAATTGCGAATAAGCGAACACAAAAACTATTTTCTAAAAAACAGATATAAAAAATTTTTTAAAAGTATAAAAAAATCATTAAGCTGAAAAAATCTTCAGCTCTTAATGCATTTCTCATTTTAGGTTTTTTTCTTTAATGTTACATTGTTTTCCGTCTCATGCGTTCCACTTAAGTATTAAAAAGAGCTAAAAAGCTAGAGTTTCTCTTTCGTTTATGTAACTGCTCCAAAACTTTAACTACACAAATTCTTTATTTGATAGTGAGGGTAATCTCAAAGATTTTTATTTGTTTACGTATTAAACTCAAAGTTGTCCTCAATGGAAGGAGAAGATATCAAACTCCGAAATAACTTCACATTTTTCCCCAATTGCTTTTGAGAAAAAAGCTAAAAAGAAAAATTTCTGACTATAAAACCTGGCGCCTGGCAAAATTTTGTAAGAAACGTGATATTGTCTCTTCATTGCAAACGTACATGAAATTCATTGGATGTTCGAACCCATATTCCTTACGCATATTTTTTTTTTTGTTATTAAAAATCTATGTCTTCCTAATTATTAATGTCTGACTGTAAAAAAATGCACAGACATCAAAAAAGACTCTTGCCCATTCCACACATTTTATAGAAGATCTAATATGTATGGATTATTGTTTTCTCACTGAGCTATCAATATCCCAAATTCCTTATTATTTAATTCCTTATAATTTCAGGATGCAAGTCTTGTAAGTAGCATTTCAGCGACTGAACGTGTCAAAATCTGGGATCAATTTTCGCGACCATTCGATCAGGAAGTAGTCAAAACCGAATTCTTTCGCCGTGTTCATATGCGCAATCCTCCTTTTCGCATAAAAATGCCAATCAAAGATCGGGAAATAATTGATATTCCCGCTATGGTCAAATTCCATTATGAAAATCCACCGCCTTTGCTTCCCTCGCTACGCGAAACAATACGATATGATATTGTTAAACGTCGTAAATGTATAGCGGATCCGGATATGCTGAGCAAGGAAAGTGTGGCCGAATCGTTGGTCAAAGATTTAGAGGCATTACAAAATGCAAAAGCAAAATATCGAGAAATACAAAAAGAGTCAGGTAATGTTGCTGATTTGACCAGCAGCAGCAGCGAAGATGAAGCTCAAGAGCCTGTGCCTGAAACCGATATCGAGACGCACAAAGTTAATAAGTCTAAACGTACAAAGCGCGGAGTAAGCGAAAGTACTGCAACGCCAGGCGAAGTGCAAGCAAAAACCGAACTTGATGCTCATAAGCAACACTATTCAAGTGAAGACATAAAAACTGTCGATATAAATACGGAAAAAGAAGATGAAGACAATGACCAAGGTCAATTTGACGAGGATGCACAAATTGATTTCGAACTGCGCTTCCTAGATGTGGAGTTGATAAAAAAGTTGGCTTTTCAGCGACTGCAGCAGCTCGTGCAAGAGCATCCAGAGATTGTTGTGCAATATCAGAACCGTACCGCAGCCAAGCGTATTCGTGAACTTGCAGCTCTACAGCCTGTTGATAACAACTCGACACAATTGCTGCCATCACAAATACTATCGCCTGAGGATGTGCGCCGCTTGTCTATCATGTTCACTGGCGAAACTTCTTCTATATTGGCACAACATCAAGCCGCCAGCGATAATGATGATATGCCACAACTGCATCCAGCTTTAGCAACAGCAGCAGCTATTGTAGCCGCCGACGAGGAGGAACAAAAGTATGTGCCTAAGTTTAAGACAGATGCTGAGAAAGCATACGAATTAACCACACGTCTTGAATTGAAAATCAGACAGACAAAGATACGCGCACGAGCGGTACTTACACCCTTGGGTGATATACTCGAAGACAATCGCTGGTTCAGCACAATTGAGTTGAGTTCTTGCTTTTTTATGCGCTATCGCAATCTTCACATTGGCTTTGGTCACAGCATTGATATCAACTTGTCGCTGGTGGGCTATTGTCGACGCGTTTCACCGAAACATGCAACCATATTCTATGACGACTTCTCGAAGACCTACGAGTTGATTAACTACTCTGAATTTGGAACTGAAGTTAATGGTCAGCTATATTCATGTGATTTTACCGAACATGGCCCAACGCCAGCTAAGAAATTAAAAAATGAAGACATTGATCTCCAGAAACGTGTTCAAGCGATATTGGATAAGCGACGTGGTGTGCAACGCCAGTACTATGTAGCAGATAAAAATGCAAAGTAAGCATTAATAATTAAAATGGAATTTAAATAATAAATTACTTATTTTCATCTCATTTCGCAGAATGGCTCCACCAACAAAAGCAGAGTGCAAGTGCTCACCTCTGAATGAACCTCCAATGATTGTAGGTGCATGGGAGGGAACAGCTTTACTCACACACGGCACACTTATACGCTTTGGTTGTCTCTCATTTGTATTTTCAATACCTGAAATTGATACACAATATGGCCAAGGTTAAATGAGATTATACTATATATATAGAAAAGTGAATTTTCCAAAAATGCTCAAAATTCCAATCAATTCTGTTACGACGTAACCGATTTACTGGCGTCGTAATCATTCAAATTGATTTTTTGGCTTATCTTAGAAAATTTTTTGAATTGGTTTCGTTGCGTTTTTACCAACCAACATTTTACGCATCAGTAGTGTAAATGTGTTTTGGTCTTTCTCGCATGTTCAATCGTTGAGTAAAAGCTGTATGTTTGAAATAATTCAGTTTTATGTAGATTAATTTAAAATTTCTTCTTAAATATATTTATATGTTATGAATTTCTCAAACACAGAATTTAAGAAACGCTGCGAATGGTTGTTAATTTTAGAGTACAAGTGAATATTAATAACTTATTGTAAAATTAAAATTACTTGCTGTTTAAGATATTAATTGAGAAATTAAATATTAAATAGTTTTAGCTCCTAAGGTGTTAATCGCAGGAATAAATAAATAAATACATAAAAAAAGTTGTATAGATTTTCCTGATATTAACAAAAAAGTCTTGTTTTTATGCTGTGATTATTTCTGGTAAAACTGAATATTTCTTCAAACAAGGTCATAAATCAAACCATAAAAAACGTGCTTTATCGGTGTATCTTTCCTCTTTAATTGACCTGAATACAACCCCCCTTTTATACCCTACACGAAAGATTGTGTGTGTTATTATAAATGTTTGTATACAAATGATCAAGAACTAGACCTACTAGTTGCATGCCAACTTCGAACGGCTAATGTGCATATTGAAGCTTTACATAGCGTACGATTTCGACCGATTTAACGATGAGAAAAATTAATTTCAAACGAAAACATTTTCTGTTATTTGGTTCTGTGATTTGGTTTCGAACCTGATACCAAATGGTCCACGCAATTTTTAATGCACCTGGTCGCGGCCGACACAGATTTCACGTGAAAAAAATTTGGTTTCTCAGGAGAATAATCGTGAAAAACTGGAACTTTTATGAAAGTATATATTACAGATCATGGTATAATAATACATGGTAGCATTGACAACTGCTTATTTTCTCTTCAACAGGAAAACATCTCCTGTCAAAACCTGCTGCTTGTGAAAAAACATCTGCAGCTGCATTCTGCTGCAACATTGGCTGCATCATGGTGTAATTAACAAGGTGATCGTGAATTCTTAGCTTATCTCAAAAAAATTTTACCCACCGTTGTCAAAAACAGCTGTTGGTAAATTCCAAGCAAAAGTTGCAAAACAATCTATTACAATTTTTTATTTAGTGCAAGCGATTTGACACTTTTCCGCAGCTTGTCTTTTTTTTTCTTACTTTCTCAACATTTTTTGACAACCGTAGGGAAATTAGTAAACGTCACGATCACCTTGTTAATTACACCATGGGCTGCATTCTGGCAGAAACTGCGCTCAGGTAGCGAAGTAGCATAAAGTGATACATTCTGCTGAATGGGTTTTTTTGAGAAACGTCAAACTGCAAACAGCTGTTCATGATTCGATTCAAAAAAATTAATTTAAAGCAATATAATAAAATTAAATTCGCAAGGAAATCATGGAAAAGATATTTAATTAAGTATTTTTATATTAAAATACTATTCTTATAATTTTACAGCACAACTTCACAACAAAACACTTTTTTCATCTGTCAACATCAAGTGAGCGCAAACCGCTCAATCGAGGTAGCATAAAATATTTTCGCTACCTTAAATGGCGACCGCTCAGGCAACATGTTGTGTGAGCGCTTTATGCTACATACCAGAGATCTGCAACAAGTCAATTGAAAATCAAGCAACTTGAAAATAATCAAGCTTCGACTTGACTTGTAGAAACTTGATATGTTTCTACCCTACAAGCCTCGACTTGCTTCTGAAAAACGAATCATAAGTCAGACTTGATTCTATTTGTTTTCTACCCTACATTAATTGGTAGAAAAAACCAAGCTTTCTACTTTTCAAGTCTGTTTTCAAGTCTATGCAACTGCGCTGCCACAGAAAGCCACTGACGAGCGTCTACTTATAATTTTCTATGCAAAGCGACAAAATAAAAAATAAACAACAACAACAACAAAAAAACAAACAAACAAACTTGAAGTATGTTTGTTTGTTTGTTTTTTGTTGTTGTTGTTGTTTATTTTTTATTTTATTTTCCAATGCTCTAAAGCAGTGTCGACCGCGTAGTACACACGAGTGTGGAGCAACACTTTGTCTTTTTGCGTATTCACAAAAGAGTAAATGAGACAAAAGCTATTGTTGTGGTCGACACTTTTTTAAAGTTAAACTGTTTTCTCAACTCGAGAAACGAAGTTTGCATTGACGACACGAAGTTAATTCCGCGAACTTCGTAAACAGACTTGAACATAAACGATTTGTAGGCAAAAAAATTGCTTTTTCCCTACTTTTCAAGTTTCTACATTTCAAGTTTTCTACATATCAAGTTTCTACATTTCAAGTTTTCTACATTTGGCGACTTGAGTTTTGCTGCCTATGATTCGCGCAAACTTGTTGCTTGCCTGCCTCGACTTGCAGGGAGTTGAAAAATTAAAGGGACTTGAAACAGCAAATGAATCCATTCATGCAGATCTCTGCTACATACCATTCAGCCGGAAAGTTGAGCAACAGTTGCGTAGAAAGTATCGGCCAGAATGCGACGATTGTTTGTGTTTTCAATGGCGGATTGTGAGCGCTCTCTTCTTGAGTATATTTTTTGACAGGAGATGTTTTCCCTAGCAACTGTCAATGCTACCTTGTATTATTATACCATGCTCTATCCGCTGTAATACCATTGGAAATATGTAGTATTCAAAATTGCAACTCTGACTATCGCATTTCATGGTAAACAGCTGATTTGTATTTACATACAATTTTTTTAAGCAACTTGCATTTATATTTTTTAGATTAATTTTTAGAAAAATTGCGATAAAATGCAACATTAGAAAATTCCAAAAAAATGTTTGCTGCAACATTCACAGCAACTTTGGTTTGTGTACTAGCTCTTGGAATAGTAACGGTATTTGGATTATCAGTTCCTACTTCCGGCGGAATTAGCTTTAAAAAAAATTACAATTTGTTGTGGCAACCTCCAAAAACATGTCCTTTGTCCATCTTACCTTTACGGAATACGATATACTTAATGTATGATGTCAATCCATCAGAGGGTTTCAATCTGCGACGTGATGTCTACATACGACTAGCAGTTTTCGTTAGTAAGCTACGAAGCCGGCACCCTTTCACCAATGTGCGTTTAGTGCTTCCACCATTTCGCCGTTTATATCACTGGAAGTCACATCATATTGCTCAAGAAAATCTACAATGGAGTATGTTCTTCGATATAGACAGCTTAAATCGCTATGCGCCGGTGTTGGACTATTCAGAATTTGTGCTAGAATACACAAAGTTTGGCCTAGACTCAAAGGGGTACGTGCAAGTTCAACACGTATTTCAGCTACAGCAATTTGAAGACATGTTCGAAAATGGTATATTCAAAGATAAATTTGAATTCGGACACTGCAAAAAGCAGGAACATTTGCACGGTTATTTGTTGCAACAGTCCAAACTTTTAGATAATGATTTCATTTGTTTAAAATTTCAAGGCAGTGCCGGCATGTTGGAGAAGGTATTACGTCAGACACTGATCGATATGCCCGGTGATGATGTTAAGACGTTCGCCTTTCTAAATGCCGAAATAGTCCTACACGATCATTGGGGCGATCGTGAATTTTGGCGAGCACGCAGATCTATGCGTTTTGCTTCGCACTTGGAGGTTATTGCAAATGATTTTCGGCTGCGGCATTTTAACTCAAGCAATGTATTTGATAAGGTGCAACGCCCTAGCAACTGGCAGTTGGAGAAGCCTTATCGTGGCAGTCATGGTGGAGCTTATCTATGCGCTCACTTGCGTAGAGGTGACTTCATATATGGGCGTGAAAAAACAACACCCACATTAAAATCAGCAGCAACCCAAATAAGGAATAAAATGCAAGAACTAAATTTAGACCGACTATTTCTGGCAACTGACGCCACGCAATTCGAGGTTAAGAATTTAAAGTCTTATCTGCAGCGCATTAAAACTCTACGATTCACGACCGATTCTCTGCAGCAGAAGAATGAAATCAAAGACGGTGGCATTGCAATAATAGATCAACTTATCTGTGCACATGCGCAGCATTTTATCGGTACCTATGAAAGCACGTTTACATACCGAATTTACGAAGAGCGAGAAATATTGGGATTCCCAAAGAGCAGCACATTTAATACCTTGTGCAAAGATGAACAGCTCGTCAACTGCTCCAAAAATTCCGTGTGGCCAATTATCTACTGAAATTGTTTCATCGCTACCTCTAAGTTCGTTTTTTCGTAAACGACTGAAACTGATTTTTAGTCTTCACTGGTTGATTAGAATTTGATTCGACCCCACCTTAAGACATGCATTGCAATCCAAAGTTAAATAAGACAAATAAATACTCGTAGTTTATAAGTTTTGTATAGACGAAACTATTTTAAGACAATTATTTTATAATGCAATAAACCAAAATTTAATGTTTGAACTAAGTAAATAATAATGCTCATGGTTTTTCTTACACGCTTCGCTTTCATTTAGTTGTTTTATGAATGTTTAAGAGTATGATAATAACACAAAAATCTGTATAAAGCACTTATCTCACTATTACTATTTGCTTTTAATTACTTAGCAATAATTCTTTTCATAAAAGAATTAAATTTTATAAATATATATAAAATGTTTTAATTATTCAAATACAACCTTTAAGATTACAGATGCAACTTTTACCAAATAAAATTCAACTTTTTAAAAGTCAAAAAAACATTTTACAAGTAGGAATCTTTTTCCATTTTAAATTCAACTTTGTACATTTCAAATAACTTTGTATTACTGATGGTATTTGGACTGCGACCTTAAGAGCTATTTTGCCCCTTCATAGACCTTAAAAACCTCCTTTAGTGCAATTTTAGCTAAATGCTAGCATTTATCCTATAACTCCTGATTTTAATGACTTATCTGGTATTATGTACCACTTTTTATTACAATTTTTAATACTTGAAATTTTTTACATTTACAAATGCCATGAAAAGTAAAGGTTAAATCTTATGTTAAATTTAGTTAGTTAACCCTTAAATGCATAGTGTGCCAAAGAATTTATCCCCATGTCTGAACGAGATAAATTTTGGGAAAAATAAAAGTTTCGGGTCACACCGATTTAAAGCTTTCGTTCTCATCAAGCGGTTATACTTACAGAATACAGCTGACCGAATTATTTGGAGCAAAAGTGAATAAATGTTGAATGCAAAACAAAAGGTTGTGCATTTAAGGGTTGATTGTAATATATAAAATATATTGTATATAAAAAGTAGGCAATCATTAATTATATAGGCAATCATTATAAAATAATTTGCGATCAGAGCAAATTATATGAAAGAAAGCGCATACAAGGAAATTGTCAGCTTTCCTACAAGATATACCAAAACAGTGCATTCTTTCTTTCACTTTCTCTCGTAAAGTGAATGGCTATAAATGGCCAATGAAAGTCGGAGCAAATTCATTCGTGTAGTTGATGGGGTAATATTTAAAAAAAAAACAATCAACAAAACGACATTGTTCCTTAATCTTTACTGCTTAAAAATAGAATAAAAAAAATTATAAAAAACAAACTAAAAGTTGTAATCAAAACCCAAATTTTAGGCGAAAATCATTTTTAAATTTTGTGCATAAATTTGTACTCAATAAAAAATATATGCATGGTTGCTAAGATAATTTTAATTAAAAACTTTCCAATGAATCTAAAATTCTTAAATTCGAATTAACACTTCCAAAGGTATATCTCGTTGAGTGAATATTAAGTCTATTTTTTCAGAATGGCGTAAATATAAAACAATGTAGTTTAAAAATGCTAGACATATGAAATCATATATGTCTATCATTCGACAGCTGTTTCGACAGTAATCGAAGATTACTTTCATCGATTTAGTTGTCAATAAACTAAAAAATGAATCCCGCATAAGAGTATATTTAAAATTCATCGAGATTTGTAGTGCGATCAACTAAACTACTTTTGTTTTACTTTGCATCATCTTCCAGTTGTGATGGGCAATTATTTGGTATACTCCTTACTTATCTTTGATATACAAAAATATATATCGTCGTTACAAATGTGAAATTGCGAATCTGCAAAATTAATTTTTCTTTTACCATTGTATCCTTTTGCTTAAATGGAGCTATATGCTGTTCCAAACCATAAGGTAATGGTAAAACTATTTAATATTTTAACAAGAATAATACTGATGGCCGCGCAGAATTGCTATTGAGTAAAAAAGGTTTTTTTCGCTCTCCTGAAAAGTAATGGTTATCAGATTCGCAACTTCACATTTGTAACGACATGTATCGTAGGACAATTTTAAAATTTGCTTGTTACTTTGTTCATGAAAATCTATCGCATTAAAACTAAGCTCTATATTTCTACATTTTATCTCAGAAAAAAATGATATCAAATCTGCGCTCGATATAAAATTAAAATGAGAGAATAATAGCACTTTGAATGCGAATATTTAAACTATGGTAAACATTTTTTGCACAAAATTATTTTTTGTTTATTTTATTGTTTTTTTTTTATCTATTGTGAAATGCTTTTCACATACTGTTAAAAAAAAATATTTTCATCAGATATATAAAAATCATTTTATTGAATCCTAATTTAATAAACAACGAACGAGATATTTACTCTGCATCTTCATCTTCATCGTCGTTGGAGCTTATTCTGAAGTAACGTAGCTCATATGAATCTTTATCGTTGGCAACAACGCGAATCCAATCACGCAAACTGTTCTTCTTCAAATACTTTTTCGTCAAGTATTTCAAATAGGCCTTGGAGAAGTGCACATCAGAGTTAACGTACAACTTCATCTTGACACGCTCAAATGAGACACTATTGCCCAAGTTATTGACTTTGCCGTTGACCTTCAAACGACCCTTAACGTATTTTTCCTAAAAGCAGGACACAATTAATTACAATTAAATTATGATGTAGACAACAGAAAAATTTAAGGAAAAAAAAATTCATTTAGAAAATGAGGAATTTGTCTCTTGCAATGTTAAGTCATTAAACCAGTGAAAGGATTTAGCAACCAAAAATAGAAGAGTGACAATTTTTGTTATACCACTGAGTACACTGTCATCAGAGCGAGAGAAATCACTCTCTAACAACAAATCAGTCGTGGAATTGCTACAAAGGCTTAAAAGGATTTCAGAAATATTTTACTCAGCAACAGAATCAGACAACATATGACCAAGCTGTCCGGTTCCATTTAGAGCAGAAAAAATTTATAAAACCAAGATCCTGTGCAAACAATAAAAATTTATTGTTATTGAAGCGATTGAGTGAAAAATATTTTAATAATTTATTTCTTTAAAATTACCTGGATAAAAACTAAGGAAAGCTGCTACATAAGTGCACCACGTACATTAGTCAAAATAAATCAAAGCATTCCTTCTTCATAAGAGCTGTTTCTAGTTTATAAGCGTTGGCAGCTTTTGAATTGTTGGAAAAATTGTCAGCTTTGCTACTTTATGGAAATCCTGCCAGCCATTCAATTGTTGACCGTTTGCAGAGCGCACTATGAGTTTCAGCCTGACCGCATACGGATGCACACTGGTCAGCCCAGGGCCCACCACTTGGAGGTAGACATAGCACGTCTTGTCGAGTTCACAGACGGTTGCACCACTGGCCAGACCCGGTACTGACAATCAGTGGCTACCCCGTTGTGCATCGACCAGAGCCCCAGGTTGTTATTCGTTACGAAAACAAGCATGGTAAGGCACAGACAAGCTGTCCTTGAAGTATCAGTTCGTGTAGAACTTGAGCTCATTGACAACGAGCACAAAGCAAAGCATGATAAATATATAAAGCATATATTTATTCAGAGATGATCTTTTTACAAAAATATGATTCATATGATGTCCGCTTAAATTTAAGATCAATGATCAGTTGTGTTGTTTATTTTAAATTTTAAAGTATGTAGTTTAGAACGTGGAACATCATATTTCAGCTATTTCATTAGTAATGGTCATTTGACAACATATTACTCTGCTTTCAAATTAATGTATTTAAAAATATTTGTGAACTTACTTTTTTTAAGCATAATCTTAGTCTTGTACTTACGAAGTCTACAACGTCCATGATGTTGTCTTCAGCAATATTGGTGCAATCGATGCCAAAACGCAACGAAACCTTCTTCTTCTTAAGACCCTTACCACGCAACACTTGCTTCTTGACGACACGACCTTTGCCAGCAGCTGCAGCTGCGGCGGCAGTGACACTCTTTTTGGGCTTGGCTGCTGGTGGCTTAGCGGCAACCGCAGCTTGAACGGTCTTCTCAAGAACTTTCACAGCTTCTACCTTCTTCGCAGGAGCGGCAGCAGCTGGTTTTGCAGCTGGAGCCGCAGCCTTCTTGACTTCCTTAGCAGGTGCAGCAGCAGCAGCCTTGGTGTCTTTCTTGGCTGGAGCGGCAGCCTTCTTGGCGTCCTTTGCTGGCGCTGGTTTGGCAGCAGCAGCAGCAGGTTTAGCAGCTGCAGCGGCTTTAGCGGCAGCAGCTGGTTTGGCAGCAGCAGCAGCCTTAGCTGCTTCTGGCGCCTTCTTTACATTCTTTGCTGCGGCTGCAGCAGGTTTAGCATCAGCCTTTGGTTTTTCAACTTTGCCTTTGGCAGCTGTGGCTGCTGGAGCAGCCTTAGCCTTTTCGGCGGCCTTAGCGGCGGGCTTGGATTCACCTTTAGTTGGTTTAGCCTGTAATGGAAAACAAATTTTATTAACAAATACCGAACTTTATGTACCGCCACTAAACACGATTGAAATTTGACATTTTTAAATCTAATTTTTTCATGAGCATCTACACATATTATAATCACTTTTTATATTCAATTAATAGTTAATTTACCAAACTTTAGTTTAACACACTTATATTAAGCATTATTATTACATTTTATGAGAAATTGGAATTTTTGCTGGCAAACTTACAGTGGGAGCCATGTTAAATCGCAAACACCACGGAGAAAAAGAAAGGGACAAAATTGGAGAGCGGTTGTCAAAATTATTTCACTTTCGAGACTCGCAAAGTTTCATTGCACGAGGCTCGAATTTAAGTTGTGTTCAAATTGTATTACATGAGTGCGTTCGTATGAGACAAACTTTTATATGCATATGTCAAAACTACAGATCAAATTCAATGGGTCAAATAGAAAATCCTAAAACAACTAACATTTTTGTACAAATGAAATTAACCTTATTTTTTATACACTTTGAAATGTATTTTGCTTAACTAAAAGAAAGCCAAACATAAAAGATTGAAATGTGATTTTAATAAAAATTTAGGAAAATTTAGTAAATTTGTTTTAGTACTTCAAACTAAAACTCGATCCACCAAATTAGAAGTATTACTAATTAAAAAATAAATATAATTTCAATTAAATTATCTACAAATTTAAATGAAACTATTTTAATTTTTGTAATTTTGAGTAATACTATGTTCACACTAAGGCCGAAAAGCCGCTTTTCCGACAATAATGGCTTTTCAGCTGAAAAGCTACATGCTATTTAGTTTTTTGCCATAGAAAAACTGTCAAAGGATAAGCAGTTTTTGTGTGCTTTTCAGAGGTTTTCGCTAGAAAATTACCCTGATTTGAAGTCTGTTTTTTTAAGTAAAGTCAAAATCTATTACTAAAATTCAGGTTGTCACTGATATTTGGCATTTCGTCTGTCTGTTTTTTTTTCATCTCATTTTCTGAGAACAATGAAACAAAACGCAATGATAACAAACATATGACTACTGTGTGTCAAATGAAAAGCTGCTTTTTAAGTCTGAACACCTTTTTTTAAAAGAGGGTTTTCAGTTGAAAAGCGGATTTTCAGCCTGTGTGTGAACATAGTATAATACATACTTATGTATTTTTTGTTCTTAATGGGATAGAAAGTTAAACGCTTCTAAATAAACTTTTAACTTATTATGTTAAACAATTATCAACTTGATGAAATACAAAATAATCAATACTTACTTTTAATGTGTCCTGGAAATTAATTCCAAGTTAATTCTTTAATACTCTCCCATCAAGTTAACGTTGACTCATGATTGATTGAGGCATAAATTGATTTTCTCCAGGTGATGTTGGCGCGCACTGAACACATTCCAAAGAACCGCGAAAAATTCGACGTCAGCTGTTTGAAATTTGTTTCAAGTTTGGCTGAGTGGCCCAGTTAGTAAACAATAAAATTTATTTGTGTTTTCTTTTTGTTTTTAAATTATTTAAATTAAGTAATATTGTGTTTGTTGATTTTTAATGGATTTTGATTTGTTTGAACTGGACGAAGATGATGAGATACTCTCATCCATGTACATAGAGCCGACACAACATTTGGACGTGCAATTGGGAGCAACAACTGTGTTGCTCGAGTTCCACTGTAAGGGGTCAGATGAGTTAAAGTCGCAATTTTCTGCAGATGGATTTTTGCGAAATAGATTTACAGCCAATCTAGAACAAGGAAATGCAGTATTGATGGATGTAGTTATGCTGACTTCGTACGATTTCCAAATAGAGCAGATACAAAGTAAATCTATTGAACAGTTCATTTTTGGCGAAGCTTGGTAAGTATAAGAATTAGCATGCATCATAATAGTAAAACTCATAATTTATTTAAGTATGAACATACAGTACCTTATGGCCAGCGTAAAGGGACCAATTGAAGCCTATGATGAGCTAACATATTATCAGCGACGTAGGCAAGTCACTCAACTTCTGCACTTATTACTGCAACGCACAATACCGCAGCAATGGCCACAGCTTCAGCAACAAGTGACGAATTTGCGTAATCTACTGAACTGTATAACTGAAGCTGAAACTTGGCAACTAATTTATTTCGCCAACAGCTGCAAGGGTAATGAATGCCAAGTGCCAGCTTATCACTTTCTACATGGATCGCTCGAGTGGAAATTGTTGGATCTATTTATATTGCAAAAGTTCTCAGCGGCGGAGTCTGATATAAAATCTTATAAAACGAAGTTTAAATTGCAATTGGAACGCATATTTCAGGACTTATTAACTTGTTCGCTGTTGCACTTCGCCAAGAAACGCTCAGTTGAGTTATTGCAAAGTTCAGTATTTCCATGCACCTGCTTTAAAGAGTTTTGGCTAATATTACAAATTGCTTTGCCTAAATGGCATCAGGAAAACCAGCTGCAAAGTGGAGGATTTTGGGAAATGTTCAATTCTTGTATAGAAAAACTAAAAGCTCATTTTGGTAAACATAGTTTTTTGTATTGAATTCCTCTAAAAAATTTAACGCTTTTCACTATTAATCCACCAATTTAAGATACTTAAAAGTATATTTTGTGTACTTGATTATCATTGCTTCCTTAATTATGTTATCACTTCATATTTTAGATTTCTTCTCGATCGACCAAATAAGCTTTTGTGAGTTTCAAAACTGGATGATATACGCACTCAGTCGACTGCATGGTTATCGTTCCAATGGAATTTTTGAGGGACCTCAATATACGCGCGCTATCACAGAGGAATCGGAAAACTACGCTCTCCTTGAGAGCTGTACGCAACAATTTCTGAACTCCAACCCTAACGAAG